>VXBL01000838.1:2802773-2833521 GCA_013400195.1 Aramus guarauna | reverse complement strand
CATCTGCTACTGGTCCTTAGCCTTTCCCTTCAATGTGATCCAAGTACTACACAAGATGAGCCTGGAGGAGAGCAAAGCATATAATGAGCTCCTTGTAGGCAGAAGGCCAGTGAGGAGACAGAGTGAGAATAGTATACTACTTTTTGTAAAATAAATGTATATGCATGATCAATTTTATGCATCTAGGGATGATGAATAGGCTGAGGCTCCTTCATCAGCATGTGACGGTAGGTGGAGAGTGCAGCAATAATGCTGGAAGTAAACTGGAATTTGCTGGTCTGAATTAAATGCATTGGTAATTAATTTCACCATTAGATGCAGTTTCCAGACTCAGGGTGGTGGGCGGGGGGGCGGGGAGAGGCAGAGAAGAGAGGAAAAAATATGGGCCATCCACATCCACACCCCTCGTTACACATATGAGCAGAAATCACCACAAAGAGCGGTATTTCCCGGAGAACTTACAGGACTTAGTATCTCGCTCGTAGCCGGAGGAGTGTGGCAGAGCCAGCCAGCTCTTTGGACCATTTTTTCCTGCAGAGAGAGCAGAAAGCTCCACCGTGTGGCCAAGTTGCTTCCTTGGGTATTGCTTGCTATCAGAGTTAACGGGTTCCTTTGGTAAAAGTGTTTTCTCCACAATAACGTTTAGATTAGTTCTTGGGAAAGCAAACAAAAAGTTCAAAAGAAGATATTTTCGGTTAAACAAGAAAAAAGGTGGGTAGTTTATTAGGACATATTTTGATCTGAATATTTCGTTTCAACTATCACAATCTCATTTGAAAGCCTTGAAATGTTTTCCTTGGCAATTTGACCAGCAACTCTACCACAATTACAGTTCCTGAACTAGTAATTGGTACAATTTGGGACTTCAGCTGCATGGCCCATTCAAATAGCAATAACCTTGACTCATACAATTTTTTAATTTTTTTTAAAATATTATTCCCTCTTCTCGTTCTTTTCCAATAACTTACTTACAGTACACTTGTGACAAGACACTTCTAGCTAAAAAACAATTCCACACACAGTTGTATAACTAGTTTAATGGCACAGCATAAGATGGCACAGGGAAGCTGAGATAAGCCCGAGAACACTGAAGTCATAGGAAATTGATGTGAAAGTTTAGAAACAATTAAATCCCTATTTGAATTCCAGATTGGCATTTAAAACTTGAAGACTGTTGTTCAGATACATTAATAAGAAATATCCAGCAATTAATTAGGAACAAAAAAGAGAACGTATGTAACATGCAAGATACTTCTATTATCCTTCTTTCTTCCTCTCTGAGATATATGGACTGCATCACTTTTTCATCTAGGGTTGGATTTTTCTTTACTTTTAATATCGGAAACATTAAGAATAAAACATTTTTTACATTATCTTTTTTGCTTCAGTCTTTAGTGAACTTTTTAAGCACTACTTCTTCAGTATAGCATAAATATTCATTAAATGTTTAATATCTGCAGATGACTAGGGAAATTAGTACTGTTGTTATCAACAGAAAACCTAAATGAAGGGGTATTTAGGCTTCAAAGTCTATTGAAGTAGTTTTCAGTAGTTTTTCCAGTGCTTTCTTAGGGATTTGAAAATACTTTAGTGGCACTGAGGATTCCAACCATACAGACCTTGAAAATATCATTTCTACAGGATGATGATTCCACCTTCAATTAATTGCTTATCAAGGAGCAGCTGAAAATGTAGGAATGCAATACAGCTTTCTTCAAAGTCTGGTCCCACACCCTCTGCCCTAGAACAAAGTCATAATTTACAGAAACATCTTCTGCTGAAAGGTGAAGCTCTAATAAGTAATTAGATGTTTTTGATACAGGAGAGAGATGTCTGAGTTGGATGAGTAATGTGTTTCCTAGAAATGTGAATCCATTATGTAACTGTATAGAACAAATTTCTTTCTTCTCATAATGACGAATAATAAAATCAATATATTGTAAGTGCCAGATCATAAAACAAGCTTGGAGTGCAGACCACATGATATGTCATGTTCATAGGAGTTTTTGAAGGTAAATGAAAATTACAGTGGGTACAGCAGCAACATTTCAACTGCTAGAGTATTCTTCTGAAAACTCTTTTCTCAGGCTATTAGTTTAATCCACTGTTTACTTATTACAGAAAGTCTCCCTGAAATAAAATTAAGGGGGTGATGCATCCAATACTGAGTGCTCTGCTACTCCTGCACACCCAAAGTAGACAAATTCTGTAAAATATGAATTTTTAAGTACCAGATACAGACATTTAAGCTGTTCTGTTTAAGAATAAGAAACTAATCAGATTTTTGTTATAATCTGATCTGGAATTTGTAACATGACCTAATATGAAGAAGCCAGATCAATGAGATTAGGAACCTGCAATTCTCTGAGGAAAAAAGCCAACAGAATAAATCCACAGCCATATGGAGATAAAACAACTGGAATCTGAGATGAACGTAGCTAAACAAGATTCTATCATTTGAGATGACATGCACTAATTTCCTGGAACATTGAACATTAATGTGATTTGCTGTAGATCAATTAGGAACCAAAAATACATGAAAGGGAAAGGTTCAAATCAGTGGATCACAAAGCTCCATTTTAGAAGGTGCAAATTCTCGTGCACCTGTTCCTGATAGTAATATTCTCATTCTGGCCAGCACAGCACCTAGCAGGGAATTCTGTAATGCAAAAGACGACATAAAAGCAATGCCAGTGTTTCCTGATTAGTGGAAGTGTCTGCAAGATACAATTTTACAGAAGTGGGAAATGTAGCAATGCATCAGCTACCAGACAACCACGGGAAGAATTGGAGGGGAACAGGTTGCATCAGCCCTGATGCTGGAAGCTCAGATATTCAAGATGCTATGACTCATACCACATCCAATCCAATCTGAAAGGAATTCCTCTGAGGCTGGTATGATAAATAGCATGCTGTCATCTCTAAATATGCCACAAAGTTCAGATCTCAGAAGATCTAAAAGATCAGTTAGCAACGAGTTTCACTGATAGTTCACGAACCATCCATGTTTCAACAAATAATATGAGCAACTTACGCAGATGAGTTATCAGGTTAGAACAAATTCTGGAGAGATTCCTAGGCACAGAAGTTACAGGGGAAACATTGAGATGTTTGAAGATTTTCTTTTGGTAACAAACATGTTTCAAAACCCAGATAGCCATGTCAATAATTATTATACACTCGGTAATTACACTTTGATTTAGCTCTCACATCTCATCCCACATCTCAGATCTGGTTGACAACTGCTTAATCAATTTATGTTGCTTTTTCAACCAAACGTAGGTGGTTTGGCTGTTTAATCCTTTTCATTGCAAGATTGTCTGTTGGGGATAATTGTCTCTAAGCATTTAAATAAGCACTACAATAAACTGCAATCCCCTGATCAAATAGCAAGAAAATGTCTCTATTTTTCATCCTTTTCTGCGTACACATTTCTGAAGCACAGTTTACAGAGCAGCCTTCAGTGGTGGACCAAAGCCAGAGGAATCTTAGGAGGAAGCAGAGGCCACAGCCTCTCCAACTGCTCAACTCTTCACGAAGCTTTGGGTGTGAGCTTCTAGTGGCAGCCTTTTGCCATAGCCTCCCAAAACAGCGCACAGATAATCTTGGTTTCCAGTTCAGAAATTTACCCATGATAAACCACATATGTATTTAGAACAAAGGCATGAGCCATCACTGAGAAATCATTTCCACACTGCCCACGGTATCAAGGAAACAAGGTCACTACGAGACAAACCTGAGGACTGGAATCCTCCTATCAGGAAGTGGAGGGTTAAACAAGGGCAGCTCACGTGGGGAGGGGATGGTGGTGGTAGGCCAGCTTGCTAGAGATCTTCAGGAAGTTCCCCTAGCGAATTCAAAGAAAAACAATATTCAGCGTTACAAACATATTTCTACCTGGCTGGGTTAACAGCCTCTGACTACCTTTCCGACCCGAACTGCCGATGAAGCACCAGAAGCTGAAAGGGAAGCTTTGACCAGAATACGTAACAGCACATGCTGTGGCAAAAGGCTGACTGCTGGCAGCAGTACAGCAGCAGGACTCAGGGATAAGCATCGTCAAAACATATTAAGAGTCCTTAGAGAAGAATTTGTGAACTGAATGGCCTGTACCTCCATCACTCGATTCTGTCAGGACAAATCTGTTTCTGAAGAAAGCTTGCTTGGTCTCTGCCTTCCTATAAACTGAATCCACAAAACCCTCAGTAAAACGATTGCTATTTCTAGTGAAGTGAGCATCCTTTGTTTTACTGGTTTGCAGAGCAAAGAACTGCCAAGAAGACATAGAGGGGAAGACAGTAAAGCAGTTATGAGAAGAAAGGCAATAATACCATCCCCAAGTCAAATTTGGCTGGTTGAGTTGGCAGGATGGGAACAGTAAGGGTATAATCAGAACAGGAAAACAGAAGGCATCTAAGTTGATGGAAGGAGGAAACAGAAATGGACTGTTCAGCCTTTTGGTACTGCTGTCAAACACAACTAACCCTTCCAAGGCTCCTTAGGGAAGTCAACAGCAACTCTGATCATTGCTGTGCCATAACATGATAGATTTAGCTTCAGCAAGAAAGAGACATTCAGCTGCTCTGCAGGCAGTGCCCCAAACTCTGCGTACTCACTCTACTTACNNNNAGGATTTAATTGTGAAGGAGAAATTGTCTACCACTATCTCCAGTCACTATTCACTGACATATGCTGTAGGACCCTGCTCACTCTGACCCAGTAAACGTTCACTGTGAGTAGGTAGCAAAGGTCACAGTTCAGACGTTACCAGCAAGGCTATGTGCTGCTTACTACATGTGTGCCTCAGCGAACATGCAGAGTCTCCCCGCGAGGTGGCTGCAGAGACTGCAGCATTGCAGCCCAAGGGGCAGCAGAACAGTCAAAGGCTCAAAGTATTTCAAATGCACATGGATGCTCCAAAAAGTTGCTTCTTTCAAAAATGCAAATCCTTGTGAGATTTGTCAAAACCTCATTAAAAAAGATATATATAAAAAAAAAAAGTTAAACAAGTCCCTCTTTTTTTTTTTTTTGAGGTGGTGTTTTTCCTTCCTGTTTTTAATTCTCTTGTTCTCATCCAGATTTTCATTATATGCTGCACATGACTCAAATCATCAGCATCAGTTTATTTTTTCTTTCTCTTTTTTTGAAATAAATGTTTTTTGGAAGATCATCTAAAGCAACTACATTTCTGTCTTCTGATATTAGTCTTTTTGTGTTGATTACACTGATTGTCAAACCTTTCATGTTTCCTGTGTTTGGCTGACATTCAGCTGTTTCTATTGCTGTTCACAGTGCCCAGTCGCTATACCACCTATCCCTTTTCATTTTGTATTTTTTGATATTTGGCCATTCCACACCCTAGCTCGACACTGGCTGTGGGTCTTAAGCTCCAATTCTGCCAAGGAACACATGCATAAATCCAAACATAATCTTGGCCAGTCACCTAGCCCTGGAAACCTTGCCCTGATGAGGAAGATCAACAACCTAAACAGAAATCTGTGCTAAAGACTCCTACTCACTCTGCCTTTGTGTGAACAACTGCAATCTAAATTCTACCTCAGCCTACCTGAAAGAGTTTTAGCATGGTTAACACAAAAACTATAGTCCAGGGACATCTACATGCCCTTACCCTGATTGTAATTTCCTGAGGTCTGAAGGACATAACATCGATTGTAGCCTGGGAACAGTGTCCTAGTTAATTTTCTTTGTAGTAGCTGGTATGATGCTGTGGTTTGGATTTAGTATGAGAATAATGTTGTTAACACACTGATGTTTTCAGTTGTTGCTAGGTACTTGTAGTGTCTACACTAAGTCAAGGACTTCTCAGCTTCTCATGCCCTGCCAGGTGCACAAGGAGCTGGGAGAGCACAGCCAGGACAGCTGTCCTGAACTGGCCAAAGGGATATTCCATACCATAGAACATCATGCTCCATAAATAATGGGGGAAGCTAACCATGAGGTGCAATCACTGCTCAGAAACAGACTGGGTATTGGGTTTTTTTCCTTCTGCATGTGGTGAACAATTGCATTTGTGCATCCCTTGGGTGTTTTTGTTTTTATTATTATTCTTCTCTTCCTTTGTTATCCTATTAAACTGTCTTTATCTCAACCCATGAGTTGGGTGGGTTTTTTTTTTTTCATTCTCATCCCCATCCCCTTGAGGGAGGGGCAGTGAGGCAAGTGGCTGTGTGGTGCTTAGCTGCTGACTGGGGCAAAACCATGACAAAGAGATATTAAATGTCAACACAGCCCAGGATCCCTTTTTTTGGCCTGTATCTAATTATAGCCTTAGTTTGCAAAGTCCCACAGAGAAAATCTACAGAAGACTTTTCCAAAATGCATCTCTGTCCCTCTCTTGGTTGAAATCTAGGTCTTACCAGGTTTCTCTGCCATTCAGAATTCTTATGCTTATTCAAATTCATTTGATATGCCTATATTGGAGAAAACTTTAGGTTAAACAGTAAACCAAAGGCTACCTATTTCTACCCAGTCAGGCTTTAGGCATGATGACTTACAGATTTACATCCCCTTCTTACCAGGCAACCATTTTTCCAGACTGATTCTTCTAAAGTTTAATCAAAGTATTGATGCCAACCTCAGCCACAACCTTAGCATGGAAGCTGGCTACTGTTGCCAACTTTGATTTTCATCTAGGTCTAATGAGAAACCTTATTGTTATTCTTTAAATGCTCCCAACCATCAGCTAAAAATAAAATAAAATAAAATAATAATAATAATAAAAAAATCTACCTTCACACACATACTTAGTACCTTTGTGTTTTGGTTTTTGTTTCGTTTTTTTTACTATCCCTCTTCCTGCCCCAGCAGTGAACAAAATCATTCAGTGTCAGATTTACATGGACCTCATTCATCAGGGAAAAAAAAACGCTATCCTGATTCAACTTTCCAACTTGCATCAAACTTCATGGCCTCATCTAAACCCAGTCCCTTAATTTTCGTGATTACAGTGTATGCAAAGTAATGTGAGTCACACAGATATCCATTTGGATAAGGCCATAACAGCTTTGTTCTCTAAGCCCTGAATGTGCACATTTAACCTTCTGAAATCAATTTATATGGCCATTACTAGCTGTTGTTTCATGCTTGTGGATTTGAGGCTTGGCTCTTATTGAAGAGTTGATTGATTGATTTCAACATTGCATAAACCTCATTTAGCTAGGGGGACGTTTCTGAAGTTTAATTTTCTAACTGAAAAACAACCATAAGAGTGCATTAAAATTATCTAATTTTGAAACTCCAAACCTTTTCATGAGAATTTGCATTTGACCATACTTATCATTTGTTTTTTAAAAAAATACTTTCAATCATTGTGTCACTGAAATTAGCCATGCGTATAACTTTTTCCCTACTTCTTATTATAGAATGTGAAGGAGATTCTCTTGTAGCCTGCTTGCAATTTACAACCTCTACAAAGTGTGAGAATTGAGAGTTAAGAGACCCCAAAACAAAGTCCAGAACATACCATGTATAGGTTGCGGTCCTAGACTTGTGCATAAATACGTAAGAGACAAACGCTAAATCAAAACTATTTATTTTAGAAATATCTCATTACTAAAGTAGAAAGGACAGTTCATCACTGTTTCTGTTTCCCTGGGAAATTGTTCTATGAATGGAATTTCCCACCAAGAAAAATTAATACTTTACTAATATTTTATTTGAAATTAAGTTAAATTATGATCACTTCAAGAAAGTCATAAAATTGCCATTTAATTTCTTTTCAATTTTCCCTTCTAATTTAATTCAATATGTGATAAAGAATGTGAAAATGGGAGAGGGCATCTTTTTTATATCTACACTTGATAGCTGTGACAAAAAAAAGGGTAGTAGTAAATATTCGAGGAAACTTTAAATCTTCAAAAAACAACATGATAATGTAGAACACTTTCATGTACAATTCACAAATCAGTCTTTGAGGCGAAACAAAGCGCACTGCAATATTCTAAGATTTTTAAAAGAAGGGATAATTTTTATCCAGGCTTAGGAACAAAGAAAGTTGCAAAAGAATGATTCCTCAATGAACACACAATGATGAAGAAATTGTATCATCAGATAAAGTATGAGAAGAGAGATACTTTCCCTGCTCAGAAAATTACTATTTTCCCCCTTTCACAGAAGTCCTGTAACGGCTCACTGGAAAGGTTAAAAAATCCTGGTATGAAACACTTTTATAATATATATTGATTTATACAGAATAAGCATTGTCAATCAGAGATGAACGCTAATTTTTTTGAATGTTTTACATTGTGAAGTATGATTAAAATTCATGTATCATCATTTGGAAAAAAATGTTAGCATTAAATTATTATTAAACTATATCCTGAGTATAACCATTAACTTTATATCCATTTCTTTTAAATTACAACCTATCCTGCATGTATTTAATTTTTCTGTAAGTGATACAGACAGATGAATATATATAAAAGTATGGAAACAAATGGAATATTAAAATCATTATGAAATTATGTGTGTTGAGAACACTTATATCTGCTGTCTGAAGATGCCGTATCAGATATATTCAGTAGATTAATCAAGTGCTGTAGCCATTGTAATTACGCAGCAAGACAAGTGACACAAAGAACAAATATACTTTAAATGGTTTTATGACACCTAATATTCATAGGTTTGTTGATTGTACTTACTCGTCTCCAGAACCTGTTTGCTTTTTTTACTCTACTGATTCTACAGTTGATCAACAGCATACAGTTTTTCTCAGCCGAGAGGCTCACCTTTCTTTACTTCAGATGCCTTTCTGTATGGACTTACGATTCTGCACGTTTAAACAACCTTAGTGCACGTTTGACTTATTCTCACCTTTCAGGAAGCACAAAAATGCTGAAGAGTGGTTATAGATGTCCATGAAAAACATCCCTTACAGAAAGGCCACTTCATGTCCAAGAGAGATAGACATATTTGTCCATCCATACCCCTGAGGTTATAAACAAAATACTGAGATCTCTTGGGAAATGCCTAACTGCTTAAAAGAAAACTAAGCGGTGAACAAAAAAAACAACACTTTGGAAATAAATCTTGTCTACTTGGGAAAATGTACCCGTTGAGAATAATTTTTTCCCAGGATAAAAACCTAACCTAACTTCCAGACAACAAGCTGTCTCAGGAACCCTAATTTTGGGGCAATTCTGGTAGGGTAGATGTGTTGTGGGTGAGGAGTATGGGATGTGCTCTATAGCAATTATCTCCTGTTCATGTTGCTTAAGAAACTAACATCTAGCTCTTCCTCTTACTTGGACAGCAGTGCCCTAAAGGTGGCTAAGTCATTCTTACATGATCCAAGAAATATCAGCATGTATGAAAGAGAAGCACAGTCCAACACTTATTTAAGTAATTAAGCAGCAAACCAGTATTAGCAGCTTTGAAAAAATCCAAAATAAATTTAAGCATCTGGTATTTTTCACTCATCTCTCAACTTGGGCTTTCTTGGCATATGAGCTGTCTTTTGGCTGATTTCCATCACAGGCAGAGAGCTTGCATTATAGAAGTGAGAAGAGTCCTCACTTTCCCACCATCCCTCCTCACTCTGTTCCAAAAACCAGTGATAAGGCTAGAGTAATCTCTTTGGGCACCCCAGCCATAATGGAACATGTGACTTCTAAAAAATTTATAGTATATCCAGTTGCAATATTTTTGACATAGTTTTCCCTACTCCCCAAATTACTTGGGGATTCTTGATGGCCCTTTTGGTAACTTCTCCTGCTGCCGCCTCTGCTACAAAAGGCTGTGTTCCTTGTCAATCCTAGTTGCATTTGTGGGGGGAAAAAAAATAGCCAAGACAAGATTGCCAACAAATCAGCCAAAGAAGAGAAAACTTCTAACTGTTCCTCCTCAAATATTTTCATGTGTCTACATTCTGTAAAAACTGCATGTTCCCACATTTACCAAGGGTTGCAATCATTACTGAAAAAGGAAAATTTCACTTTCAGAATGCTGGTGCTTGAAAAACACTCAGTCTCTTAACTGAGCTTCTTTGACTTCACTTTATCAGGAACACAATTTTACAATAGCTGATGCCCAAAATAATTAAAACCTGTTTCTTGCACATGAATACAGGTCTTGCATACATTCCCTCTAAGCAGTTCCAACTTCAGTTCAAGCAAGACTGCAGTGAAATGTAGTTCTAGGTCTCATGTATAACACCAGGAAAAAAAAAAAAATCACAGCAGTATTAATTACAATTTGATCTCCAACATAGACAGTTTAATAGACCATGATTTAGCAAAGCATTTAAGCAAATGTTTAAATCCCATTGATTTAAGTGGGATTTAAGTACATATTAAGTACTTAGTTGAATTGGGGCCATACTGCGAAGGGACTCTTAGAACAAGGAAAGCACAGTAGGCTTTGGGGATCTTCATTTACAGCTCAGATGTTTAACTTCGCAAATTTGGCTTAGGAACCTGTATAATGCAAAAGGAGCCAAGGACAGACTGCAAGAACATTTGGCTGCCCAGGGTCACTTCAGGATAATGCAACAAACCAATATGGGATAGATTTAGTTTCTAAAATAAATTTTATCGTGCAATTTACTACATATAATTTCTAATTAAGGTGGTTTGCCTTAATGTGTCATTCAGCACTTCACTGTACACATAGTTTTCTGATACTACCAGATTTCTTGTGCTCTCATTTATTCCTCTCCTGTTCTTCCCTCCCACTTTTAACCTCAACCTTCTGGTTGCAGGGTGAGGAGGAGGCATATGACATTTGTTGTTTGTCAGTCAACTCTCACTGTATAACTAGAAACAAAAAAGAGCTGAGCAACAAGTACATCATCGTGGAACACGAAGACAAGGTTCTCCAAAAGGGGATCAAACCAGACATTTCATTGCAGTTAAAGGAGTTCTGTTAAAATTATATAATTTCTCTTGTAGGTGTCCTGGAGTGATATCAAAACTATGTTTAGTCTATATGTACTTTCCTAAATATTGTAGCTGTCACAGAGTATTATGTTGCCTATAGGATAACTTTTAATTATTTATCTTTTCTTCTTGAGTTCAGATGTTATATAAGTTATCTAACTCTACAGACACTATTGCAGATGGTTGAACTATTTCTATTTATTTTGCAGAGTAGGAGTTAGCTTTTGGGGACATTAATAATTCTTGTTGTCAGTTTTTCTTTTGGGGAATAAGCCTATTTCTGGAGAGGTCTGGGAAGCTTGGAGTTTTAGGTCTAAGAATAGCCCAACAGGAAATAGAATATTATATCATGTCCAAGTACTTCCATTTGTAGTGAAATTAAGAGTCAAGGTTTTATGAAAATGCCTAAGCATATTATAAAACAGATTAGTTTTGAGACTAGTTCTGATTTAGCAGCATGCTCTGAGACTTATTAGAAACCTCTTTCTTGCTAGTATCTTCACGGCAGGTCCAAATTAAAACATGACCAAATTTTAGACATCTAAAAAAATCCCTTGATTTTATTGCTCAGGTTTATTTCTAATAAACATTTAGTTGCACAGATAAGGCTGTAGAAATCAATAATATCCAAAATTCCCATAAATAAACAATAAGGATAATTTCCTGTTAGATAAGAAAGATGAGCAATGTTTTTCAGGCATTTAATTTGGAGTGGGGAAGGGATCCTAACAAAATTAATCCTTGATTTATAGATAAAATTTGCAGATTTCTGCTGAACAAATTTGTGGTAGTGCTAGAAGTTAATCTCACCTTTCCTGACTCCTGCCAGGTGGTAAATTTTCAGAAAACCACGTTTCATTCCAGGGATGATATGTGAATCCATTTACAGAACAGCCACTACAATGAAAGTACATACAATTATTCACCTAGCTCAAGAACATCTCTCTAAAACAGTGCAAGACCAAATTAATTACACGATAAACTGACATTTCTGTAATTGCATGCACTTTTATTTCTGGTAATTAAACCTTGCTAAGGAAGTTGCATTAACCAGTGAAAATCCTGACCTTTATGGATGCAGGTGCAGATGAATACACACAACCCTACATGTACAATCCGCCCTACTTTTTCTCACCCAAGTATGTGAAAAAGGCTGTAATTCCATTACGTAGAATTGTTTTGGATTTCTTAGTACTGTGATAATCCCAGCCGGAAATTTAGGACACAACGGTCTCTGAACTGTGGCCAAATGTGTTCCTAATGATTAGCAGATAAATTAGGAAAATACTCAGCCTATTAAAATGAGCATACTCAGAAATGTAATTGGATAGAGAATTAAATCATTCCTTTCACACTGATTAAAACAATAAAGTGGCATGATGGTTCATGCTCTGAAAGTGTATTACCTGACATTTCATATAGTCTGTCAGAAAAAAAAGAAGAAAGATAAACTAAGTTTTAGCAACATCATTCAAAACATTATGACTACTTAAAGAACAGTCAATGTTTCCACTGTAAACACTTGTCCCAAAGCCAATTTTTGCAACTAACCATCAGGTAAGTATTTACAATGGAAAGAGGCTTAATTTTTCTTCATTCTCAATTATGACAAAACACATTGGTCTCATTTACCTCCTCAGTTGAATCAAATCTTTTTATAGTAATGTAACATGGCTACAAAAATCTGCTGTGACAAAAGATTTAAGTGAACAGCTAAACAAGAGTGATATTTTCTCAAGAAAGACAGTAGAAGTTTCTCATACTTTTCAGGTTCATTTGCAGACTTTCCAGTCTAAATTCCCAAGCAGTAGAAAGCAAATAGTTTATGTAGCACAGCAATATAGTGTTTTTATGTGCTAAAGGGGCAGAAATTAAAGATTTCTCTGTAAACTTTCTTTTCAATACATTACTGCATTGAGCTGATGTCAGTTTTATTCTGAATTTATGTTGCATGTTGTATATCTTAAAATAAATGCTGAAGAGGGGCTATTCTCATTCAGAAGATACAAATTCATATCCCATTTCAATTAATTATGGAACAGGAAACTCAGCAATCACGGTGGGTCTGAGAATCTCCTGTCTGTGAAGTTAAAAGGTTCTCAAAAAAAACCAAGATGTGTTTTATTTTTATCATTTCAATATGATAAAAATCAGCCTAACAAGGAAACAATATAGTATACCAATAACAGTAATTAAGCAGCTAAACCATCTGATTGACATCAGTGTCCCCTCAAAATAAAATATATCAGCAACAACCCCCCTACAACTGAAATCAGGAAATTCTGCAGTGAAGTGTGACCCCACTGTTACTACTTTATATGCAAAACACCAGTAATCCAGGTGACCTTTTACAGAATCAGCTAGTTATATCAATAGGACAGTTCTCAAGGGGAAAAAAAAAATAAAAAGGGAGGGATGGGGGAGCAAGCATAGATTTTTCAAAGGGAAAAAAACCCCTGTTACTATTTGTAGGCCAGGGCTTGCACCCTTTACAGGAAAGTGAAAGCAAAGCACTGTAAGTCACACCCCAAGTGGATTTTTGGGGGTTCTTTTGGTCACTTTTTGCTGTTGGGCTTTTTTTTCTTGTTTGTTGTTGTGTTTGGTTGTTGTTGGGTTTTGGTTTGGTGTTTTTTTGTTTGTTTGTTTGGTTTATTTTTTTTTGTTTTTGTTTTGTTTGTTTGTTTTTAAATTGCCATTAAAGTGCTTAATGATTTAGGACAACTATCAGCGTTCTCTATTCTAGAGAGGGTACAGCCTAGGACTGGTGAGCTATAACCAGAGCAACTGCACTTGGTTTGAGTCCTTCTGAAAGGCTCAGAAAATGCAACCACTGAGGCCTGCCACTGCGTTCTGTTCTCTACCTCATTACAGAGCTGCCAGAGCCATGAATGAAGAACTAAAGCAGTATAGGATATGTCTTTTTTCAGACCACAGGAATCCTGAAGTACTCAAGCTAATGCTACACAAGCCTGCTTGAGTCTTGGAAACCATCCAGCAGTCGCAATGGAGAGATCAGGAAAGATTAATTTCATCTACTGCCTGAGTAAAATATCCTGCTTTAGGGTAAAATAACACTTTTTGACCTCATCCTGGTAAGACTAGGCTGTTCCTGGTAAGAGAGTAATTTTAACACAGCGAAGGCCTTCATTGCAGGTTTCAGAGAAGGCAGGCTGCTCTTTTCATTTCCTTGGTTTTGTGACTATCAGTTTAAAACTGTATTCATATCTCCTACAGTAACATATATGGGGAACGCACAAGGTGGAAGCATCGCCGAAGGCTCCCGGCAAGCCACTGTCAACAGCGTGGCACAAAGTGAAGAGACAGCACTTTGGCAGGCAAGGATACACAGTTTCACCACCCCAACACTTTGCTAGACTAAGACATCTATTGGGACTCATCCAGTGACGAGACGTTAAAGGAATGTGCTGAAAACCCAACTTGGCCTGGGGAATTTATTGAGGAATCATCCCGAATGAGGAGGGAATTTACTGAAGGAATTACCCAAATGAGGCTGGAAGGCTCTAAACAATCTAATAGGTCTTGTTTATTGCTAGCATCTAGGGGATAAATTATCCCTCAGATGGAAACTAAACCCATAAGAGGGGAAAGTTATTTGGTAAATTCACCACAATAAACCAGAGAGAGTCATCATACCTTCAACAGCAAAGCTATTTTCAGGCCAACAAAGAGATAAAGATTTTGAATTCTCAGCTATAAATATTCAAAATCTTCCAAGAAGCACTTTGAGATCTCCTTAGACATGGCCAAAAGCACAGATCTTCCAGCCATTCCTATTTCTGTGACATTGGCACAGGGTGATTTTCTATAATTTTCCACTGAAAACTGTCTTGTCCTCCACAGCTTATGAGCTCTGTAAGGCTACCGAGGAACAATGTTTTCGCTGTAGCTTTCCTCCATTTTTATAGGTTATCATTTATGGTTTTAATGTATTGAGGTAGACTGAAAAGGCAATTACTTATTCCATGTCCTACAAATATTATACCAGATCTATGATTCCATTATACAGACATTTCTCCTGCATCTCAATGAAAGCTCTAACTTACTTGCAGATAACAGTGTGCCCATATGAATTCCTGCTAATAGTTACTTAGGAATGTAAAGCAACTAAATTAAACAACTATCCCTATAATCAAAACCACAATAATCTCTATAATTAGTTCTTTTTCTCTTTTTCCTTTTTTTTTTTCCCCCATAATAAAACAGTAAAAGGTCAGGGCTTCTAGCATGCAAACAAGAATAAAGAACAGAGAATAAGATCAAATATCTTAGTCTAAAAATTGTTGATAAAACAAAGAAACTAGCAAGTCTGTGGAAAAGTCAACACACAAAACTTGTGGGCACCATTATATAATTTCCTGTTGTTTTTCCAAGAATCCTGTGATCATTTAATGTGGCACTTGCAGGAAATACATAAAAAGAAGCACTGAAGGCAGTGCTACAACAGTGTGGTGACATAAAATGCAAATACACACCATCCAAAGATTATACCCAAGAACATAATTAAAAATAATCACCTCTATGAATTCTGAGAACTTCAGATGGGTGTGTCTGACACATACCTGAGTACTGCTCATTGGTAGCAGTCAGAATCTGATAAATTAGGCCATTCTTTTGAAGAAATGCTAAGGTTGATACATAACCTATAGCTGAAGAACAACCCAGTTTCTATAGGAAGGCAACACAACTACTGGAAATGAGTTCACAATCACAAAAAAGTAGCGAGTTTAGGTTTCCAGAGGATTGGGGAGACAACTGTTTGTTCAACTACTATGGGTGCAAAACATACATTTTTCCTTTGTGCCAGTTATTCTATAGAGTAATAGTCTTGAGGCCTAACATCTTCAAAGTTTTACTTGCATTTGGATATTAATGAACAACCCCTCTGTATCTCACCACAGCTCATCCCCTGCACCAGCTGCGAGGGTCTAGAAGCTGGTTGTACCAGCTTGGCACATGCTGCAGAAACTTCCAGGTCAACAAGCTGAGAGAGAGGACCAATATTTGCTGCAGTAGAGCAGCAACAGAAAGCTGGGTGGAAAATCCAGCTCAGGATGTTTTCATTAGGGTTTCATTTAACCCAGTGCTAGCACAGTTTAAACTGTGTTAGTGTCAGCTACTATTATGAGATTTATTAGAAAGGGGTATAAATGGCGCCTTAAAACAGTATCCTCTGTTTGAAAGAGGAAAGTACTTGGGATTGCTAATATTATGCCCAAATACACTCAAGATTCTAAAATAGGCTATGGAAAGTAGATTTTATTAGAATCAAATTTAAACAACTTATTTTTAGTATATGTCAAGAACTCAGTAGAGGGGAAGAGATCCCCCACCAAGTATTCAATTAGCAACAATGATCTCACCATCATATTCCTGCTGTCTGGGACACTGATTACTCATAAAATACTGAGTTATGAATACTGACTGAAAATATTGTCACCAAGTGTGAAATAAGGCAATGGCAGAGAATAGGGAATAATAAGAAAAAAGGACTTCTAAAAGTTGTAAACCTAAAAAAAATTCTGAAGATTACAAATTAGAAAGCAGCAAGTGCTGGAAAAATGCCCATGTAGGAAGGCCTCAGGCTTCTATGTTTTATGCCACCTATCCCAAGGGACTTGGGATATCCATAGATTTTCTTTAGTATGGATCATAGGAACCACAATATCTGATCTGTCCTATCTCATTCATTTTCAGAAGAAGGTGAAAAATTTATGAAGGGCAATTATAGGACAAAGAGAATGGTGTCAAAACATCTGCATAACACGTAGGATAGTGCTTTCAGTATTTCTTTGTCTCCCTGCAAATGTACTCTAAATTCTCATTAGCTCCTCAGATAGTCACCGCAAGTGGTGTCTGCGTGATACACGTATCCAAGACTTCCACATCGGGCCTGAGCTCAGTTGCTTTCCAAGAACCTTGTTCTGTCACCCCTTACAAGTTTCTACTAACATCACACTGCCCCAGCATTCTACTTCAACTCTTGCTGTAGTTTATCACGATGCATATATTCTCAATTAAACTAGCTAAAGTTGTTTCTCTTATACTTGATGGCTTACACCTGATGACTGGAGAGGGCTCTACTCATCAGGACCGGAAAGCTCTTTTCTCTTTGTCTCTATATGTGTTATGCCCCAACTTGGATTTTCTCTTGAATGCAACAAGAGACTCAAGATGGCACTAGAGAGCTGGAAAAATCATATTCCAGGAAAATACTATAAATATCCCTCTTCTTGCTTAATGTGTTGATAAACCTCTTGCTAGAGAGGCCTCTAGTGTTAATCTGCCCATCAGTCTCTCAACAACTCCCATCTAAAATTATCAACAAATAGTTTTCTCAGTAGAGAATGTTTATTTGCAGTTGCACAACTCTCAGTTTGCAGAATATTAGCTGCTTAAAACACAAGCAAACAGCCTCAGTCTAGAAAAGCCAGTACTGTGAAAATTAATTCAGAACCTTATTTTGCAGTAAATTTTGAGATAGAAGATTTCACAACATTTAGCATACTTTGGACATATGAAGTGCCTTAAGGGCAAACTTTTTATTAGATTTTTGTTTGTTTGTTTAAATGGTGATCTGTAAAAAATATGATTTTAAGGTGATTTTAGAAAACAAACATACACTTTTATAAAGAGGTAGTTTCTACTTCCCCTTGCACGGACTCACCCTACAATGCAAACTGGGTGTAGAGTTTCTGAATATGCCTTGAGACTGCTGTGTGCTCCTTGACAGCTGCTGCCTTCCACCCCAGAGCTGGCAGCCTATACATTATGAACTTATTCACACAGTCTGTAGCTATCTGAGTGTAAGACATATACCTAACATGCATTACAAACATCTGTCTAGATATATGTACACATAAACTAAATTTGGTTTAGTAGCATTGAAAAGCCTCCTAAAAGTAAGAAACCGTAGAATTACCACTTACCAGCACTTCCCATGTTAAATATCACCAAAAAAAGTAACATTTTCTGAAAGATTATCCTTAATTAGTGTTTGTCCCTTGAAGATCTTGTAATAGTACGCCTCTTTCAGCCTAAGTGACTACTGGCCAAAGAACTTGCTGTGTTAAGGGTGGGCCAGAGCTGATAAGAGTTTATCCCTTTATTTCTGTGGACCTCAAATCAAGCCTACAACTCCTGCCAGGAGAGAAAAAAAAAAATGTTTTTTATAAATAGGAAAGATTGATTTCTGCCTAAGCTCCTGTTTCTGATCAGAGTAAATGTTGAAGGCTTTAAAGCTGATTGCAAATCAAAATATCTGTGTCCCCAAATGCTTGCCTAACTTCAAACAATTGGCTGCCACCGCCTGCTGAGCTGGAGCTGCAGGGACAGGTGTGCCAAGAGCTGACACCTATTTCAAGATCAGAAGAGGGCACTAGGGTTTAAGCTATGTTCAGAATAATCCCAGACAAAGAGAAGGGGAAAAAACCCATTGAAATGTGTTAGAAATAGTCTTTTGTTTTTCTGCTGGTTCTCTTGTATAAAGTGAGAAAATACAGCACGGCTCAGAGGGGCACATTCAGTCACCAACACTGACACACCAGTGCCTCCAAAATGTGGTAGCCTCCACCCCACCTACCACAGTCCTCCCCTCTGTCCCACCCTGCGTGGGCAAATCTTTGCATGTTGTTTCTCTGTTGGGCTCTCCGCTGGAGACTGTGCTGGCAGCAAACAGGTACGGCACCAGAATGACAACTATTCACAGAGATGCTGAGCTGCCCAATCCACCACGCTGAGAAGCAGTCAGAAGGGTCAAGATATGTTCCTTGGGGGCTTGAGAGAGACAGTGAATTTTACACTGCAGCTTAATAGTGATAAAAAGCCACACACACCCAACAAAAAGCCCCATTGTGTCTTGTTCTCCTTGTAGCTATGAAATAGAGTAATTGCATTAGGGTTGTTATTCTTTGTTAAAGCTGATGTGGTATTTTGATACAGCACAACACAAATTTTCCTTACACAGGACTTGCCACAGATTGTGCATGTTTGTGTTAAGGGGGTACATTCAATGGTGATGGACAGGCTGGGGTCAGGACAAACCATTCAACACCATGTGGCTTCTATCAGCCAGCTCAGCTGTCCTATCTCCCTCTGCTATAGCGGATAGAGGATTATCTGGAGAAAGGGAGCCCACACTAGGCTTTTTCTCTGAAACACCTTCTGTAGGAATATTTTGCTCCCCAATGGTTCTACAGGGGATTCAGGAAGAACAATACCACATACTAGCTAAAACGGGCATGTAAATATCCACTATGTATCAATAAACCCATATAAATCTCAGTGCAAGACATAAGAAGAGCTGCACTAGGTTAAGCCAAATTATCCTGTGTGATAGAAGATGACAATGACTGTAATAGGAGAGTAAGCAATACTTTCCCAGGTGTCCTCTCTCATCTTCTAGCAATTTCTGGCTCAGGGACTTTAAATCAGATATTGTCTTTTTGTTAAATATCCCTCAGGGAATTTTTCCTCCATGGATTTTCTCCATCTCCCTCCAGAGATGAAACAAAACCTTAGAAGACTCAGTGAGTTAATTTTCCTCACATTCATTTACATTGTCACTGAAGACAGGCCCCAAGATACATCCTCACCTGCACAGAACTCAGTCCTACACAAGGCTGCTAAAGACGTACCCGTTGGCTACAACTGGCTTAGAGGCATAAGCTGAACATTTTGTCTATAACACCTCTCTACTCATTGTGTCCATTCCTTACCACTGAATATGAAACACATGTGACTGTCCCTTCTGAAAGTCCACATGCACCTAAACCAGCCCAATGCAAGCATTTAGCTTTAAATTTCCAGAACTTGGAGAAACCAGAGGCCAGAAAGCCTTTAAGAGAAGAAAAAACCCTTTAAAGAAGCACCTCAAATGCCACTGCTATTTAAAAACACATTTACAACCTAGAGTTTAAAATGGAAAAGTCAGGTACAGCACCAATGTTGGAAAACACCATTTGTAAAACCAGGAGGATAGATATGTACGTGTAGCAGCCTTCATACCACAGACATCAGTTATTCTACAATCAGTGTAGGGTCACTACATCACAGCCTTCCTAATGGCATTAACTGTAGCATATATTGAAATATTGAAGGATGTATTTGCTAGGAAAGTTACACCCTAAGAACTTTTTCTGTCATAATTTCTAATTGTATAAAAGTTATTTAATTCTATACGCTAAAATACCTGAAGAATCCACATTACTATCCAGTATAGATTGTATTAGGTTTTCTTATATTAGCTTGCAATACATGTATATTAACATATATATTTAACACACATCTCACAGTGAGTAAGAAATTATGCATCAAGTATTATATTATCTAGTGTATATTTCTCTGTAAGCTACGGGGGGGAAAAAAAACATGCTTATGCCTAGAAAAAAAGATGTTCCAAACCAACTGAGAGTAATTCAAATTGCTTTATAATAACAAGGAATTTTGAGTATAACAGACCATCGGTCTTTGGATTTTTTTTTTTTTTTTTAAATGTTGCCTGTCAAAATGCAAGTTCACTGGCATGAGTTTATTTTCTACTTAAAAAATAATTATTATTGTATTCTACTGAAGAGTAAATAAGGAAAAACTGAATTTCTCATGCTGCTTCTAAGATAGACAGGAACAGAAGGGGACTGGCACGTTTATGGGTAAATTAGGGAATAACTTTAGCAAAGCAATTGATATATTGGGTAGCATAAAAAAAAATTTTAAAAATCAGGGAGTAACATACTTGGGTTTCTGAGGCAGCCTATGTCCAGAGAGAGGTTCTACCAGTCTACACAGCACAGCACCTCCCCACAGACTGACCCTATAAAAGCTTATTAATATGCAGTTTTCCAATGTATTGGAGTCCAGTGTGTCTTCTTGCAGCAGAAGCCAAATATTCTAGGATCACTTCATACCGCTCTAGCCTCCCGCAAGATTTTAAAATCTCATTTTGCAGCTTTTAGACCATCGTCCCAATCTGTTGTTACCCAGACAGATGTCTCCTCTGTTCCAGTGAGAAGCCACTAATATTAGTCTTCTAAAACCTTCGATAAAGGTGCACGTCATTAGCACAAATATCAGCACACAAGGTATCCACATGAACTTGAGAGGAAAGGAATGAAAAGGCTAAACTACAGTGAGGTAAAGCTGTTGTACATGTCGGACAAACAGGCTTTTCCAGGAGACCTAAACAACCTATGTTGGTCACCTGGTAAAATTTTTATATCTACATATATGTATGTGTGTATGTAGAATATCAATTACAAATCAACAACAAAGTATACAGAATTCCTAAAATACAAACTTTGTTAACAGGAGGGACCTTGTCAGAATTTTAACTCCTTACAATTGACTCATGCGACCACTGAAGTTTTCTTGAGTAGTCTCACAGATTGGCTATCACTTCTCTCCAGAACTATCTCCTTTTGGTTTTGTCTTTGCTTTTCAAACTCAAGCAGTTGACTGAACAAACTAAAGATTCAGATAAGACAAACACAAACAATATTTCTTTCATATGGTCCATCACATGCTTACAACAGGCATGACATATTTATCCAAGGACAAAAATAAGAACCTCTATCTCACCAGATGCTTCTTGCAGTCAGTAAACACACCTCAAAATTAGCAAAGTCACAAGTATACATCACTAAAATGTGTTATGTTACTGGGCAGCTATTTTCATGCACTGTCACAGACATGACAACAGAGGAGAGTCTGATTGCATGGATTAAAGATACGGTCTGCCACACAGAACTAAAAAGGCAGTAACACCCACAAAAATTTACCACAGTTATGATTCAGGCTCATAATACCACTGTCTTGGGATGTCTGGATGTTTTAGCACAGGCAGTGCAGTGGGCATACACTATCAGAAATACCCAAAGGTTTTCTGTTAGCCACGAAAGAGTAAGGAAATACCTAAGGAGGAGATAGCCTTGACTATAAACAAGATTATACTGAGACAGCTCTTAAAATGTTGAAATTGGTCTCCCAGCTCCTCTGGTGTAAGGCTGGCTAGGAGCAGGATTCTTGATGATACCTGAGGACAACTAGGAGCTGAATTTGAGCTGAAGTAGTTAATTTATTGCTAATGCCAGCAGCAAAAGTGCATGTTTATCACAAATGTTAAAAACTTTGAGGGCAAACATTCATAGAATGATACCGATTCATGAAATGGTTTGGGTTGGAAGGAACCTTAAAGATCATCCGGTTCCAACCCCCCTGCCATGGGCAGGGACACCCTCCACTAGACCAGGTTATCCAAAGCCCCATCCAACCTGGCCTTGAACACTTCCAGGGATGGGACATCCACAACTTCTCTGGGCAGCCTGCTCCAGTGCCTCACCACCCTCACAGTGAAGAATTTCTTCCTAATATCTAATCTAAATTTCCCCTCCTTCAGCTTAAAGCCATTATCCCTTTTGTCCTATCACTGCACACCTTTGTAAACAATCACTCTCTAGCTTCCATAAGGGTCAGAGCAAGTAATGCCTTAATAAAGCTGGAAAGGGACATAAATGAGTATTAATATTATTTTTAAAAGGGAGAAGACCAAAATTATGTTAATGCAGATGTGGATAAGAAACACACACAGCAAATGGAAAAACAACTAGGATAAAAAGTGTGGCAGCTTAGTGGGATTGATTTGCTCTTCGAAAGTTAATAACAAAAGACACTGTCTTGGAAAGGAAAAACAGGTCCACTTAAAGGCAGCTGATCTTTACTTTTACTTATAAAAACTTGCAAAATAATGAGGAAAGTTGAAAGCTAGGGTTGTATCTTGGGAGAATAAAACATGCCCAGAAGTTAAATGGGAATAAAGACCAAATATCAGCAAAAAGTAATTTCAAACTATGGCTTTTAAAGAGATGAGATATATATTTTAGAAATTGCCCCTTTCTCTTGGAAAGGGGACAATGATTTTACCAATTTTCCTTTAAATTTAGACCTTTGGTATTTTCAAGTATCAAATATACCATCAGGAAGGGTTAGGACCAATATGCCAGCTTCACTGACATCATCCATTTCTATCTGATTAAGCCAGTAACAGATTGGACACAGATTGATCAGGACAAATTTGTATGGAGATCAGCTCTCCCTGGAAGAAAGCTCTACATGAAGTTAAACATAGTTTCATGGTATTATGAAAAAAAATGCTGAAAACGGCACAGAAAAGCAAATGAATACTTTTAGACTATCAGTATTTGTAAACGAAGGGACTTCCAAAAGAAGTGATAAAAATTATGCAGAAATTGCCCTAACATTTTCAGCCCTTGAGCCTTTCAAACATACTCTGCCACCTAACACAAAGGCACTTCTGTGGTGATTTCTGTAGGATACCTGAACACCCATCTACTATTATTCCCCATTAAATCCTCCCTGCTCTTATTAAGGCAAGCAAGGGAGACACGAGAACATGTCATGCTCCTTTTTTGTCTTACCCTCCTCTCAGAGCACAGTGAGGTTTTGCACTGAGGGTTTAGTTTAGTTCCAGCTCATACATAGCTCTCCCTAATAATCATCCAAGTGATCACAGCATCCCGGGACAGTGCTCTTTTGATGATACAACGCGCTTTTCTGAAGGTAAAAGACCCACCACCCCCACCACCGACCTCCAAATCCCAGACAAAACCTTGGAGAATTTAAAATAAAATAAAAATATAGCGAATTTCTAACAGATCAGTGCTCTGTCTTTTCAAGTTTTGTCTAGCAACACATCATTCACTTCACTTTGATTTCACTTTTACATTATAGTTACCTGTCAGAAAAGAGATCCCAAAAGTATTTAGAAAGGTGCCCATTATTGTGGCCATTAACATAATGCGTTGACTGTGCTTATTTATGTGATTAAAGTGGACTGATTTGCATGCCAGCTATTAAGATATTCCACAGCTAATTTATAATCTTATATTTTCATGGCATTGATAATTAGCATCTTCATGGAAGAAGGCTGACATTTCAATGCATAGAACTTTAGTTTGGAGGATGATGAAGTCACTTTTCAAAATCTCAGATGAAGATATCTGAAGACCTCAAAAGAAGTTTCTTCATCATACAGATGCACCATCTATATTCCAACATTTAAATGCAAACATTTAATTTCATTAATGTGAAAATGCTTAAGGAAACAAAGTGCTTTCCCTGGGTGTGTATCGCATTAAGTATCTAGCATGACTGCATGCACAAAGCCTCCATGAGTAGCTGAACACACAGAGTGGAAAAAGGTTGATAGTGACCCCATGGGAGTGTCTCATATGTAAACCAATGACAGCATCTGTTCTTATCTCTTCTGCATTTGTATTTTTGGAGACAAAAACCCTCCTGACTTCTGCTTCTCTGTGGTAGATGTTGAGAAATAAAACATTTACACTGCAACAGTCACAAGTGTGCAGACCTGTTCCTCATCCACAGTATACACAGAACAGCATTTTATGCGACTGGAGTGCACAGAGTCTTGCTCAATATGCTTCTTCTTTTAACCACAGAATTTACTGCATGTTACAACAGCTAACAAAATTTTAAGTTGTGGTTTTACTGAAGTGTACAGCTAACCAACAATTCTCCCGTAAGAAAAACTGATTACATAAAGCATTGCAACACAACAGTGCACACATTTAATACCTAAAAATTTTCAAAAAATTAGTAATTAGGAAATCTCACCAAGACCTTGGTGGAATTAAGACAATTTTTGCAAACTGAGGAGCCAGCCCTGAGACTGGAACAGAGTTTCCCCAGAGGAAAGGCAGTAGGTAGAACTGGCTTTGTACAGCAATGCTCATCCGTAGCTCAGGAAATGTTTTCCGTGAGCCTCACGGGGCGGAGGCAGCTCCTTCCACCCTGCAGGCTAAAATTCCTAAGTTTCACACACAGCTCACTAAAACCATAAAGAACACTTATTTTTTTAAAAAAGCTGTATTTCCCCACCCTATAGATTCCTGCAGTAACCTCCACAGCTCTGAATGCATGGAAGAAGTGGCAGTTTCTTACAGGAGGAAAGCATTTATAGTAATATTATGGGCTAAATTAATGTAACATGAATATTGACAACTTACTCCTTAACTAAATGCTAATGTCACCCTGCAGCTCCATGAGATGTTGGCAACACCTGTGCAAGTTAAACTTCAAAACTTAAAGTCACCATATGCTTGTTCAATAGAAGGGTCACCTTTGAAAAAATATAACTGCTCTTCCTTTACTGTGTTGTTTTTCTTTGACGCTGCTTAACAGAACATGAAAAATACCCCAGCAATGTAAATCTCCTGAAGGTGAAACCATTCCTACACTAACCCCCATATTGTCTGTGTGGCACTTTGCTTTATGTTTGTAATGAGATACTGTGAAAATGCAAGCAAACTTGACCTTACCCTCATCTTTGGACTTGCAAAACGATCTCTGCTTGAAACTTCCTCACATTTCCTTTCATGTGCCAGATCAAGACTGAGACCAATCAGATAAAGCAGCGTGTCCTGAAGGCTTGACTCACAGCTGTCCAGACAGTTAACCTAAGCTATGGAAAGAAAAAAAAAAAAAGAAAAAAAAAATCAAACAATCTGTTTTCTTTGCAGACTTACAACGGGTGTATCACATGATGTGACACTAATTTCCCAACAGTGTATACTTTGAAGCTGACAAGTGTTAAGCCATGATTAAAAATTCCAGATGAATGTAAGTTCCTGTCACTCAGATGAGTCCCTCAGTTGCATTGGTGACCACAGGAAAACAACCAGGAATCCATCTGCCCATTTATGTGGGAGGAAGGTGCTGCAGAGATTTAATTATAGGGTGAATCAGTTAAGCAGCTGTAGATCAGATAGAGAGTTGACTCACAATCAGCCTAAATTAAATGCAGTTAGTTCTTGTTTTACCACTAGGATCAAGCATAATACAGTAGACCCAAAAAACACCATGGGAAATTTTGCATACTTGCTTCCAAAAACTCACAGATCTATTGTGATTAGTTTTACTAACTGGTTGAGAAGAATAGCTGTTTTATCAATTAATTAAAACACGTATCCATGAAACAGCCGTACCAAGAATGCACTAATTGTAATATATAAATAAGAAGCGTAATTGGATAACTTCAGTATGTGCAGGGGAAATTGTGACTTTTGAAGTAACCCCACGTCAGGCAAAAATGACAGCTTTTTTTTTTTTTTTTCTTTACAGACAGTGTGTCTTTGAGAAGTATGCTACAGCTTATTGTATATGCTTTGAATATGCCTTTACTATTAAACAAAAATGCAGTGCCTTGTTAGCAGGACACAAGATTGAGCTATTTTTACTTCTTTGATAAATCACTCATTCCAGAACCTTTTTAGAGTAATAAATTCACTTTAAGTAAAATGCAGCTAACTGTAGAGGTTGTTAAATTGTAATAAATGGATATTATAAACATTAAATATCAAGTGAACACACTAAGTAGAAACACTACAGATGATTAAAATCAAGAACTAAAAGCCAGGAAATTAATAGAAAAATTCAAAATATTTTCAATAATTAATAGTTACAGCAAATATTCAAGCCAGTTGTTTAGTCTAGATTAAACCCTTATTTGGGACCTATTAGACTAAAAATGCCACCTGATGTCCATGTCCTGGTTTCCTTTCATGGAGGCACAGGAGGAATGTGGGAGAGGAACACTGGCATTTTGCTCTCAAATTCTTCCTTGTATAAGTAATTTTACCATATGAAGAGTCCCGTTGAGTTTACCAGGGCTATTCATGTAAGGAGTTCCTCATAGGCATGATCGTTCACAGAATTTAAGCCATTAAAGGCTATTAACTTTCCTGCCTGATACTAAGGTTATTTACATATATCTTCACAAAGAACAGGGCCAGTCATTAACAGGAAATAAGGAAAAGATTTCACCGGACAATAACTTTCTCAAAATTACAATTGTTTAAATTATAGATGGTCAAAGATGCTATCAAGCAAGGAGTTGACTAAGCAAATCAGAAGTCTGGAAATCAGTTTAGACTTATGAAAGACTTTTGGGGTTATTTTATTAAAAGTTACTATAAAAAAAAAAAAAAAAGGAGAGGAAAAACTAGTTCCTGACACAGTAAACATGTCACTTGTGAAAGTCCTCCTTTGACTACAGTGCAGAAGCTTCCAGTGCAAAACAGTTCCTTGTCCCTTATCCACACCAGGAAAAGTGACGCTCAGAAAAATGTTACAATACAGGCTTGTGTCTCCTGGTTTGGTTTACAAAAGTCCACATTAATTTTGATGAGAGAAGGAGCTAAACAGTATAGCGGTTTGACCTTAAACTCCTAGAAAATAGCATCCCTTTTCACTGTCGTAACAATTTTCCCAAGTCACTTTAAGTGTCCGTGGTAGTGCGGGCGTGTTGCTCTATGGAGAACCTCTGTGTTGCGTGTGAGCAGTGCCCTGCTAAATTCCAGGATGCTCATACAGCAGTGGCAAAAATAGTGATTTAAACCGCTTGTAATCACACTGCCTTGGGGGTCTCTGTGTATTATGCACATCAGATCTCCTCTTCTGAAAATTTTTCACTTCCCTCCACTCCTTTTCATTTAAGGTGGGAGACATCAATGTTAGCACCGGATGCGTCCTTGCATTCTAGTTTCCCTGCGCGATCACCACAACCATTTTCAAAAAGAGGTAGCGATAGCATGGCACACCGGCACGGAGGTCAGCATGGACTCACAGTTACCTGCTTTGCACATCCACCTACCGTAACTTCTCTTGCCTTTACAAATCATTTTTGTCACTGAAAGTGATATATGTCTCCCTCAAGACCAATGGGCTTTAAGATATGCAGTTATACCAATTCCAAAAGTACCCGCAACAAGAAATTAATATCTTGTTAGAAACATGACACTGAAACGATGGCATTATAATCACTGAAAGATTTAAGCGGACATGATTACAGTAATTTATATCTTGATGTGATTACAGTAATTTGTATCTATTAATTAACACACATTTTAAATCTCTTGCCATGTTAACTTTTTTAAGGAAATTATACACTTCAACTTAATGATGTGAAATTCACCCCAAATACATTACTTATTTCTTTTCAATTTTGTTGCACAACTATAACACAATCGCAAAACAAGAAAGTACCGGCTACAGAAGTATTAAGATACCAAATGTGATCAGGATGAAGTTGTGGGTATTTCTAGCAATGTTAGTGAATATTTATTTTTTTTTAAGTGTCTTCTGTATAAGTGACATAACTGTTCTCGTCTCTTGACTCCACCTGTCATATAAATATAGCATTAAAGGAACACACCAGTACATCTTCTATCCGTATCAGTATATCCTAAATCAGATTTTGCTTGTACGTCACTCAGACCTATCCGCATTTCCAAACAACAGGGAGAGAGGATTTCTTAAGAATAAATACATTGAGCAATTATAATGAATGCCTAGAGCAGAATTTTGCTAGGATAACAACAGATAATAATAGATAAGTAATAACAACTCATACTTTATGTGCTGAATGGAATTTGAAAATATGAATCACTCACCTGAGGAGCAGCTGGGTGAACATGCTATTGTTGTTTTACAGCTGAGGAAGGCGAGAGGCAGCAACAGAAGCATTTGGAAGAAGGATGAGATCAATACAAGGAAAGAATAAGAGTAACCACAGTTTTTCAGACAGTAAAGTGAAACTCTCAACAGGCTTCTCTTTCTTCTTTTCTCTCATATCTCCCTGTGACTTGAGGGCTCTCCAAGTTGCCACTTAACCATGTTCAAAAACTGGAAAAAAGCTGGTGTTGACCAACTCCTCAGTCTACTTACTTTTAACTCACTAGCTGATGTTTAGCTCTTAATCCTGGCCAGACATTTTCTCCTGGATTTGGATGATGATCCCTACCTTTGGGGAAGGATGTGTAAGCAGTGGCAAGCACTCAGGTTAGATGATGAGGGTAACGAAGGAAAATAACTAACAAACCCCAGAAGCAAGTTAGATAAAAAGGTCACAGACCAAACAGTGCCCAAGTAAAGTGAATTTGGCAGATGTGAAAAGAGATGGAAGGAAAACCAGTGCCAAAACCAAATTACCTCTCCGCACCATCTAGAGAAATCCCTTCCTTCCTAGGACACTGCAATCAAATTCTATGGATCTTCCCTAACTTCTAGCAGATTTCAGGCAGAGCAGAATTTTCACAAAAACTAATCAAGCCCCAGAGCCATGATACATATTTCTGCCTCCTTTCCCTGCTAGGTGTTTGAATTTCCTGGGCAGGACTGAATTCCATCCATTTCTCATTAATCATCATTTTAATGTTTTACATTTACAGTAGCAAGCCAGAGCCAGCAGCACATTTGCCTGTATCTTAAACTGGCATGATTTCAAAATGTTGTGCCATAATTTCACAAAACGGGGACACACTTAATTTGTATTTAGTGTTGGCAGCAGTTTATACCAAAGAGACGCTGTGTCAGGACACTAAATTAGATTTCAAAAATCCAGGAGAGTGCTCTAACACAGCATACCTTTTTGTACTTAGTTTCGAGCAACCCATGTATAACCTTGTTACACTGCTGTCTCCTAAAACTGAACAACAAAGCTGAGCTTTGTTATCAACTGACTTGGGCATGAGTCGTGAACATGTGCATTTTTAACTTAAAAGTCATATCAGAAGGAGTATTTAACTCCAGATATGGTATTTAAATAAATCTACATAGCTGCTAAAACCAATTCCAGAAATTCTGTGAGGACATGCAAGAAGGAAAGTGTAAAAGTTATTTCATATTAGAATTCATGACAAATTGACTGTTTTAATTAAAAAAACCCCTCAAAGTTCTCCATTTGTCAATTTGATAAAATACATGTTTTAAAAAAGCCCACTCCTACCAGATCTTGGTTTTATATGGCCTGCTTTCTACAGTTCACATAAAAAACATACATGGTTTATATAATTGTTTTTTTAAGTTTTCAAGGATTTCAGAAAATCCTTTAACAAATTGTCAAAAAATTAAGTTAGCCCCTTTAAAAGAAAGAGCAGATAACATACTTATTCATGAATTCCTAGATGTTGGTTCATTACCCAACCCCTTCCAAACTGCCTTTGCACAACTGGCCATGTTATTTAGGTATGGTCCCAGCTGCCCAACTTCCCCGAATTCGTCCTAGCATTTCTTGCTACCTCTGCCTACATTATTTATGAAGGTAATACCTTCCCTGAAGCAGAGACTTTGATTTCTTATAAATGTATACAATAACTAGAACAAAGGGGATGTAAACTAGTAACAGCAGATTTAATCACAGTAAATCAAGTAAATATTATGGAACACATTTTACAACTAGGTAAACTGAACTGAATTGGCCAAGGTGATGGAACAAAGTAACAGCAGACTTGGAAATAAAAACAAGAAATCTTATCTATTTATTTTAACTAAGCCCACCAGATATAAGCAGCACCCATATGACACACCTCACTGCATACCTTCCTCACGCAGCAGATGTTTCTTAGGGAGAGAAGCTCATTGCTGTCCAGAACACTACTTGTTGCTTAATGTCATCTGCCAACACAAAAGTCATCTCCCTTGCTGGAAAATGATGAATGTACAACAGAAGAGGGGGGCATATATACTATAAACTTTTTATTGCTGTTATTTTTTTTAAAGAAGAAAATGTGGCATTATCTTTGAAACACAGATGGAAGAACATGCCTATATGGTGAGAGATAACCCCACCAAAGAGGCTACTTTGACTGTTTTTCTATTTTGTTGTCTGTTCAGCTATTAAATGGCCATACTGCAGTATGTCTTAGAATTTTAGTCATGAAAACAAAAAAGTACAAGAAGTTTGTAATACTGGGATAAGTATTTTCCTTCTTTTTTTTCTTTGTGTGGTGGTTTTTTTTTTT
>VXBL01000838.1:2782300-2801578 GCA_013400195.1 Aramus guarauna | reverse complement strand
GGGGGTGTTGGTTGTGCAGGTTTTTTTAATTGTCTGTATTTTCATTTTTTTTAAAAACAGCCTGCACTTCAACATTGATATAATAAACCCCTCTTACAAGTGAGGCCAACTAATACTTCTCACTGTCACTGCAAGTGAGAAATAGCAACTCAAATCAAAACTGAGTCTTTAGAAAGATGAAATGACCAAGACAGAAGTACTAAAAGTCCAAATGTGAAAAATAAGTGGCAGGGCAGCTAATATAGGAAATTCTAGTCGCTGTGATAACACACAACCATCATGACACATATTTTCTACTCCAAAAAGAGTTTTCTTTGATGGAATCACAAGTAGTCATTATGGCTTTCTTACTTCCTACCTTTAGACTAATGGACATATTACAATATGATATTTAAAAAAAAAGAAAAGAAGATTTTGTTGGAAAAGGCTGAAAAAAGATGCAATACAAGAAAGAATGGAGAGGACTGGAAGCAGATCCTGCTCTTGTTCTGAATAACAAAAGTGTTTTGTGAGCCAAGGATATTGTTCACATGGAGAAAGACCATGCTTCTCTCACCTGAAAACTTACAATGTTGGTGCTGATTTAATACTTTTGGCCTTGACAGACCTAGCCTAGCTCAGCAATGTGCTACTTTAAAAGAAAACCGCAGCCCAGATTGAAGAGATTTCATGGAGGTCTCATGCAACCCACACAGCAGCCAAGGCTCCAAAAAGACTTCCCTTCACTATGGTCCTCACGGGACCACTCACATGGGTTTGGAGATGTGGGTCGATAGGGACACTGTGTCTTAACCATTACAATCTGGAAAGGAGAGAAATAAAAAGAAATATATTCTGACCATCAAGATTCATGAGATGGAAAAGCAACTAGGTAATACAACTCAATATTCCCTAAATGTTAGCACAAAATGCTTGACTTCAGGTGGAAAGATAGTTGCATTGAAGTCAGACAGAAGAAGCATGAAGCCGGAACTGCAATTGAAGATGATGATGATAGTCAAATATCAACCCTGTCATTTCCTATGATTTAAGCTGTCAGCCCGACATGTTTTTCTCTAAAATCACATAGTATTACATACCTTTGCTATGTTTGTTACTATGTTGTTTGTTCTTCCCAATACACAGGACTCAGGGCTTAGCATATTTTTGTATCAAACATTCTGGTGTTTTAAACTTGCAGTCAATAATCAACTGATGTACTAGACAAAATACCTGTTTGAAACATAGTCAACATGATGAATTCTAGCATTTTAACATAAATGGCAAGACCTTGATTTGTTAGTCTTCTACCGTTAAATAAAAGGGACCTTCAGGGGCTTTCTTAAAAAAAATAAAAATAAAACAGTGGCAAAGAAAGACTGAGCATCAACATACTTCAGAAACGGGAAAGTCTAAAAAAATTAGCAAACACCCTTATTCCTGTACTTTCTGCTAAGGGTTGCTCCAGACATTTGATCCTTGTAGAAAAAAAGACCCTTTTTCAGTCAGTTGGTACTCACTGAAATGCTCTTCCAGATTCTCTCTTTCCATATTTTCATATTTTCTTTCACTAACTTGAATAGTGCAGCCTGATAGATGAAAAAAAAACAAAGGGATGCTGTTCACACATCATGTCTCAGCAACTCCCATGGCTACTGTGGTTTGGACTTCCATGGTGAAACCAGGAACATTGTGTGGGCAGAGTTTGATTTCCTTGTTTGTATATTGAAAAAAAAAATTGCTCCTCTCTGCAACAACAAACAGGTTTAGTACATTTTTAATGTGAACAAGGAACCCTAGGAAACCCAGACAACCTGGGAAGCATAGTAGCATCTCTATGAAATCCTATGGTAAAAATTAAATCCAGCAGCCTCTAAAGTGAAGATACGCTGCAGGAAAACTAAATAACTAAAGTCCTAACCTTTTCTTTTATTCTCAATGTCTTTTAGTGCATTTTGTCAACCTGTTTGGAAAAAATCTCCAATATCAATGACTGTTACAGTCCAAGAACAATAATTGTTCAGTTACACTCTCACTAACTTTGCATATAATTGCAATACAATCCTTTGATTTCCATTGCCCCCACAAAAAGGACAGTGAAAAGTATGCAGCAAGGTAATAAAACAAACTTACCTTACCAAAAAAAAAAAAAAAAAAAAAAAAAAAAAAAAAATTCACATGTTTAATACTATGATTTCCTCCTTGGAAATGACAATCCTCTGCCTTTTTAATAAAAACCAGAATTTTAATAAAATATATATGAAAAAAAACAAACCCCACATATCACTACTAGATGAAAAAGATTCTCGGTAAGTAGCGGTCCCAATTTTGCAAGTTATAAAGGCAGAGAGTTGTTTGAAGTCGGAGACCCACACAGACCAAGAGCTACTTTCAAGTGCCTGTATTAGCCAGTCTCCTCAACCCCTGGCTGCCCTTTTGGGGACTATTTCTATTAACGCGACAAGGTGTAAGATTGTCAAGATCACCGACTAGAATGCTTCAGGTCCTGCCATTTACTAGGAGAATAATTTGGCCACAAACTTTCATCATTTCAGATGTTTTGGCCATTAAGTCACGGGTAACATCACCCTGGGAGTCCTATTTATAGCTGTTATGCTTCATTGTAAGGTCTCAAATCAAAGGTAAAAATGTCTTCAGTTCTTTCATACACAGAAGAAAACCTGTTGAAATAAAGTCAGTTCACAGTTGAATTTTCAGAGCAAAATGAAATCAGCATTCACGGTGCTGCCTTTGAACAGTGAAAGGAGTTTTATTCTTTTTATAAGTCTCATATTTTATATGAGGTTTATAAATATACTTGGCAAAGTAGTTTCATCCAAGTGTTAGCAATTTCATATCTTTCATTTACAGGATATTGACCCAGTTGATTTGTAATTAATTGCAGACCTTTTTCTCATTAGCTTATTGATTGAGGAGTCTGCAATGCATTCTTGACTGTATTATAAATTACAGCCTTGGTTTCAGGGTACATTTGGTTGCAGTTAATTCCAGTTGTCTACATTTTTCACATTGTAAGAGTTACCTGCTGTACATCTTGCCAAACTATATCCTTTACAGGAGAGAACTACAGGTCCTTTGTTATTGTAGATCCACTTCTATGAGTAACAAATCCAATTTTCTACTTATTCAGATTTAAGAGTGCAACAGTGAAAACCAAAAAAAAAAAAAGCCTTCATTTTCATGCTCTCAAAAAGGCCTTAGCCAAAGCTCATGAAACCTGCTGGAGGTTTTCCATTGATTTCAGAGAGCTTTGGATCAGTCTCCCAAGTGAGTAGGTTGCAAAAGCAGGCTTGAAGATCATACTTTTTCAAAAATAACTAAAAAATAAATCTTCAAATCATTATTGAAAAAAATCCTGTACTGAAAGTCCAGTAAACTTAGCAATGCTGTAAACCTTAAAAACTTTAGGTAAAATAAGAGCAAAAAAAGTCGGGGGTAGATTAGGAAAGGGGTACATTCCAGATTAATTCAAAAAGATGCAGGCATTAGGCAATAGGATTTGTAAATGCTTGTTTTTTCAGTAAAGGTAAATTCCCTTATTGAAAATCCCAAACAAATAAAACCAGTGCTTAAAAAGCACTTACCTGATTTCACAGTAGAGGAGCTTGGTAATATGCATTAAAGTTAGCACGGAATAAACATTCTGCACCATCTTTAGTGCCTATATGAGAAAGAAAAAAACATCGTAAGAAATTAATTTAAAGCAAAACTAATTTAGTCTAGATTATGGCAGGAGAGAACAATGTCACACCCTAAATTTAATTTAAAATAAGGATGACTGGCGTGGTTCTCACTGTAAAAATTAGAGCCATTTCTTTTTCTGTTCCAGAAGGTGCAGTTCTGAATCCCGGTTCTAGTCACAGATGCACATCCTGACCAGTACCACCGTCAAATACAGTTTCAGCAGCCCATAATTCCATTTCAGTATTTTAGGATTTAAGCTGGAGGCCGCTCTCCCCAAAACGCATCTCCTTGGCACTACAAACAAAACATCCTGAAAATGAAAGGAATTCCCCTTTTCTTAAGTGCCTAAATTACTGACGTGCTTAAGTCATTATCAAGGGGAAACATTCATTAGAACAATGGAATTATGATCCATTCTGGCAAACACCAAAGTGCTGCATTTCCACCAAAGTGGAAAGGTCTTTGAGGCCAGTCACATTTTAGAGGTCCATCTCCTCTCTCATCTTCACAGCTGGATTTTTACTGACTAAATACACAACTATAGGGAGGAAACTAACGTCTTGCTTTTATATAAATGAGATGGAATTAAACTACAGAGGATTAAACCCTTTCAGCTGAAAAAAAAAGCCTGCCTCAGCAAGAGTTTCAGTGCCAGTCTAGGCTGAACCAGTTGCTAAACCAGAAGATAGTTCAACACCAGAGAATTATCTTACCACATTTCTCGCAGAGTCTTTGCAAATAGAGCTCTATCAGGTTTAGGTTTGGTTGCTCTCCTTGCTGTGCAGCACAGCTACGTCGGTGAAAACTTTTCGGCACGGGCTGAGGTCGTGCTAGCAATGCATGGCAGGCAGGGCAGTGCCACTGTGGTAGGAGGGTCAAGGTCTCCTGCGTGGAAATGGCTTTTAAACTGACCAAAGTGTACTTGCGCCGCTGAGCATATCCAGGTCCGTGCATTGCTCGCTCCTGCCAAACAGGGACACGTAGCATAGCCAGAAAAATTGCATCTGCTCTGAGGGCTTCTCCTAACACAAATCTGCCTGACAGGGATCAAACTCCTTATCAAACCTGGCTTGACACAGCCTTGCCAGCAAACATCTGTAGTGTAGACGTGGTCTAAAAGCCACTGCTTTAAAGGGAAAGGCCACCAGCTGAGTCTCACTTTCTCTTTGATCTTTTTGAATGCTTTTATCAAAGCAATCCAAAGGGCCTCTGCTGAAGCCATTGTTACTGAACTGAAAAGGCAAAAATGGAGACACAAGAGGAGGAGAGGGATGCTGTGCACACACACACACCACCCACTCCTAGCCCCCCAAAATAAGACCTTCAAAATGGGGTCTAGGCAATATTAACTTTTATCGTGGAGGCCTATAACTGCATATCTAATGATCTATCATGCTGCTTATATAAAAAACAATGTCTGAATGCATCTGGCCAGGGATTACATGTTCATAAGTGCAACCAAATCACTAATTAAATAACGTATTCCTCTTCCACCACTCATCCGATTTCTTTCAGAATGGTATCAGTTATAATGTTTGTACACATGGAGGCTTCCACCAGCAAAGACTAAATATCATGTACTCAAGACATGCAAGGTAAAACTACCATGGCAGTGCATTATTTGAATCTATGTACCTAATTGCTTCAAAGATCCTGAAACAGGTTACTGTTTAGACCATAATTTATGAATGGTCTCAGAGTAATCAGTGACTGCAGCCAGTACGAGTCATTGATCAGCCTGAATCTATTAGCCTGGTTTTGACAGAAGCGAATGTGCTGCATGATGGGCTGGTGTGCAGCTTCTCCCTCCCCAGGTGGAAATTCCAGACCAGCTCAAGTGTCTGCTCATTTTCCAGTGTACTAGCTGAGAATGGACAAAGATACATGTTGAGATGTGTTCTCATGCAGCCTAAAGCAACTTGAAATAAGGATTCTGAATATGCGTGAATGTCAGCTCACTACTACAAAGGGATTTTTGTTTACCTAGAGAACCTCACCCCTTTCTCCAAGGCAAGCCAGCCAGCTAGCTCAAGGAATGGTGACCTTAATCCACATTAATTTGACAGAGCTACAATCCCTGCTGTTATTCCCTGGAGGAAACAGATAGTACTAACCGCAGTTCGTTGGAGGATGGCGGGTGTCTCTAGTGCCCTTGGAAAGCGAAAAATTGTGACAGGCAAAATAGTGAAAAAAAGATCTTTCAGAAAGCCAAAGAGCAGACTGATTGGGTAATTTCTCTTCCCCTCCACAACTGGCTGAAGAACAAGGCAAACTCTGTCTCACTGAAGGAGGGTAGAAACTTATAATCCCTTAAAGCAAATAGCTAGAAAAACAGAATGTCCCAAAGGAGTTCTCTTGTACACATTTACTAGCAAGACTAATCCTGGCCTCTTAGCTCCCTGATTATGCTTTCGAAGACTAAGGAAGAGGGTTTTAACCTTCCTGGAAGCCCCAGTGAAAACTGCCAAGATGAGGAACAACTAAGAAAGGCCATTTTAAAACCACAAATACATGACAGAGGCAGACTTCTGAAAAGTAAGACAGAAATGATGTAAAATGAGATGTACTGGAGAGAGTTAATTCTCCCAGTAAGCTACAAAAGGCTGGTCCAGGTCCAGCTCTTAGCCTTTTGCTTCTGATCAGTCCCATGTTGCCCTCCATCTTTGTTTGTCACCAATCCAGTGTTGCCTGTTCCTGCTCTTGGCCATTCCCATGTAGCCTCACCTGCCTCTGAAGCATATAGATACACACATGCGTACATATACACACAAACACCTCTCAGAAAACAGAGCTGAAGGTCTCCTCTCTGCACTGCCAACCACCCACCGCACTCTGATCTACTGACTCTTCCTTGCCCCCAAAACCACTTTCTTCAAATTGACTTTGTGATGTGGACTTGTGCACATCAGAGAAACCAAACAAGGCTTACATAGTCCCAAATATCCTAGCTTTGATGAATTACTAGAGGCTAACTTTTGCGTGAGAATGAAATGTCTTAAGATACCTCATAAATGGTTATTTTTGTAATGAGCTTTTTATTTACAGTATCCCTACTGAAACCCTCAAAGTTGCACTCCTGTGCACAAACGGCAAATATTTTTCTTCACTTACTGTTTCTATGCAGACAAACTGGCTACCGATTACCAACATTAAGCCAGGCTTCTCAATGGCATAACATGTAGTAAGATGAAATCAGAGTTTCATGGGTTTTGGTTTACAGTTATCCTGCACTGGGTGAGGGGAACAAGGAATTAGAGACAGTTAGTTTCAAGTGACATTAATTGAAGGGTTTGCAGACAGTGCATTAGGTCAAATACACAATTACTAACTAGAAAGCAAGTGCTTATACCTTTTGTGCGCTCACAAAATCAGTCTGATGAACAGCTTCACTGGCAACAGTCTTACTTATGGGCAGAGTGCACCACAAAGGATACCTGGTTTTGATGAAAGAGACAGCCTCTAAAGACAGGTTGAAAAAACAAACAAAAAAAACAAACAAAAAAACCAACCAAACAACAACAAAAAACCCAAAACAAAAAAAACCACCAACCACACAAACCAAAACACCAAAAAAAATTTAAACAGGTTGTATTGGTTTAACTGAATAGATTTTTTGCAAAATTGTAGTGAAATTCATACTTACAGATGTTTGCAAATGTGACCCAAAGACAGTATGATTCATAATTCCCTAATAAAGTGATTTAATTGGCTTCCATTCTAATTTGTCCTTTTATCAGAGGCAGAGAAATCAAGCAACAGGGTGGAGAGCTAGAAAAAAAGAGGGGAGGGTGACGGGGAAGGAAGCCTCTTCCAGAGAATGGAGCACAGTTTGTGTTTTGGCTTTATTAACCTAGAAATAAGATTAAGTTACATCCAGTAGAGCTGGAAAGTCAACACACAGCATTCATATCACCAGTGATATGTGCCTCACTTCTTCAATGGATGATTAAATGGGTGTAAATATCCATCGGGCAATTTTTCAGTGGGACATTTCTGCCATGGCTTTATCCAAAACGCAGAGTATCAGCTATCAGGAAACACGCCACTTTCTAACACAAAGGCTTCAAAAAGACTCTATGGCATTCCAGATAGAGCAGGAATTTCAGTGATAGAGCGTGTAGCTTGCTCCATAGGGTTTTCATTCCCTAGAACCATATCATTAGAGAACAGTGTCAGAGTTGAACATGCTACAAAAAATAGAGCCAGTCCGCAAACACAGACTGATTTGTGCTTTTCCTTGCACGTGCCCTGCACGGCTACCCATCTGTATATGCAATGAGAGGAAAATATAAGTGGTTGTGTGTAGCCAGATCCTTCTCACTGCAGAAGGAAAAAAAAAAAATAGTAAAGCAGCTGAAGCTGAGGGATTTCAGTTCAATAGATTTGTATTATTATATTCTTAAATGATTCCCAGAGAAGTGGAAAACTAGGCAAAATTATGACAGGCAGAGTCTGACTGCCATGCACAGGAATTTAAGAGCCAGTTTAACCGCATCTGACCTCTCTGGTATGTTTTTTGTGGCAATAGGCATCAATAGGTCATCTTAATGCCAGAAGTAGGTGTTTTTTCAGATGAGTGGATTAATTGCTTGAATTGGATATTGCTTTTGCTAAGAAAGCCTATAGTTTATAAAATAATTTATGCGACCAATGTCAACAAGCTTGAGAGTGTACGTGTCAAAGGCAAACTGATCATACCTTCCTTTGCCCCATAATGTATTTAGGTCTTGCACAACCCAGGAAGACACTTCGAAAAGAAGAAAACTATAACTACTAATGGCCAAGCAACCATAGCAATGTCTTTCTACCATGGTAAAATAAGAGTTTTAGAAGTTAATACTGGAATTGGCCCACATGCTTTAAAAGAAATAAAAAAAAAAAAAAAAAAAAAAAAAGAAGGGGGGGAAAGCTTCTCAACTCCAACTTTATCATGAACAAAGCTGACATCTGAGGAGAAAATGCTGCTTCTCTTAGAAGGGGACCAGCCCAGAACTCTATCAAACCATTGGCAGTGGTGTTTTTTATGGTAAACCATTGGAATTTTAAAAACAAAATCCTGCTGTCCCATCACAATGGCCCTTCTGTCAGATACTTTTTAAATTACTTTCCACATTAGAAGGCCTTGCTCATGAATGATGTAAGAATGATCATGATTTGCTGTGCTACCAAATTCAGTCTTATTGGGATCAGACCACAGTGTGCTTTGCAAACATATTTCTGCAGCAAAATCACCTAACAAAGTAAAATTGATGCCCCAAGCACATTGTTTGACTTTCCTTGCAAAGCAAAATGATGTTCTCATTTCTTAATGGCAGGCCAAACTCCTAAAAGAATACAGGACATGGCAAGAACTTGAATCCAGCAGTGCTTAGATTTTTAAAGGATTAGAACTCTTAGTGTTGGTTGTGTAGCAGCAGCTGGTCAGTTGTGCACTGCTCTTTTCGCAATCCCCTGCTTCATCACACCATACGTTCCTGAAAAAAATGAAAACAGCACAGGAATTTGGAAGCCTAGAATACAAAACACGCATTAGTGAGGAACAATGCAGAAAATTTAAATAAACAACATTTAGGTAGGGTGGTGACTGCAGCTGAAAACCTTATCTAAAACTCAGCAAAGCAGTGTTTTGTGCACTACCCAGGGCTAAAAATTCATAATAGCATTTATCTCTAGAGCAGAATTTTTCCACAAAGAGATCTGAAAATACTATCCCAAAGGAGGCTCTCTTCTGAGTCCTGACATCTCATGAACCTCACCACTATCTGAGGACAATTCGCAGTTGGAAGGACCACGCCTTTGCAAGAAGCTATTAAAACAGACAGTACTGTACTGGCTTTTGCTGAAAAGCAAGTAAATTTGATAACCAATTTAAAAGTGTATCCACAATTGCTATTTGATATTTACATAGAACCTTTCACCTATTCAAAAAAATTAATCCTACACAGAACAAAGAGCTTTTATATCAGCTTCACAGAAGCATATGACATGTTCTTATCATGCACCCGAACAAACAGGAAAGAACGGATTTATTGTGAACTGGGATTTTTGCTATAAATTAAAAGGCCATTCCCTTTCATATGTCATGTGTATCTAATTTCACTCCATAGGGTAATCCACTGAGAATTCAGAGAGTGCCAAGATCTACTTTCCTCATTCCTTTTATTTCCTTAGGCAAATATCTAGAATTAGAGACAGAGAAAAGATGAAAAAAGGGAAAGCCAAGGGAAATACAGAGGTCCAAGAAAGAAAGTAAGACCAGTCTAAACAAGGATTTTTCCTGGCCTATGCAAGCAGCACTGATTATTTATAACAGGCAAGGACATCTGTCTTTGATTATGATTTCATGTATACTGTGGATGGTGGTGAACTTACTGTGTGCCAGAGAAGACTGTCATCCTGCAGCATGAAATTCCAGCGAGAAAAACTAATCTCTCTCTCAGGGACAGACTTCTACCTTTGACTAACCGAATGACAGAGGGAAAGAGCTTTTATGCCAGGAAAAATAAAACTGCAAGCTATTACAGAAGGTAAGGAAATCAGATTTAATTTACAAACAGAAGATAGAGTCAAAGCACATACATTTTAAATGAGTATACTTGAAAGTGTAACTGTTCAAAGGCGTTTCAGTTTAAATTTTGCAAAACTTAAGAATCTATATGATGAAAAAGATCAACTGTCTTTTCTACAAACCTTGAGCTGGTAGACTGCAAAGCGCCTTTAGTTTTGTGTTATTTGAGAAGCACAGTGGCCTTTGGGAATAAAAGCAGCTTATGGGCCTAAAAAGGCACTAGACAAGTACAGCACCAGGATGCACGCAAGACACATGTAAATCTGCAGAGTTATCTGAGAAAGGCACTCTACCACCCTGCAACTCATGAAAACATGCTTCAGTCTAACAATCTATTAAGCTGGCATGTAAAACATTAAACCTGCTGAATCTATGTATTATGGCCCCTTTCAATGAAAACTAGAAACAGCTGAAGCTCTCCAGCCAAGCCAATTCACAAGAAGTGGAGATAACAGCAACCAGAAGTACCTCACAAACAGAGGATTTTCTCAGACTGGACAGTGGGTGCTATTTCAGTGCTGTCCCTCTTGGAATGGTAGAAAATGACATGCTACGATGACAGCAGGAAGAATCATCAAGATATATGACACATTGCAGCCTGAACAAGCACTCTAAGCATTTATTTCCTTTTCTAGGGCTGAGGCAAGCAGCTTCCAATTAGCCATTCTTGTCATTCAGGACACCCCATCTGTATCCGAAATCAAAGGAGCAAATCGTGAGAGTCTTCAGGACTTCCTTCTTCTCATTGCCAGATACAGCAGAAAGAAGCTTGGCTTGCTCTTCTCTGCTCCATCAGGACCAGATCTTAGGCCTCAGTGACAACTAGAATCTCCCTCCTGCCATTAAACAAAGCCACAAACCAACCTAACTGCACTACCAATGGTGCCAAAGAAGGACATCTGCTGATTTGATGGACAAGCTATGGTTCAGAGTAGTCTGAAATCTGTACAGCTTGTCAAGAGGCAAGGAGCTCACAGCTTTTTGTTGACACATTTCCTCAGAGTAATGTGCAGACTTACAGATTTGATTTTGAAATATTCTGCATTTGAACGTTGCCAAGTGATAACAACATGTCACAGGCACCGAAACTCCATCTTATCAGTTTCTCATCAGCTTGAACAAACTAGAAGGAAGGAGTCTAGATATTCTTTTAATTGTGGTGGCAGGGTAATTATGGAAGTTTATCCACTGGAGCAGAATGCTGTCCAAGAAAAGCTGTTTTACTGATTGAGTGGCTACATCTGGTAACATATTATATCAAAACTCTAAAATCACATTAAACTATTTTTCTCATAGTAGCTACTATTTTACACCTCCTTGTTTAACACACTCCATTAAAAACCAGAACATAAATCCCTGGTACAACAACAGAACTACGGGCACTAATCACCACTGGATTTCTTTAAATAATAGAGCTTCAGGCCTAAGCCTAGACTGTTGATGTGACTGGGATTTTTGCCATTTCAGTGCCACTAGGGTGGGATCAGACTTGGAGTTGGTTAGTTATAATAATAATGATAATGAATGATAATTTCTAGCAGGCAGCCTGCATTAGCAGGGAAGGCTGTCACATTTCTTTATGTACCTGACATTGTGCTGAGAAATTACTATCACTGCACAAGCTGACTGAGGGCAAGTATTATAAAAGAAAATGTCATACTAAATCCAAACTATTTTCTTATTCTCCCACTTCATCTCCTCCTTTAAGAGCTTACTTAACCCCTCTGCTTTTATTTTCAGACCACAGCATTTCTTAGCCCCAACACTCCTGCCATTTTCCAAACCACTCCCAACATTCCTGCCTTTTAATCCTGAAAATGGAGGAGGAATCTCCTTAGAAGATTCAGAAGGGACAGGGCATAAATACTGAAGCCAATATTTATTTATTTTTTATCAGTTGTTTCTGTGCAGGATGTGGCACACCCAGAAGCCCCAGTTTGTCAAGAAAGGCTGCTCTGCATTTTAAGACTGTTAGGCCCCTCAAAGTGCCCCAAATGGACTAAGACCACAAAATTCCTAATGACATGTAAGCATCTTAAATAATGGCCAGTGTAAGTGCATTAAGTTTGCTTTGCACATTTTCAAAATCTTGACTTTACATTACCTTCTTCATTGATTTCTATCTGAGAGGAAGAAACCAAATGAAGCATCTGTTTCCTTCTTCAACACAAAGTCCCAGCAGGAGGAATGCAGCATTGTTTTTTTAGAAAGCCTTAGCTGAAAGTTTTTTATCCTTTTGGGTATATAAAAAGATCCTTTCTCAGAGGACACAGATAAAATTTCAAAAGCAGCAGCAGCAGCTTCTCAGACAATAGTGAACATCCCCAGCTACCCCAGGAATTCATAGACTGCTACAGACTTGCTCTGTGTGGCAAAGTCAAGTACAAACACAGCTTCTAGATCTAAAACCTGTGGCTGAACAACTTAGAGGTTAAATGTCGGTCTCTAGAGAAAGCAAAAGGCTTAACTGTGGTGGAGTACCTTATTCACTGCTAAAGTACAATGATAAGGCTGCTGAAAAAAAAAAAAAGAAATGCTAAGCAACATTGTCAAGTGCACCCCCATTTAACAAAGAACAGGCAGAGAAAGTTCCTCACACTTGTACTTTTACCTTGCCAATTCCTTTACTTATTTGTTCCTTTGTAATCTCTCGTACTCAAAAATGTTTAAGACTCAGTAATGCGGTGAGGCAAATGTGACAAAAACTGGGAAGTTAAAAGCTGATATTTGGGAGGATGGGTTAAATGCCCTAACCTTTCAGCCAAGCCCAAGAACCAGTCCTGACCTAGGTCTCTAAGGAAAAAGTATTTGCTGCCTCTGTGACACAAACACGCTTCAGAGTACCACGTCACACGGCAATAACCAGTAATCTTGGGGGAACAAGAGCTCAGGGAATGGAGTACCAAGAGCATCGTGGGTCGGGATGGTGGCAACAGCAAAGAAAACATGTTGAGAGTTGTAGAGGACATCTCCAGGCACAGGCTCAGCTAGCCACTGCTGCCCGGACACCACGAACGAAGGCTTTTCTAGTGGAGTCAAACTCCACTGCTCTGCTTTCTGCTTGCCCACAAATGAAAATCCTTCAGTGATGTACCAAGTGATTTGTTACCTGTTGTGGCTATAGAAGCCAACACCTGGGCCCTGGAGAAGCTGAAGTTCACTCCTTGTTCACCCTGCCTGTTTAGTTACCCCAGGGGGTAACAGGAACTCCAGTCTCTGCTCCCCTTCTGCCACTGCCTCCAAGCTGCACCTATGGACATCAGTGGTCATCACCAGTGACCACGAGGTGAATTTTGTGACCTGGAATAAAAAAAACAGAGCAAAACCCAACCTCAGAGATGATGCTAGAAGATAAAAGCATTTCCAGTCACCATCAGCCTAATCTAGATCAGAAGCTGTGACCCCACATTTGCTTTCTACGCTATCCTGTTCCTGCAGGTTTCTCTGTGCTATGCTGCATTAATGAAGAGTTTGGCATCCATCCACTTCTTATGACTGGTGATCCCACTCATGAAAATTTGTGCCTGGAAAGAGAGGTATGGCTGTCTCTCAATAAATTAGATGCACACACACACCCCGCCCCAGTTTTTTTTCCTTTCTCAAGTAGAGTTGCTTAATTGACATTGTTCACTGAAATATTACATATTTTCTTAAATGCAAAACTTTGGAGATGCAAATGCAAAATAAATATGAACTTGGATTCAAAACTAATATTCATTGTTACTGATCAGAACTTAACAAATCTCACATCATTATATGATCATCTAATTTTATATATTTACTTGAGCAGGAATGTCACCAGCCTCAACTAGAGTTAAGTACGTGATCTGAAGTGACACTTTTGATCACTGTAGCTTTAAGGAGTATGTTTGCATTTCTGCTCAACTGAACACTTCAGAAAAACTATTTTTAAAAAATGTTGCTTGCTATACCAGTCTCACTAGAATGGGAGCTACAGCGATAAAATTTCCATTATGCTTAGAGGCATCAGCAATCAGTCAATGGGACAGAAGAACTGGGAAGTGCATTTTTAAGCAACATATCTTAGTTATTTCTCATTTTCTTTAATGCAGACTTTGTACAGGAGAGGTAAGAAAGGACATGTGGTTTCAGCATCGCAGACAAACCTGGCTTGGACTTGCAGAAATACAAAATAAACATCTCGTCATTCAATCAATTTTAAACTAAACAACCTCATGACTTTTAAAAATGACTAACTGCATTTAATAAAATATCATTCAAGTTTGACTATACCATAACATTCAAAATCAAGTGAATTTTTATAAAATTGTGAATATTTATGCATGACTCATAAAATCCCCGCAAATCAAAGCTAGCTAAGGAAAACAGTGACATAGCAACATCAGCATTTCAGTTCCACCACTACCATAATGAGCTTTAATTATGTAATTATTTCACACTTCAGCTGATTTGTACATGTTGTTCATGATCTTAGCAGTCATAAGAAGTAACATATGAGGAATGATAAGGCTCTGCCCTCAAAGCTAGACGTCTGCAAGCAGGAGGAACAGAAAATCCCTAGGAATCTTGTCGGAGTTGAAACACCATTTTCCTGCAAGATCATAACAATTCTTACCAGGTTCAATCTTGCACTTTCTGAATATTCTTTTTTAACAGGATGCAGCCCTGCTGAGGCCTGAGCTAGATTAGTTCTCCACACTAAGATTTACTGAACTGTTAGGATTAAAATTGGTGTTACTGAAAGCTGGACGCGCATAGACAGCAGAACCCAATTTGAGGTTTAACAATGAATAGAAAACAAGGAGGAGATGCTTTTCATTGCATTAGGCATATTGAAGACTGAAGATTTACTGCATACACATAATTCTCTGGAAATGATCAGTTCTTCTACTTAGGCTTAAAAAATTGCAATTGTCTTTGCAAAATAAATCATTAGATTTGCATACAATCATACTGTGTAGCCACATGAAAATAAATTATATTTTCTGCTTGCATTTCTGTTGCAGATTTAATTGATGTAACAGTGCAGAAAACTGAGAAAAAAATTTATTTCTTCTGCCTTTTAATTACCATCTGCTAACATAAGATTACATTTCTTAAAGTGACTGGGTCTACCTGCCAGCTGAATTTTTCGCCTGATTTCCTCAAGCTCTGGCAGCTGCCTTCATTATTGGTGAAAATGGCATGGCAAAGCTAGCATGAAAAATGAGGCTAAGCACCTGTCACTTCATTTTTCTGCAACGAAACAAAGAAAACACATGAAACTCTATGCTCTGCACCATCTATACTCAGCAACAATTTGCTGCAAAAAGAATAAAGCATCAGTTTGTTCTTGCATAGAGTAAGAAGCATGACATATAAAAGCACTTCTAGCAACCTACATATTTATGATAATCAGAAAAGACAGATCTTCAAACGAACAGTACAAGGAAATAAAACAAAAAGTGTGCATAAAAATTTTCCCCCTAATCACAGATTTTCTTCTACAAATAGAATCATCCCCCACATATGGGCTGTTTGAGGATAAGAGCGTTACCAGTGAACTTCACCTAACAAGTCATAGAGTCAAGTGTCTTATTAATTCCCTCTACAGCACAAAGAGCCTCCTATTAAAACATGAATCAGCCAGGTACTAAGCACATTAAGCTCATGAGTAATCTCACTGCAGTCACAAGTGTCTGGATGCCTTAGCATTCTCTAGAATTGAGCCCTTGATCCCTATGGAAGATAGCTGAGATTTGGTACATTTCAAGACAATGCCTGCCAGAAAAGGTAACGGTCTCATCAGAACCAGCTACACGAGCATCCTTTGAAACCTGTCAGCTTTTATGAGTGGGAGAACTCACCTGAAGAGAACCCAAGAATGGAAACTATGGAGGATGGCAAGGAAAAAGGCATAAAAGCACATCACAAAATAAAAATGGTTATGTTAGCTGCTCTTTTCCCAAAGCAAAATAACCAGTTCAGGATGCCTGAAGCAGTGTTGCTGTAGTTACGCTAAAACCAGGTCTAGATTAGAACAGAAATATCTATTTACCCAGGACCCACAAAGCTCAGGGTGAGCGTTTTGGCTAATTTGCACCATGGTCTCCTCTGCACTCTCCTCAAAGTACAGAGCTAAAGCAACTGCTCTGATTGCCTGGGAGGAACAAGAGTGAATCCCATGAGATAATTCCTTCAAATGAGTACAAAAATAAGGTAAAGAAATACACATAGATTCTGTTATGGCTGAGTCATAACCTGCTTTGTCCATTGTGGAATATCTAGAACTACCTGACACCTAGAATAACTTAGCTTTAGTACACCAATTGCAAACTGTGATGGCTCTTAAAAAATACACTGCATAATAAAAAGGAACATATAACTACTAAATAGCAAGAATCTTCTGGGCAAGAGTTCCCAGTATTAATAGAACACAGAGATAACTAAATGGTGACACAAGATCTTGCTGATTTGCTTGGAGATAATTTTCTGTCAGGTTGGATGCATAGAGCAGCACTGCCCACTTTGCACAGTGACAGTTAAATCCTGCCAATGGGAAAGGGGAAAAAAAAACCCTCAAACAAAAACCAGAATATAGACTTGCTGCTTCTCCAATTGCTTTTTTCCTCCACGTTCTTCCCCCATCCCCTTTCATGCCTATTACCTTACTTTCTGTCAAATTTTGAGGGAGTGTCTACAGAAGACTTTGATGAAATGTGACAAGAATTATGACTGGTTTTAAATTTACAAATGGTCCAGCAACCACCTTAAGGAAAGTGTTATCAGATGCACGTTTGTTTATACAAGGTCATAAAAGGACTACGATGCAAATCTAAGCAAATATTTTTAAAGAATTGTCAAAGTATTTTTTCCCATCAGAAAGACCATCATTGCTCCTGTTTTAAGCTTTATTTCAATATCTCTCTGTCTTTTTTTTTTTCTTTCTTCTTTTTTTCTCTAGTGGAGGCACGTAAAACATGAAGCCTTATATTCTGGAGATGCTTGGGTTAGTTCCATGCAGTTACTATAGTCATCCTGTAATCCAAACGAACCGTGAGAAGCCAAATTACCAACTCTGAATAAAAGTTCTATCTGAAAGGCATCCAAAACACTCATTCTGTGAGATTCAGTTTTTGTACAAGACTAAAGTTGTCCTGTTTTCTTTTGGAAATGAACATCCACATGTCCAAAGATGCATTTTTTTTTTCCCCCCTCTGCTTTGCCAAAGATTTTTAGAAAGGAAAAAAAAACATAGAAAGATCTGCAGTTTCAGTCATGCTGGAATAAACAGAAGATTTTATGGGATAAATATATACTTTATTTCATCCATATTTATGGAAGGATAATTGAAATTTTTTGCATGAGAGACTTTGAAGAAATGCACTTGAGCATCTAGCAGGAAGGATGGGGAGTTTTATTGGTTTAATTCTTTTCAAAGACATTTCTAATTTTTATGAGACTAAGACTGAAATATTGCATCAATTATTAGTGTATTTCTAAAGAAATTATTAGCAGTATATTTTAGCACTTACAGAGTTCAAATCAGGGTCAGATAATAGTAATGCTATGTGGGCTGTTATTAACTTCACTTTTATTGCAGTCTCTTATAATTAGTATATTAAAACAAAAGTTCCAATGCCCACACTGAGAAAAAAAAAATAAATCTGTTAGCAAGTGCCCTGCTGCGGTAACCTCATCCAGATTTACAACATTATATATGGCCGTGTTAGGTAAAGGCCTTGATCCTCGCACATTTCCTACATTAAGCAAGACAGGATTTGGGTCACTATTTTGAGTAACTGGCAAATACAGATGTTGCAGGAAACAGAATTAGCAGTTCAGTAGGTGGCACTCTTCCCTTGGAGTTGGTACTGAACCAAAGCACCAGCACGTTATTAAACAACAAAGATGTTATGTGATGAAGTAGATACTACCGAAAGACCTTTAATCACACAAGGTCAAAGATCCCAAAGTATCTTTTTCCAGGATATTAACAGTAATCATAGAGTCCTGTTCAAGTTTCCCTGTTGGTAGTCACAGCCCATCAGATTTCCACTTGACGCTTCAGCAGGGTAAGGATTTGTGCGGTTTGTGCAACCCAAAGCTGCAAATAATAAAAGGGTTGAGTTTCCCAAGTAGGAGACACTTGCAGTCCAGGTTGTTCAAACCAGGACAATATTAGCACATACCTCTGGGAAAATGTAACCACTTTCCAAAGGTTCAAAGGCTTACTAGATGAAACTCTTAGCAAAAAGAAAGTTTTGTCACAACTCTTCCTTATGAGTGAATACAGCCCTGAGTGGATTAATTTATCCCTTATGGCATGACTTATAGTAATTTTTAATTACGAAAGGAAAGTAAAATCACTATATTTAAAAAACAAACAAACAAACCAAAACAACAAACTCCACAAACCAAAATAAAACCAAAACAAAAACACCCTGAAAACTCCTGAAAAGACAGTCTAGATTGAAGATGTAGTAAGTAAACAACTCACTTCTCAAAAAGAAATACGGAAATGTTCAAACTTCTGCCACCACATATAAGAGAGAAGCACGCAGTTGGAAATCCATGTGGTTGTTTATCCAAATGTACAAGGTGGTCCTATACATTCAAAAAGTTATACGCCATGGAGCAAGTCACCACGTACAGGCTTCTGCCAATCTTTAAACCAATTTAAATATGACAGCTATTTATCTGTAGACTTATATTCAGAAAACCTCAATCTTCATGCATAAAACAACAAACTTAATTAAGTCACTTAAGCCTTGAGTCTGTAAGGAAAAATTAGTAAAAAATAATAATAATTATGTATATATGTATAGTACATGTATTTAATTCAATTTGGAGGAAAAATAATAATCAAGTTTTCTTTGTGCTAGCTAACTTGAAGGTAAGCAAATACATCCTGCTTCTTGTAGGTGAGGTTCAGCAAAGCTCCGATACACATAAATATTATCTGGAGGCTCTACTACATCTGAGTTTGGGCAAGATTACTTTGTGTGTTGCAGATCTGTGATAAATATACAGTCAATGCAACTACGGGGGGGGGGGGGGGGGGC
>VXBL01000838.1:2747803-2782286 GCA_013400195.1 Aramus guarauna | reverse complement strand
GGGGAACATCAGATGAGGTTACTACTAGAATATTAGCAAGAAAAACTGTGGTTTCACCAGAAAGATTTTTTGGATGAGAAATGTAGTTTGGGTTTTTAATTTTATTTTATTTTTTCACTTATTTTTCCACAGCGGCTTCCCATAAAAAAATACCACAAAGTGTTGAGGCCTAGATTTTTGTTTTGTTTCATTTGTAGGTGTTTTGATTTGGCATTTTGCAAATCTTTTTCAGTTTAAGAATTTGATGTCAGAAAACTCCAAACAGGGCTATCTACAAGACAAAGAAAGAAAAAACAAAACAAAACAAAAAAACACACCCCAGAGTTCTTCAGCTTATAAAGCAGATCCTGTGGGAAATGAATAGTCATACATTTGAAGCCAGAAGGGACAATTCTTATCATATAGTTTAACCACTATATAGCACCAGCCAAGGATCCTCTTTCAATTATTTCTGGATCAGGCACATAGTTCCAGATTGAGCTATGATAACTTCTTCATAGGGATGCTCAGGCTTTATTGAGGCAAGTTACTCAACCCACTATTTAAAAAAAACTCTGTTGCTGTCCCTAACGCCAACATCCATTCCAGTCTTAACTATAGCTCTCTGTATTCCACACACCACAGAGCAAATCTCTAACATCTTGCCTACATTTCTATCCTGTTACTACCACTAGGTGTTCATTATCTGCTGGTAAACCATTTCTGGTATATGACCATTTCACCCTGATAATGGCTGAGGCTTACTGCAAAACTATGAGGCTCCAAAACCAGGAGAAACTGTATTCTTCTCCATTATATAGACCTTTATTCCATACAGCATACCTAAAATCTCAATAGAGACAGTATTAACAAAGGTAAATTGTTCATAGTTGGTCCATTGACGAGATCTGCGGCTCAACATACAAAAGAGCTTAAGATAAGTTCAGTATCAATGGATACCAAAGGGCTGACCCATCACACTCTGGTATTTGCCATAGCTCTTCTGACCTCCCTTTCCCATCCCTAACATTAACCAAAGTTTTGGCATTCTCTGACACTTTCCTCCTTATGTTCATGCTTTTGTAGAGGTACAGCTCATATTCTGGGCTAGCAATGCAAGGGAACAGAAAGCCAAGGTTTTGCTTTCCCCAGAGGATGACTCAAGCATTCTTTAAGTCTCTTTCTGGAAGATAATAAAGTCAAGATATAGTTTTTTGAGGTATATTAGAGGGCTTTCTTGTTTGAATGTCAGGGATTATATCACCACTTTCTCTAAACAAGTCCCCAGATTGCTAAAACTGACCTAAAGCTTTTCACTGAGACACCAAGAGAAAGCTGACCAACTTTCTGAGAAGTATTGGGGGCAGTCCTTTTGGTTAGGAAGTGTTTAGATATATTTGCAGAACGTGCTGAAAGTGCAGTGTGAATATCAAAAAGTGGAGGAAGTCTTTTAAGTCATTTGCTGTCCATATGCAACATCATTATCTAATATCAATCCAGCCTTTCCCAGAGAAATCAATATTATACTGTGTGCTAAGTTCATATTTTATTAACTACTCCATAGAGCAGAAAGTGCATGTGTTCAACTAAGCTCAACCATTTAATGTCATTTAAATGTGATGAAATCTTTTAGATCCAAAACCTCTCAGCATGCTACAATTTTACACCAACTATGGGTAAGTTCCTGATAAACAGGATAGAGGGAAGGTGCAAGATTGCCAGGTAATCTGAGAGGATACTATTTCAAATGTATTTTCTGCTTTTGTAAAGATATGTAACATCATGAAAAGAAGCAGAAAGCAGGACTTATTTATGCACTGTTACACTGATAATCCACATTACAGCCCAGTACTCTATGTAAAAGAATAGTCTGTCTCAAGCAGCACAGCTAGAAAACTTTGAGTGGCAAATTGCATTTAGTAGACTGCTGGGAGGTCTGTGTAAACAATAATAATTTATGTCAGGACTTACGTTAAAGGTCATTGTGGTTTTTTAGCATAATGTTAAACAGTTTGACTTTTTTATAAGTAGATAATATATTAGAAATATTTAATAACTGGTTATATCGTAGTCCTTTGACAAATTCATCACTGGGAAAAAAGCCCCCACAATTGTCTAAGATTTCCAGCCAGCTCATGTATAATAAAAGGTACTTTGGGAATAAAACAACTTCTGTGGTAATTCAATCTCATAGCATACTATACTGCATATTAAGGTGTAAATCAACACTTTGCAGAAAGCTGTACACAGATGCTCGTATCTCTGCAAATTAGAGTGAGGTTACCTTCTAAAATGAAGTCTTTTCAGAAGCTGAGTGAAGGCCAGCAAAGACAAACCAACCAGTTGGCAGCTTCTGGAGTAGGATTCCTCTCCTCTTCGAAGAGATCCATTTTCTCTTTCTTGATATCTTATGTATTCTCCCACTATGATAACTTCATCTTTTTGCCATGCCTTTTTTTCCCAAGTACTTCTGACTATGAACCACATGATACGTTATTTGACATATGATTTTTATCTACAATCAGTTATTGACTAAGACTCGTGGAACACAAACACATAAACACCTCAGACTGCAACCTACATGTAAGTCAACAGAGGTTAGCAACCAGAAGAGCCACCAACAGAGCATCACCAGGAGCATACCTAATGACACACAACAGTTTGACAGGAACAGTACAAGACTGGTCAAATTTTGGCTTGCAGCTTTGTGCAGGTCCATAAAAATGGTACTGTTGCTGTGAAGGGTCTTCATATTTTCTAATTTTCCATAAAAGCAAAAACATGGACCCCTTCAATATAGCTATACTGAATTTGCACTTCTCCCACCCAAACCAATTTTAAGGTGATGCATATTGCAAATCCAACAAAAAAAATACAGAATCCTGAAATTCACCATCAACTTTTGAAGACACAGCACATTTTTCTTACTGTTATTTAAGTATTGAACTGTTAGAAATGTTCACAATAGGTGAATTGTACCTTGTCAGAAGTCTTGATCTACTTCTAAAAACACCATTGATTGGAGAGGGAAGACTTTAGTTTTGCTTCTAGAATGAGCACTACTGTGCCCAAAAAACATGAAGTGGAGATACAATTAAATTAATTTTGAACATATTTCTTTTCCACCTCATCTGCTATTGCAAATCTCCTCCCCATTACACCATCATGCTTATCCCATTTTCACCATCCTTAATTTCTTTCTCCATTTCCTTTACTTGTTGTTTCTCCTCACAACATGACCTTCTTGACTAGATAATCACCACTTTGTTTCTCAATGACTATTTCTCTGAACATTCAATGGAGATGATATTCTGTTCCCAAATCCTTCCCCTCTCTGGCTTTGATCCACTTCCATTTTTATTTATTATTATTAGATAGGTTTCTCCCAAGACATCTTCATAGCAGCACTGATTATTTAGTCTGTCCTTCCTAAATCTTTCCAACAATTCACCTTTGATGCTGTCCTCAAAGAGCAAACTATATTTGAGGCTTTTTTCCTACTTCTGTCAGGCTTTATATCTTGTCCATTCTCCACTGCTTAAGGCTCTGTGCTTTCAACTACATTTTTTTCCTGAAATTCTATGCTTGTTTCAGCCTGGCCCATAAATTTTATGCAAAGAATGTAAATGTATTTATAGACCTCAACTCCAATCAGGTTTACATTATAAGTTGTGTACATGCAACTAAGATAGTTCAGGAATGTGGGGGAAGTTAAAGCTATAACGTATTGTCTTTTGCTACAGAGCAGTTCAAAAGTAGAATATTCTCCCAGACTCTGCTACTACTCTTTTCAAATAAGAACCCAGTTTTACTTCACTAAAGATCACAAGACACAGACCTTCCCAAGAATGACCACATTTTAACAAAGCAAAACCAGGATAAAATCCCATGATGGGGAACCTTTCTTTTTGCAGTGCTGGATACTGTAGGTTGGGAGAAATGGGAAAAGTCCCGTGTCCTGGATGAAAGACATGTGAAAATCTGGGAGTAAATACCCAGTCATCTCACCACACTCCTATATTTTTATCACCCCTTCCCTGCCAGAAGGCTTACCACTGTTTCCATATCGTCACTATGACTCTTGGACAGAGCAAGATTAATTTTATCTACAATGCCCCTTTAAAGCTCCCTTTAATTTTTTCTTCCTTCACACAGTTTAATCATGCTATCCCTTCAAAGCTCCTCAGTAGGAGCTCTCTCTTTGTCATCAAGGAGATGCTATCCTAAGATTTTTGCCTTTCCATCCTTATGTTATTTCTCCTGTAAGTAACAAATTTAGAAGGATGCTGTTCAATCCCAATAATACAAATTCCTGTAATGCAAAATATTATTTAGCAAAAAGTTTCATCACTGTATATAGAGAAAGCTTTTTTCTTCTACTGTTAATAGAAGTTAACATTAACATAAACACTCTCCATACACCCTTCAAGTCTCTTCTATCAGAATTGCTCCGGTTTTATACTACTACTGGTTTTAATTTACAGCTCTGTCTTCTCTCACTGAAAACCAACCTCTGCCTTGCTTGCTATCTATATGCAAGTCACTTTACACAGTTCTGTAAAGCATTATCTCATTATTCTGTCTCTCACTGTTGAGCATTTTCAGACCCTCTGTGTGAAAGATGAGATATAAAAATAAATTGAATTGGAATACATGATGCTAAGTCCTGAACTTAAACAGACTACACTCACAGTGCATATGTAATTTGACAGCTACAGGCTATACTTTCATGACATACATCAAAAGGATTAATGCAAAGGAATTAAAGTTCAGACTGTTCTGGGTAGTCTGACCTAGACATTAGACTCATGCCCATGTAATCTGGGGTTGTTATTAACCAATCTGACAAAGAAAAACAGGGGTGATTATAACAATGATTACTAGTTACACTGTATGCCAAAGCCAACCTTCAAAGTTCAATGCTTCTGTAAGTGCTCATGTCTTCTGTCCCCCATATCCAGGTAGCATCCAGGCAGCTGTCTTAGCTGCCTTAATTAATTCAACATGAGAAAGCATTTGTAAACTTACACTGTCTGTTCTGTCAGACATAAAAAAAAAGCTCCCTCCCCAAGAAAAAAAACCTACGACCACAATAGGATGTTTTAGAGCATTTCTAAATAGGAAAGCTATGCAGTATGGAGCTTTGGGTGCCAGCTGTAATAAAGCTGGACTCACTAAGGGAGAAACTGTTAGTTAAAAATCTCATTCTAAGGAGAAACAGGAAAGATGAATATATTGAAGATGTCATTTGACATAAGGAAAAGGTTCCATCTGACTGTGTGGGTCTTAAATTCACAGAATTTTCTCTTCTGATTGTTTTCCATTGGTATTTCAATTCGCTTCAAACAGGGAGGACAGAGATAGAAGAAACTTCACGCATCTAATCCTGTAAATATGATTACTTGAACACTAGAAGAATAGAAAGTATTACATCTTATATCAATGTTTATAGATTTAAGATTTATAATTGTTTCACTTTGAGGCAAAGCAATAAAAGAATACATCACAGAATCAATAGAAGTCATTCAAATTGCTCTAACTTTAGTTAGCACTCCTGATGCAAAAGCTGTGGCTTTGAACCTGCATTCCTCCATGTGGTATTTAATCACAAAAAATAAAAAGTAGTACTAAACTGATATGAAGCATAAAAAATTAACATGCTTGGGGGTTTTAATGATAAAATATATAAATCACTATGATCTGAATCCATCTGATCAAAATTAAATCTGAAATGGGTATTGTGGCTTTTTTCTTTTTAAATTAAATAATGAAAGTTAAAACAGATCAGATTTTAACTTGTGGACATACAAGACTCCCAGATACTAAGGCCTTTGTGAATGTTCAGTTTCAAAGTACACCTTCTCTTGCACTGACTGTAATAAGATTTAAACTTGCGTGCCTGCTTATTAGGCTGCTAAAAATTCAAGCCCTGAGATCTACATTAATTCTTGAGTATAGGGAAAAATTTTTTTGACTGCAGTGAAGCTCAGAAATGTAACCATGCAAGGATTTTTTTATTATTATTTTTAAACACTGTGATAAAAAAACATATTAAGAAAGCCTTTGTGCGTTCCTTGGTAGAGTTGAGGCATGCATTGTATTTCCCAAAACCAAACAGCCTTATGAGTCTAACGACATGTTGCACATGACCAGGTCCTTCAGCATTTCACACAGATCAAAAAGTATGGTTGGGAGTTATTCCATTTCAGGATTTAGATTGTAAAATATTGGTATTTTTATGCATAAAACACACCTGTTTCCACTTCTTTCTTCTTACTCAGCATCAGAAAGTGATGCTTTGTTTTCTTCTCCCTGTAGGCTCCCGTAACACAATATTGGTGAAGCAATGCTAATAACGTAGGAGGAATTTAGCTAAGAGCAACAGCCGTTTTGAAGTGGATTCAATCCTTTCATTGAATCTCCACTAAAAATAATTTAACTCAGGTAAAATTTGACATTTTACCTCAAGCCTTTTAGAAGGTAGTTACCCACAAACACACAGATTTGAAATCCTCACAGTATATATTAAACAATCTGAAATAGAATAAATGTTTTTAAAGAGAAACAAAGGACGATTATGTACAAGCTAGAAAAAGTAGATATATCCTAGGAATATTTATTGTAATTATCAGCCTATTTTAATGATCTAGCTTTAAGTTAGAGAGAAGCATAAAACACATGCTATAAAGAAGCAATTCCATTTATTCCACTAATAAGTTGCAACCTGTTTCCGTTTTATGAGCGTGCACATAAATGTATTCAGTTAACATGAATTATGTATGCATGCCTGAATGTTCATGAACCATTCCTAATGGCTTTAGGTTATAGCAAATCTGATATCCCAAAAGTAAGTTATCCAGAAGCGTGTATGGAAGCAACAAACTCAGCCCCTGTGCCACGTTTCTGCTTAAGAGTGCCAAGGAAAAACAATTTGAAACTTGAATTCTGGTGCTGCAAATGCCTTTTAGTTTGCCCAAGGGTTGCTCTAAGCAAGATGGGATCCTGTCGTCAGAGTCACGAGTGCAACTGAAAAACTCACCCTGCCTGCCGGATTTACATAACTGTCTGACAGTTTCCCATGGAGAGATGAAAGAATCTGGGGACATTTAGATAAGAAGGAAAGATGGTCTGGGGAAGGAACATGATAAAGGAGCACTATGTTGCTTAGACAAATTATGTTAAAATATACTTGGGATTTGTAAATAATGAAGCACAACCTGAAGTAGTTAATTTCTAGACACAATGTATTAACATCATCATTTCCCTTTCTAAAATTCTGGCTCGTTTATTTTGTAATCTGAGTGCTGAAAATAGAAAGTTTAAGACATTAATCTCTGAAATGAACATTCAAGACAATTTATACATATTCCTGGTCCTCTACAATGCCTTGGCAGATAACCCTAGTCTTAGCTTTGCTCTGTGCTGCACACACTTTTCTTTCCTTCACAGAGCTGCTCTATCCTCCAAGAAGCAGATCCACAAGAAATGTTCACAGGTAGTCCAAACCAGAGGAATACTCTTTCACAATAATTTTATTAACAAAAGGCAAATTGACCTAGACTACATGTAGAACGTACGAATACAGGAATGACAGTGAATGACCTGGATTTGCACCCAAGCTGTGGCCAAACCATCCCTTCCTGGCAGTAACATCTGCTGCCCTGGCAACTCCCTGCTGCAGAGGAGGTGGGCAAGCCTCAGCTCCCCATCTCTCCTTGCAGCCCAGACACACGTGCTGGTACTGGTGAGCAGTCAATTACTATTCCCAGAAGCAAGGGTGAAGGAGGGAAAGGCTTCTGTCAGAGATGTTTCTCTGGACCCTGATCTAAAGTCTTCACCTCCCTCTTTGTGTTCATTATTTCACACTCTGATGGGATGAATAGTGGAGTGTTTTCTCAAAGCTAAGAAACACCCACTCGCTCTCAGACAATTAAGAATACAGATGTTAAACTCAAAAAATACCAAACAATTCCCATTGCAATCTCCCTTGCACTCACAAAAAACATGGGCATGGCATGAAGATCCCACTTCTAGACCTTTTCCGCACAAGAGATCTGTTTACTTAACAGCTTGCCCACATATCATCAAACAACTTTTATCATTGTTACAGAAAAAGAATAACAGTACACAATAGGCTACTGGAGATGCTATTGCAACCAGTAACTTTCCTCTGAAGCACAAGAGTCAAACTCCTTTATGTATATATTTGGAAAGAAAAAAAAAAAAAATTAAAAAAAGAGCCTTGATCCTAACAAAGTTTGTCACAGGCCAAAACAAGAATATAAAAGAACAGTCAGGAATTTGAATTATGCAAAAAGATGATTTGACTGTTGTGTGGGTGTGACAAAAAGGACAACAGAAACTCCACAGACAGGCAGAATTTTAGAAAGAAAATCCAGATGCAGGCTGGGCAAATGTGGGATGCAGCACTGAGAAAATCCTAAACAGAGCTTTTGAGACTGAGTATCAGCTGAAAACAATCTCCCATTGTTTGATCCTCCTGTGCTCAAAGAAAAGGTACTTGGCACGTCTTTTTAAATAAACAGGATTACATGTAAGACATTTGTCTGCAACATCGAATTCTCCTTCTAACTGGAACAAACTTGTGAGACTGAATGTTTAACTAACTCAAGAACATTGACAATTTCTTTAAAAGCCTTCCAGTATTCTCATTAACAACACATGGACCCTGACAATTAGGTGATTCCTGTGTTTTAGTAGCTCAAAAAATAAAATTTCAAATTACAGTTTTACCAGGAAGCAGTAAAAACAGACATTCTGAAAATAACCATAAAGTTTGATAACCCATTACACTAAATAACATTTCTGGGGGCTAATCCATGCTGATGACTCAAGACATACAATCTCTTTCCTAAAAACCTGATTTCTGGCCCTGGAAATAACTGCACAGCTGTGGGATATGCTGACTCCAGTATTAAATATCAAAAACTTTGAACACAAGATCTGTTCTAATCAAGCAGCTATGTATGTTTAATGTAATTCTGTCACTCTAAAGCACAATCTCTCCTTTCTTTGAGAAACTTGGATGAAGGACAAATCCGGACCTATATTCTAAGGAACGACCTGTGATTATTCTGTGTAACATGATGAATTATCCAACCAGAATTCTGAATTTATTGATCACATAACATGAAAAAAGCAAGCATATTCAAGGTCATGGCAGGTGCATTTTACTACATAGATAATTTCTCCAACCATCAAGCCGCTGTTTTTAATTACCACGGCATATATATGAAGACAAGTATAAAGAATTAAGAGCAGCAATACTTATGCCTAGGAGAAGACTTGGTTCTACATGTTTTCAGACAAAACATACGACTAAGCCATTGGCAACGGCAATGCCAAGCTTTATCGGTTTACGAGGGCAAGACAGAAACTGCCTCACTGAATAACACCAAACGTTCACCTAATTCATTTCCAGTCTCCAACTAAGCCCATGCTCTGGAAGAAAGGATGAGTATCCTGGCTAATTTCTTTCCATGTAAAATCTCATCTGCGTGTCAATAGCCAAGAGGAGTGGCAGTGCCCACGCCGTACGTACCTTCCCCGTCGGGCAGCCAGGGTCCTCATTACACTTCCCAATGGCTGAGCTGGACCGTACTCCACGCAGCTGCACACATTCCTTCCTTTTTCTCAGCTTCATATTTCTATTTGATTTTGTTGACTCTATGGAAATGGAGCCAACTTTTCTGCCAGTTTTAATGGATTTCACCCTGAAATCAATAGAAAAATGTCCATCTATAATAGCTGCTAATTTAGTTCCTAATCTGTATTATGCCAGACAGGAAGTTTCTTTGGCTCTCTTACTTTGAGAGAAACAGTGAGAAACACAGAAATGAAAAAGGGCAAGATTTATCTAGGAGGTGGCAGCAGCTAAACTCTTCGGCTAATGCAGCTGCTGACATTTCCAGCCATTCAGTGCATTCCTCCCTAGGGAGAATAAAGCTGAAAGAAACTACTTAGTATGAAACTACTGGATGTCCATTAAAAATCATTCTAGTGGTGAAGATGAAGAGGCTCATTGGCAAAATAGTCCTTGTATAAATCTAAAAACAACATTAAAAGCCATCCAAAAAGCAGGCAGTTAAATAGATTCTTTCACACTGAGAACACCAGCAGTACAGGAGACTAAAATGGATTCTAGGAAAAAAAATAAAATTACTTTTGATTCAAGCCACTGATAAAGAGATTTCCCAGTCAATGTCTGCGTAATGCTGAAGAGAATGATTTATTTTTTTTTGCACAAAGCCCCAAGAGATGCTAGAAAATACAATTCAAAGATGACTTTTAGAAGCAGAATTCAAAGAATTTGCGGGGATAGATCACTTTCTTATATTAACACCTGTTATACAGTATAACAGAAAGAAAAAAAGAGCTTTATTCTAATGAAGGATTGGATTTAAAAGTTCTCTATTGAAGCAGTACAGAAATTCTGGGATCTGTGATGGTAGCAACATCTGATCAAAATGAACTTATTAAGAAATTAATGGAGCCATGGTGATTTAAACTAATCCAGAATGAAGTTTCCTCAAAATATTTTGAAAATAACTAACCTGTGAAACATGATAGGTGGTTTTAAGAAAGGAAGCTTTGAGGTAGCTGCCATCAACTATATCTTGCTTTAATGAATGGGAATATACACCAGACATCTCTCTGGGCAGGACACTCCCTGTGAACATTTAGTAGTAATTCCATAACCCTGTTCCTTTATGCGCACAATACTTCTGTATGATAACCCCTCCGGATCCAAATCAAGGTCAATACTTCAGTGCCCCAGGCTCTGAACAAAACAGTGACAATTCCTGCCTCCAGAACTCCAAACTTGCAAGCATACCTATATATTAGTCTTGTTTCCAGTTTAGCTCTAGGAATAGGCAAAGACTGCATGAAATAGGAATGGACAAATGCTCCACAGAAATCCTATTTTACCTTCAAAGCAGATACCTTGGTCAAGTCTATAATTTATGTGTTTTCTCCCATCTAGATGATACAGACACAAGCAAGGCAATGCATTCCCTGATTTAACCAGATTTTCTAAGGGCATGGTTTTATGTGGTGCTCACTGACCTCCCTCTTCATTTGAGGTCACTGAATATAGTAAGGTTATGTGAACTTCGCTGTTCGATTTAACACTTTTGTTTCAGATTCACGTCCTCTGTTCACCACCTCCATAGCTGGAGAGAAAGTCAAGACTTTTACCTCATTATAAAAGTTGGAAAGAAAGGCAAGGCTTTTACCTTGTTATATAAGTCTAAAGTGAAAAGCCAAAAGAAAGACAGACATAAAAACTAAGTGGGGAATTTTTGTCAACTTCTGCGAATGCCATTTAAGAAAACCGAACAGAAAATAGATATACATGGAGAAGAAGGCTAAGGAAAACATTTCAATTCATTTTCAGCAAATCTGGTTTTCTACTTTTCTGTTGAAATGAAAGCACAAGTGGCAACAACTCCATGCCTACGCTTGTTATTGCCTACTCAAGAATCAAGTGCTCTTTCAGTCAAGACTTGATTGTTGGAAAGAAAATAAACTGTCAACTGGTGAGGCTTGTTATCAAGCTGGAAAGTGAGAAAGGGTTGCTTGCTGCTGCTAGTTTTGGGATTTCATCAAATGGCTTTCAGAAGCACATTCTTTTACTGCAATTCTTGAAGTAGTTCACTTAGAGGAATAGCATGCAACAAGGTTGGAGTCAAAGAGCACCCCAGGCTTGATTTTCTTAGTGTTCTCACCCCTGAAATTGAGACAACATGGTCCAACAGTGAAAAAAAATAGGATTCTAGAAGCTTCAATTCTTCTCTCAGCTCTGTCAGTGCCCTGTTTTTACACCATAGGAAAGTCACTTAATCTTTCTGTTCTTCAGTTTTCCCATCTGTAAGACATGACTGACATTACCCTTTTAATGACACACTAGGAGGTCTCAGATGATGCCTATTTACACAGGCTAACTTGCAACAAATTAATTTGGCATTTGATCAAGCCTCATGTTCTCTGTCCCCTGCAAATAGCCTTCTCTGAGCTGTAACCCGCTTCCATTCTCTAGGCAGCAGTTGCTCTCCGTGTTTTTCACAGAACATATCTCTAGAACAGGATAAATGAAGAGGAGGTTTGGTTTTTTGTTTGGGTTTGGTTTTTTCCCCCAGTATCTCAGCTTTTCACGTATCACCATATTTGTGGCATTATACGAATGTTATGAATGTCCCTGATTTTTCTGACGCTTTGCAGCTTTAAAGACTCTGTGAGGTTTCCCTACATGTTCACAAAAGATTGTACAAGAAGTGTTTGCTTTGGCTTGGCAGCCTTCCAAGGTTTTCAAAAGCAAATGCTAAATGTGGGTATTAAATAATATCTAGGTAAGACACTTCCAGAGGTGATGAGAGGAGGGCAACACACACCCTAAAACAGAACAAAAATTATGCAGAAAGTCCCAAATTTCCATACTTAAAGCACAACCTTTGCCCTGCAAAGTGGGCTTGTACAAGTCCCCACATTAACAGAATGAGAGGAGCAAGAGAGAAACACAAGCATATGCAGCTCCTGCTACATGAAATTATGTAACAGGAGTAATTAGTCTTACTAATTATATTCTTTTAAAAAACTGAATGTCTTCAATCACTGTTTTCTGTAAAAACACAGATCAAAGCAGCACACAAAAGACATCTGAACCAGCACCCTCCTGTAGCATCAGTTCACAGTATCTACTTTGAGAGGAAATAAGTTAAAAAGAAAAGGAAACAGAGGGAAAGGGAGAAGGGAATGAAATGGTAATAATTGCAGAATGAAGGAATATATTCACCCTCTTTGATGTCTGCATTAGAGCCGGTTAGGGAATTCTAACAGGACATGTTTTTGTTGGGAAGTGCCAATTTGTTGAAATAAGAGCATGTCATGGAAACATCTATTTCAAGACATCTCTACTGAACAACAAGACAACAGAATGGAAGAGTGCCTGATTTCCTGCCAGGCTACCTCTCCAAGCGCTGCAAAAGCTTGGGTTTCCATAGCCTTAAACTCTGGGATTGCCCTATTCTGCAAATAGCACTAATGCTTATAGATCCCTACAGCTTTTGGGCCAAACACCAGGAAGCTGGGTGTTGTGGGAGCTTGTTTCAGCTCGATAAGGGATTCACTCATGCCAAACAATGTTGGACTATTACCTTGGTTCCTCAAGGATTCTCATGCTTTCCAGACTCATGAGACAGAGTGTCCAAGAAGTCAGGATAGCTAACTGTTACTTTGATACGTAAATAAAATATTTTTATTTTATTTCTTGTGTTTTCAGGACATTATAATCCCTATTCCCCTCAACAGGAATGTAAAATTCTGTATATTTCATTTCAGTTACTTGTAAACAACCCATTAAATGTCACTAATGCAGTAAATACACTTGTATTACTCCAGGTTTGTATGAGCAGTTCTCCAAAAGGATTCATGTTGCAAGTAAAAATTGAAAAAGGTATTGACAGGACTAATCTATTTTGCACCAGTGGGACTGCTAACCCATATACATTAAACATACACAGAGAAGGGCAGATATTCCCCAACGAATAACATTCAGAGGAAATATCACCCGAGCTTCAAGCTAAAGATCAGTTTGCATGCTGAATGTTAAAAACAAAAGCTTCTTGACCTGCTAGTGACTGTTGCACAGGTATGAAAATCTTCTTAGGGTAAACCCTAGAAAAGCTACAGAATGCATACAGCATCCCACTGTGCTTACCACTTCGTTCTGGCTCCCTCAGCAGTACTTCAGCAGGAGACTACAAATATTGCTAATCTAAAGGAGGCAGGGCAATGGAGGCTGGAGCAGAAACTATTTTGAGTTATGTGACTAATAACTCAAAAAAGATAGTGGCAGTTCCATTACATTTCACTTACTAGTTGCTTGTGGAACAGCCTTCAATGAGACCTATACATGAGGTTCTACATATTAGTTAATTTTCTAAGGTTATACTAATACAAAAAAGAAGCTTTCTAGATAATTAAAGGTAATTGACCTAGGTCAGTATTCTTATTAAACAGCTACAGTGAAACACTGAAAGATTATTTGCATAGACCAGATTAAAATACACCTAATACAGTCCAATAGCAACATAACATGATAGGTGAGAACACAACGCAGGACAGCATGCTTGGAACAGAGAGTCATAATTTTACCACTAGATTTAGCCCAACAGATTGGTTGTTATGCATGTGATTAAATAATAGTGTAAATGAAAGAGAAATATATGCACAAGTTAGAATTCTCATAGCTAAATTGCATCTGGTCTACAGTATAGGTACTTAGCACAGACCTTTATTGTGTGATTTAGCAAGAACAAGCCACAGGGTCAGTTACACCAAAGATTCCTTTAGCCTGATATCCTGTCTCTGATAACAGCCAAAACGGATGCTTAAGGAAAGGGTAAGAACACAGGACAAGTATAGGGGATGCCCTGCCAATTCTCAGCAAACCCGCAGTTTAGAAACTTCCTGAGCTGGTGGCTGGCCTTATATCAGTGTCTTTAATGGCTCTTTATGAACTATTTTTCCATGAGTTTATCTAATCACTTTAAGAAACCATTTGCATTTTGGCATCTCCAACATCCTGTAGCAATAGCTTCCACAATTTAATTATGTGTTGCCTGATCATTTCACTTGTTTTTTGTCAAGTGAGAAATAATAAATAATCACTATCTTTGCTTTCTTCATGTCACTCCTGACTTTATATAGCTCATGTATATCTTGCTTCCCCCTTATTAGTCACCTTTTCTTGAAACTGGAGAGACCTAGGTTACTGAATCCTCCCTTGCAGAGAAGCCATCACATATCTCTGATCATGTCACTTTTTTTTGTACCTCCACAACTTCCATCACATTCTTGAGATGGGACAGCCAGAATTGCAAAGTACTCAAAATGAGGTTGCACCATTTATTTTATTCTAAATATGGAAAACATTAAGAACACCAGTTATAACCCTTAATGCATTTTATAGCATGCCCCAATTCCCCCTATTCAACTGGCACAGTATGCGTCTCTTCTTTATGTGTTTTGTCCTCAGCACAGCTCTGCTTTCTATCATCCCTTCACCTATGCTCTATCAGCACCACACCTTTCTCCTTCTCCCCAATTTCTTCTGACCTCAAATACTAGACAGCAAGTTCCCTGACCCATATCTCTGCAAAACTGGAGGATTTATGGTGTCTCTCCATTATCAAGCTTCGTGCACTTACACTTCGTGCTGCATAATATCCACTGCTGCTTTCCTTTATCCTGCCCCTCTCTGCCTTAACTCAGCAGCTGAAGCCAGAATTTTAGCTTTAGAAAGATTCTCTGCACATTTTAAGACAAGTTTTTATATACCAAATTACCACAAGGCACTTTACCTGAAGAAGTAAAGCTGAGACATACTTGGTCAGGTACAGTCCTAAACATAGCTACATAAATTAGGCATGCAAATTGTGAGTCTAGTCACAAGCATTTCTCACAACCCTATGGATAAATAAAAGTTACCTTCAGGGAAGGTTCAGCTCATGCAGGGGTCAAATTACCCTTCTGAGTTGCTTATATCTCATTGACTATATTGAGAATCTAGGACATGTGTGATCCTAAATTTAACATCTCAGTTAAGTGAGATGACTCTGGGATTTTGCATTTCTAGGACAAAACAACCTGGGGTTATAGGAAAACAGAACAGCAGTTACGAATCCAAGCCAGACTCCCTCCACCCCAATAACAAACTCTACAAGCAATAGCTAAAGTTTTAAAGCCACTTTTTCCTGGGTAGATTTTGAATAGCTAAAGTCAGGCCATAAAAAAATTGCAGTGGGTTGTGCCAAGCAAAATTCCCAGGGTGTTGGTTTCTGTTGGGAAAAATTGCCAAATGGGGCAATTCATTGAAACTTCAGCTATTAAGTTTCCTGATTTCCCTATAAACTTTTACAAAAGGGGCATTTCAAAATGGTCTAGTTTGTATCCAAAATGCTTCTTCATGGCAAGTATTTATTTTCAGCAACGCACAGTTGGAGTTCCAGTAATAAGCAGCAAAGCCACAGCATCTGCAAACTCCCTCCTCCTCCTGAATGTTGTGCAGTCCTTACATTTGAATTTCTTTTCTTGGTTTCTCAGTCTTCTAGTGTTACTTTAATGCAATTGCCTAGTTGTTAGCAGAATACTTACTGCCAACCGTTTCCTTGAATCAGCCTCATGCTTCAGATTGACACAATAAACCCAAACCTCAAGACTCTCTCACACACAAATGCGCACAGACCAATTGGCTCTGGTTAGTGCTTGTTTCATTTTTATTTTCATTTCATTTTTTCATCATGACTGTAAACCAAAATAAACCAAAGGGAGTGAAACCACAAACAGCAACGTTCACGTAGCACTTCAACTGAAGTCTCCAAGAAGCAACAGTGCTCAGTTTCTCAGGGGAGCCTAATCTTTCACCCACATCTCTATAAGCCCATGATAGCAGAGAATGCATTTACTTGCAGAATTTTATCTATGGATCTACAGTATTAGTTCTTGTATAAGGATGAGGATCCATAGCAAAATTAAGACAACCTGTTATATCTCCCCTGTAAACAGAGGATGACAAGAAAAGGATGAAAAAAAAAAAAAGAAGCCTAAACTGGTCAAAGCAGGAGTCAAGCAGCTTAGCATTGCAATAATCTATTTTGGAACACAGTCGTGTTCAGCAAAACTTAAAATCAAAGATGCTAATACAAATTGTATCAACTAACCAAAATGTTTCCAGGCAAATGCTACACAAGAATGTTTACTTTTCCTGTATTTTGGATAAAGATGGACAATTAATTTTTTTGCTTAGCTATTGTAGGACTACCCTTGCCCGTCTGCTACTTGTTTGTATTGTAGGTCTTCTTACAATTACCATGTGCTACACTTGATTTACTCAAACACCCCAAAACTTAATTCAGAAAAAAACCTGTTAGTGTTTATCCGCATTCCTTTCCCAAATGGATTTAGTTAATTTTTCATTCTGCTATTACTTTTTGCCAAAGGAAATTTGTATTGAAATGTGTATAGAAGAGGCTGAATTATTTAGTTTATGCACAGAGTGAGCAATTGCAATGCAAGCTTACCCACTACACCGATCCTGTGAAGATATTTCCTTCAGTGCATCTTCAACTGCCCTGATTGCTGTGACAACAAATGGTGGTTCTTGTGACAGGTGTAAATGTTTACTAGAATTTAATTCAAACACATCACATCATGTTCCATGTTAAAGAGCAAGAAAGGTATCATTGCTGGAAAGCACTACCCAAAATTATTATCTATTTATTAACATTACCATGTCATCAGACATAAAAGATGATGAGTTTTTTTACTCATTTGAAAATACATTATTTGCTTTGTTAACTAAACCACTGCCACAATGGCATTTATTTTAGAGTAACAAGAGACACATGAAAGTGCGGCTCCAGTTTCTCTCTACAGTAGTCAGAATGGCGAACATAGAGACCAAATGCCAGAGCAACAAAACACTACAGGCTCACAACAAAGGCCAGGTAGTGTCTTTTGTTGTAGAGCTTGGGTGAGGTAATAAAATCTGTGGTTTTTGCAATCTAGCCAGAAATGCCTCAATACGTTGGACAGCTAGCCCTGTCCTCAGAGATTTAGACAATGAGAAGAACTTCTCTTCTGGGCATCAAGGAGATGTATGACCCCCATAAGTAACAGCAGAGAAGCCGAGATTGTCTCTAGACAAAATCATTGCCTGAAGTGGTGGTTCTTTTAACAGCAGAAAAATAATCACTTCACACAATAATTGTCAGCACATATTCTTCCCAAGTAATATCTCTGTGTGATCTCACCTCTTGGACACTTGCCTTCACACTGAACAAGAGGGCACTGGGACCACAAAGCAAAAGAGGAATGGTTTGCCCTTTTGTGAAGGTTGGGTTTTCTTTTTTCCTTGATAAGTAAATGAATAATAATAATAGAAGCAAAATCATAATCCCTTTCATTCCAGTTTAGACAATTCAAAGTCTTGGCAGAGCTATCCTAAGTTGCGAAGCATGCTATTTTATGGGTCTGTCTTGCCATCCTATGCCATCACTGATAGCCTCTCTATTTTAAGGTATTCTTTCTCAGTCAGTTTTTCAAAGCCAAAAGAACTCTTCTTCCCCTTGCTACTCCCTTAGTCCCCTGGTCCCATTATACCAAAATCTTGGGAAAATGCTTCCTTTCCCCTCAACTTTTCTTGACAGTTTGGCAACATTTTAGTCTGTTTAGCTTTTGACAAGCAAAACGTATTCTTCCTGTTTCCTACCTTGGAAGGGGGTGTTTATTTGAAGGAATATAGCCAGAGATGGTATTTTATGAAATGGCTGCTCACATGGCTGTGGTATCAACAGTTCCTTCATTTATGGACTTCCCCCAGTCACAGTTTAACTGGCTAAACAGATTTGGACATAGCTTGACAGGTCTCTGCATTAGTGCTGCTCAGCATTACGTAAGTCTCACTCCTCCCAAAACAAGCTGAGCAAACTCATTTCTGCATACTCCGAGCCCCTTCTGGAAGAAAAATAAAGGTCCAGGCTGAGAACGCAAACTCTGACATACGGCCTGATGTTCTGCTCTCACAAACTCGGTCCTCTCTCATCACCACACATCACTTGACAAAAGCTGGATTCTTGACTGAAAACAGAAATATGTTTTCGACTTCCTTTCCCATCTACCCCATCTACACTGACTCAACTTTCTAAATTTAGGTTTGAAAAAGCTTCTCAAAAAGAACTAATGAAAGTTACGTGACTTTTTTTTTTCCCCTCCACAATCTATTAATTTGCTCTCTTTTTATTAGGAGGCTGTTTCAAAAATGGCTAGGGCTACATTCCAAGAAGTATAAAATCCTACATTAAAAGATATGCAAGGAGAGCAGAAGACATCTTCTATAAAAAAAATTATAATTAGGAAGGTAAATGTGTCCATTTACAAATGAGACTAAGCTTGCAACGAAAGGACCTTACTAAAATAATTGAAAATATAAGCAGCGTGATGAAGTTTAGAGCAGAGCTTTGGACACACGCTCTTTGCAATGATTACAGCCGTGGAACTGTGCCCATCATAACAATAACTAAAGTCAGATGAGGGATGCATGTAGACAAGCCTGCTCGTACAGTCTGGCTCTTGCACACTGCACTAGATATTCATTCTGATCTCAGCAGGAAAGCATGTGTTTGCAGAGCTGGCTTGGGTTGCACAAAGTTAAACTCTTTATTAAATTTTCTAGTTGGCAGTAGTCAGCAACAACTTTCAAGCATGCTAAAAAAGTTTATTTTTGAAATCCAGATTTACACAGTGTAGTGCAGCACATGTTTTCTGAATCAATGTTTCCCCCTCCTCCTTCCCTGTGGAGATCAGGGCTGCAAGTTTTCCAGAGCTGTTTAAGATTAAGACTCTAGGCCCCCCTTTCAGAAATTCCAATTTTTAACTGGCTATGATTCCTGCAGCGTAACCATTTACTACTACTGGCACACTTCTTAATCTAAGTTCTCAGTTTAGTTCACGGTCAAGTGATAATTCTAATTCTAGATGAAGAAGTGCTACTTCAGAAAGGAAAGGTACAAGCAAAGGTCTGAGGCTAAAGCTACTTAAACAGAAACTGCTATGGATAATTATATATACAAAAACTTTAATTGCTTCACATCCCAAGTCATTTTACATCAGAAAAATATCTAACTGAATTTCATTATAAGAGGGCATTTAGATGACAGAGACGCTGAAGTTGCAAAGCTTGGCTTTTTGAACTTGCCGTGCTGAGTAAGGGAGTGCCTTTGTGAAAGCAGCAAGGCTGCTCTGTACAGGCGTTGGCTCTCCCTGACGGTTACTGATTTTTATATCATTTTGGTATCAATGCAACATACCTAAGAGAAGATCCGGCTGGTAACATACGACTGCAGCTATTTGCTTTATCAACGTTACGCTTGAAAAAAGTTACCGTGCAACACAACAGAAGGCACCGATACCCCCAAACGGTAGCAGAGGAATGAGCAGCCAGAGCGAGGGGAGGCTCCGGTTCTGCTCCTTCTCTCACCGTCCTCAAGGACCTGCGCAGCAAATAAAGCCACACTGGTTATAGTCCACATGGCCCAAAGGCATGGGAACTAATCACAGTCTTAACAAGTTCACTCTTTAGTTCAGATGTAAATTAATTTATTCTGTAATATGTTTTAAATCATGTAAATTCGATCTTATTTGGAAATAACTAGAACTTTTACAATCATTTTGCTTACCTTGAAAGCAACTCTTTTTTTCAACTACCTGGAAAAAAAAAATTAAACTATCATTAAATATCAAATTCACATAAAAAAAATCCAAAAAGTAGTTAACTAACTGGATTAATCAGTAAAAGCATAAGCTGGCTCTTATGATATATAAAAACCACAGAATGCATAGCTTTACAAAACACTGTGGTGATGGCTGAACTTTTGAAAGCTCATATTGAACTAGCTATTGTCTAACTGTAACACACTATGCATCAATAAAGCCAATTTCTGTCACAAAAGTGATGGTATACACACACAAGATAATATTAAAATCTTCAGCAACAGTGTACTTCAAAAAACCACTGCCATGCAATTTTTAAACAAGCTGAATTAAAAATAAATCTCAGAAAACCTATAAACATAGACAAATTGACCTCTCCACCACCCCCTGCGTACATTCTTGCCAAAAGAAAATTACATTAAGAAATGAAACAACTTTGAAACCTGACAAATCCACAAGGGGAATTCAGATCACTATTTCTATCTATAAATGTCCATTTTAGCCACTAAAACAGGAGCTCCAAATATAGAATATTTAATGCCAGTATCAATGTTTAAAATCAACTCCATAATTTAAAAACTCTCTCTCTCCACTGCACAATTACATCTTGCAACCAAACCCATTTTCAGCTGAAACCCGGTGCATCAGACTGATTCTTTTTTGTAGGTTGGGGCACTGAGACATTCCTACTAAGACAAAAGGAAGAACCGTTGCTGGAATAAATGAAGCACCTATAGCAAGCAGCAAATTTAGTTTTCACGCTATAATTTTGCAAGACAAAAGTGTTGTCTTAAAACACACAGCTTATGTTTGCAGTTGGATCAATCATGAAATGACAAAATATATTGACAAGATCTTAAAGAAATCACTTTTCATAGCTGTGCCCTACTGGGTTACACAACACAGCAACACAGTGTGAAGAGCTATAAACTTTACAACCTTTTAGGCTGAATGCTGTCTGCCAAGCACAACAGCAGCAACACCAATACAGCAGAGAACAGAAAGAATTATCCCTGCTGCTTGTACAATGCTAGGGTCTCTCCTGGAACAGTCAATCTCCTCCGTCTCCCCTTTTTTCCATCACAAGGAGTGTGATTAGATTAGTATTACGTGCAATCGTGTACCTTAAATCTCACATTCATTGTACTCCGTGCCCATCAGGGCGAGTTTATGGCTAACCTGTGTAAGAGAATGCTCTTCTCTCATGTGGAAATTACTTGACACGATACGCAGACTTCACCAATGGACTGAGAAACAACTGAAGAGTGAGACCCTTGAGAAGATACTTTGTCACCCTCTCGAGCATCATGGAAAGAACAATTTACTAGGTTTTTTTTGGACAATGCTGATACGTTTCCTGCACAGAATAAAAGAAACCAAGGGCCCAGTCCTTTACTTTCAATCAGGACATCCTTTAGTTTGCCTTAAGAAAGAAAAAAGGTCAAGTATAAGTGATGAGCCATATTAAATCAGTTGAAATTTGTTTATGGTTACATAATTGGTGCAAATGGGGGAAATTACCCAGCTGCTGAGAGAGCAATTCAACAATCTTCATTTGAAGAAAAAACTGCAAACTTGGAAACCTCCTCCAAATTATTTCAACTGCACACATCTTAACACTCTATGTGAAAAACAAACAAATAAAAAAAAATAATCGGAGAATCATTCCAAAGGAATTCTTCCAAAAAGAGAAAATTAAAAAATAAAGTACAATTAAGTCTCTACTGAATCAAGTATAATTGTAGTAACGAATCATGAGAAAGAAGAATAAATTTTTATATCATAAAAATTGCTTGATTTAAAACAATGTAACACTCATGTAAGCTACAATGGAATGCTACTCCCACTGGATTTCCACTGCACTTCTGCAAACTCACATGTGTATATGTACAAAATAGGACATGTTCTTGGATGGAAAGTATAGCTTTTCAGTAAAGAAAAGTGGTTGTCCATAAAACTAAAGAGCTTCCATGTAAAAAGGTTTGTTAAGTACAAAAACATGCAGCTGAACTTACCATGCTCTGAGGACCATCCATAAATTTCAATTTTACACACACAAAAAAAGGAAAATCAAGTAATTTAGGACATTTTTCATGAAAAGAGAAGGACTTGTGATAAGTACAGGGACTAACATTTGGAATTAGCCTAAATATGCCAAAGTGCCAATGACGGTGTAATTGGTCCAAGAAGATCTCTTTTGCTCATGAGGGTGTATAAGGGGCTCCATCTAAAACTTCATTTGTAATAAGAGCTGATTTCAGGGTATTCCACTTTGTTAACTTATGAAAAATGTCCCATTATGAGAAGAAGTACTACATTAAAATTTAGCCTCCCCTTTTGTGTCTTTATCACTTCCTAAATATGAATAGAGGATGCACAAAATGTATTTGAAGAATGAACATGACGAAATTGATGGATGAGATGGGATCCTCTGCTACACTAACAATGCTTGGCAGTGTTTTTGTGTGTAAAACATTCTTAAAATGGAAGGAGGAGGACCTGGGAAGTTTATACGCTTAGAGTGATCCTGTCGTAGCACAAAGGTATTGCATCACTAGGAGGATACTGGACTCTAACTGCCCATCATTGCATGACTAGGTATCCTGGTATTCTCACTGCCACCAAGTGCTTACTGGTCTTGGAGCACAGACACCAACTTGAACAAATCCAGATCCCACCTCTTGCTCCAACTCTCACAAGAAGTATCTGCAGAGACACTCAGATGTCAAAAAAGCAAGGCCTACCAAAAGCATGGCACATTTATTATGTATTATCTGATGAAAACAAGGTAAGATTCTTGTCCTCACCAAAGACAGTCAGCACCTCAAAATCAGCAGGGATAATTATCTAGCAAATAACAATGCACTGAATGCACAAGAAGGAAAAGAAGGACGAAATAGAAAAAGAAAAGTCTTTCAAAACATGTGACACCATTATCTTAAAATCTTCTTTGCTGTGTGGGAGATGACTATGGATTGAACTTCAAGGACCATCCCAGGATCCACAGCTCATTCATCTTTTGTTGCCTTACATCATACTTGAGAATCAGGAATGTTTTATTTGCAATGTCTTCACTTGAGATCATTTGTCTGCGTGTAAACCTGCAACGCAGCTATTTCCAGGAGCTGCTAGCACTGTCCACAGCCAACTGTTTTCAGACTAAGTAGATTCCCCCATGTAGTATATCTCCTCTTTACAAATAATTTCTCAAAATTCAAGGAAAAAAAGCACACACCACACACTATGCAGACAGATTGCAATTAAGCCAGTGGGTGCAGATAAGGGCAACAAGCAATTAATGACACAAAGTATCCAGGCACCAGGTTCCATATTTACCCCTAAAAGAAGGAAGGGGAGAGGTTAAAAAGAAAACACACATAAACCATTACTCAAATCCATGTTATGCCTGCCCATTTATCCTACTATGAGTAACTGTTCAAGGAGATACAAATACTGTAATATTTAGGCACATTTTCTTCCTTGGCACAGGTGGCTGCTGGAAACAAATCAAGTAATGAAATATTCCAAGTTCTGCTGCCATTCTGGTGGTTTAATTCTTTCATTCTGCCCTAATATATGTTTAAAAAAAAATCCAATAATTTTGAACTAACACACATCGGAAAAACAAAGCCTAGAGTTGGCTCATAAGTACACCACTCCAACTATCCCCCTGAAATCTCTGAAATAAGTTATTGAATTTCTCTTGTCATCTTTGAAATTAATAAAATGTTTTTCTCTGAAAACAAGCAGGTCCTTACATTCAAGAGAGAGAGGAAGACAGTTCTCGGAAACTCTGATTTTTGTTGGTTATACATGGGTACATCCAACAGAAGCCAAAGAGACGCTCCTGAACATGGCAATCTATCTGCTTCTTACAGAGCAACTTTTGGGATGAGGGCAAACAGTGGGAAAGACAGATGACAGAAGTATAATGTATCAAAGACAGAGCTGATCAGAGGCACATATCATTATTGACACACCAAACTATCAGACTATGAAACTTGTCACAAATAAATTGATACGACGTAAACATTTCAGGATCAGAAGTGAGATGACACCATTCTGGAAGCTCGCAACTACTTCTGAGTAGGGAAGCGTGGAGTTCAGGTCGAGGTACAGAGCCATTGCTTGGAAAACAAGCGGTAAACTTCCTTTGAACCATTCAAGTTTCTTCCAACTGCCAAATTCAACTGCAAGTTTTACAAGGAAAGACTTTCCCGTGTCATTGACATCAGAGACCAACTTCTTTAATACTCAAACAAGGGTGGTGATGAGCAAGCTATAAAATCTAAGAAAGCATTAGATAGGCTAGTCTTGCATGACTAATAACAAAACTTCCTTTAATTCAGTGCCAAAACCAAGAGAATCTGAGGAGCAATGCAGTCAGGAATATCACAAGAAACAACATTTCCAGAAGGAAAATACACCCACTACTTCTCATTAAAAACTAACATATTCAAAAAGAAGCATTCCAGCATTATTTCCTAAAAGAGCACCTAAGACTGCAGACGGTCGTTTGCTTTTAAATGGTTTTATCTCTTCGGTCCTCTGGGACTTCCAGACATATTGATAAATGAAACTGGTCTGACTACTCTGGCATCTTGGCATGTAGTCATTTAAAACAGAGACACTTCCTAACTTGTGCAAAATTGAAACATTTGTTTGAGAATAATTAGTGCCTTAGCCCAACAATGCTTGGCAGACTTTTCTAATTAGTTGAGAAAAATGATTGAGGCAGGCAAGCAAGCAGACTTTGTCAGGCATTCTGTGAAAATAATTTGGACCACACACTTGGCTGCAGAGCCAGATAACGTATGTCATTCTTTGCTATCTTAACAGGTAGGATTAAAAAAAAAAAAAAAACCAACAAAATAAACCACCACAAAAAAACCCCAAGAACAAGAAACAGCCATCTGGCACATGAAAACTGAATTGAGAGGACTTTTCACATTTCCTAGTGCAGCTCTTCTGTGTTCTCTGTGAGCCACAATGATCAAGTCACATACTGTGTTAGGTCCCAGCAAATTACTCATTTTCTTTTCTGTTTTCTATTGTACAGTCAGAACCAGGGCTGAAAATATTCATTGTGAGTCACAGGCTGTACAGGTCCCAGAACAATATTTGCAGAGTATTCATGCTGGGATAGCCAACTGTGCTTTCCTTCTCCAGGGATGTTTTAACGTGCGGAGCATGTTCAAGGCAAAGTGGACTCAGGACAATATCAAACCACCACATACTTTTGTAGACTGTACCACTTCCAGACGTGTTTCCTTTCTGAGGTCCTTCCAGAAATTAGCCTACTAGCAAATGAAGACAAAACTCAAGGTGCTATGAAACTTAACTATACCAAACCAAATTTCACATAATTTAATAAATGTAACAATATATCTGTGTGCTATTTCAAGGTAGGCATTCATAAATTAGTGCAACTAAATTAGGCACATGAGATAGTTAAAAGCTTTTTGACATCCAGGCATATCAAGAACTACTCATCTCTGTATTTTACATTATTTCAGTTTAGGGAACAATCTAGAGAAAGCAAGTTTCAAATTTTAAACATTGATTCTACATGAACCTATAAAACAAATCAGCTGGTCAAACCATTAGATGCAAATGGATATGTTACAATTTATAAACTTAAATTTATGCAATAATTACATTTGCCAGCAACATTTATGTATTTCCCATGTCTGCTGTCTTTAAATGGTAGCCATTTGGCCTATTATGCTTAGATAACCACCTGGAACTCCTTCCTGGGAAAGTTCCCAAGTCTAGACACTAGAAATCACATATGTTTCCAATTATAAGAAACTATTACTATAAGGCCACCATAAATCTCCTATATCAACAATCAGTTGCCAATTATATCACATTCCACAATAAGCTTTCTTACTATAACTAATTTATGGAATGCTTGGCTTAGGGGAAAAAAAAAAAAAAAATCAATAAAATTAAGAGAAAGGGAGAGGTAAAAATAATATCAGACCTTGACATCAGAGTGAACATTTGAACCCAAATATTAGTTGGGTGAGGCAAAAAAGCTGCAATGAACTGGATCAACAGAACAATAAATTGTACAACAAAAAAAGCTTCTTTGTGCAAACAATGATGGCTGTGTTATCCACAGCACTCATCACACTCATTCCTGCACCATACGTACAACATTCTGTGAAAAAGATTTAACAGAGATATTACTCAGTGTTTTCTTCTTTTGCTATGCTGCATATCCACTACACGGGAGGTCAAAACCGCAGTAAGGCTTTTTGAATACTGCAACAAAGTCTGGTAGGACGTGTTCCACTTTCTGTCAATAATTTATAAATATTTTTGCCACATGATTGTAAACAGCAGCTATCTAAAAATCATCTGATTTTTAGGAAATTCTAGAAAACAAGGATGATTCAAAATAACATTAGTGGGAAAGCAGTCTTTACCAAAAACAACATGCATATAGGAAAAAATCACGTTTTATACGTACATACGGAGACAACACACTGAAAAGGACTAGTGAAAGCACTTGAAAGTCACCTAAACTAGTAGAGCATTTTTCCTTTGTATTTCCCACTGAGTGGATTGATTGTGTTCATCTGGTTTCTATAACCAAGCAATATTAGCTTCATGTTTATGGATATCACTGTACTTAATAATTTGCCATAGAGAATTCTATTATACTCATTTAAGTGCTTAAGTGAAAACACTATAATTTGCAGTTTTAAATTGTGAATTTGTTCTGAAAATTATCATTTCCCCCCACTTTACAGATGGGAAAAAATATCCAGCAATACAAGGATTAAAATCTTTGTTTCCAGAACTAGTGACTTCTGAAGATTACATCCTCCCTTCCCAGGCAAATCAACCTTTTCAGGTTATTGATTTTCAAACACGTTGATCTGTTTTGTTAGCAATATCTCATAAAGCAAGCATTAAATGCTTGCAATCATTAAATGCAAGCAACATAAAACATTGCTCTTTTTCTACCTGTCATTTGATGTTATGTTTTATTCTGACTACTAAATTCAAACAAGAATTTTTGTGTAGTCTATCAATTCTGAAAGGAAATTCCCAAGTCCAGCCCAGATATTTTCATGACAATATTAATTTCAGCACAAACTCTAGTAGAGATTTCATCTAACCAGGAACAACAGCTTCAAGTCCCTCCTTTGCTAGATTCAGATTCTTTCAATTGAGACTTGTGCAATGTTTCCCACTGCAATGTTTCCCTTTACACGAATAGCCAATATTCAGTAACTGAAAAATAGGTCTAACTACATAAACCAGGGAGCTAGTACAGTCACCTTGGATGTGGGAAGCCAAGGCTAAACAACTCACTGAATTGATATGTACAGAGTGGAACATCCTAGCAGAAATGTAGGAGCCAGGCTCAGGCTTCACCAGCCAGTACGTAGGATGCATAAACCACCCACCTGTACAGAAGTCCAAGTGAAAACCCTGGTCAACAGGACGCTGGCTAACCAAAACCTCAATTTTTCCAACTGAAACACTTTTCCAATACTTTTATCCTACTGAAGGGTGGAACAAATTAATTTCTGATATTTAGAAACCTGGAAAACATGAACACAATTCGTCTCTCAGAGCATTCCTAATGCTGGAGATATACATGTTTTGGCATATACTGAACTCAGTAATTTGTGATTTATCATACTGTTTTGCCATAAATGACATTTTAGAATCACTTCTACAGTATGATTACAAAGATATAGACGACAACATGTAGACCTGTAATTGAAGGAAAAACATGACAAAGGTTAAAAACTTGAACAGGCATCTGAAATTTAAATGACACTATTCCTGTGTGTTCCTCTAGACCCCTGCTGCTATGGTACCTCAGCATCTGCTGTTACCACTTGTATAAAAATAAAAGAATAAGGAGAGCAAAAGTTTCTAAAGCTGTCTCCTGAAAGTACCAGAGAAAAGTTTAATACATGCTTGCATTTACCTAAGTTCAACAAATTCCTGGCATTCCTATGACTGTACAACATTCTAGGAAAAAAATTATACTTGCTCAAAATATTTTTTCCTAAAGACCATGAACTGAAGTGAAAGTTAGTCAGAATTTTAATTCCAACAACAGTTGTGCATCAAAAATACTTCTGATAGATGGAAAATATACTATTCAGACTGAAGTTCTTCTTCTCACTCATTAGAAGTTTGTTCCTTGGAACACAGGAGTCACCATAATAACACTTTGGCTAGGAGTTACCTGGCACAAGACTTAAAGTCATAGTAACACAAGGAATATTATCTTTCATCATAGGGTTTTCCACAAGATAATCTATGCAGCAAAGTACACTAGTGAGAGAAAAAGGGAATTTTGGCAAAGGAGACTCTAGGTCAGTCTCTGTTTCTCCACATTTGAGGTCTTTAAATCTTCAGAACATGAAGGTGTCAGCACATACATTTCATTTGAAAGGTCCATCAATAGTAAAATATGGAGAGCAGTTATTCCTTTTCATACCTCAGAGCTGATCTACTTTCCAAAGTGTTCTGAACAGCTCAAATGTTGCTGAGACTACCATAATAATGCAGTTAGATACGCTGTGCAACCATCAACTTTGGAACAGTGCACATTCAACTTGGGCCTCCCTTCTTCCTTTTGAAATGGAGTACGTTGTCTTCCATGTTAGTCTGTCTAGTTGCACAAGTCAGTGTCTCATCCAAAGTTCAGAAAAAAACCCCTAGAAAAATGTAGATGCAAATGAATCGTTTCAAACAAATTAGAGTTCCCCTCACCCCCAAACAAAGGACAGTTTAGAAAGCCACAGCTTCCCAGTATTAAATTAGCTGTAATTACAACAAAACAATTATCTGAATGATAATTTCATGCACAGCACATTAATTCATCTCTTTTCTCATTTCTTAATTACTCACCTTATAGCACCAAGTTACATTACTGTCTACCTTTAAGCAATTCCCGAAAATAACATTGTGCGAGGCAGAGGTACTTTGAAGTGGTTTTACTGACATCTTCAAAGATTAAAGACTTGGCCCAGTACTGAAAAAGAGGGAAATTCATGCTTAGCCTAAAAAATAAAAAAAAAAATAATAATTTTGGATTTAGATTAATCATTCAACAGCAAAAAAACACCTGTTTTTTTATGTTCTTAAGAACTTTATATGCCTGATAGATTTGCATTTATGTGCCTCACTTCTGTGAAGAACTTAAAACTTCATATACTTTGAGTCACTTCAATTAACTTGTTTCAGGTTTGAGTTCTAGTGAAAATCCCCTAAACATCTAAACAAACCCCACTTGTCTGACAAGTAGTATGACTAGGGTACTTCAGAATAATTTTTTTTTTATTGTTATTATTTAATGCTTATATAGTGTTTAATACTAATACAAAAATCACTAATGGCTAAATCCCATCAACTTCAAGTTAAATACAGGCTTCCCACCTACCTTAGGTACTTTTAAAAGTATACAGATATCCCAAAACACAGATCAGTACCTGGCTGGAGTTTCAAAAATACATAATGGTTGAGGCCCTGGGTTTGATACGTTTCAACAGAAGCTAGACGCTTTACCCAGTTAGACCCTTCTGAAAATCCTAGAAGCTTGTCTACAGGTAGGAATTTTAATCCTGATGCTTCCTGCCCCTGAGTGTTTGACTTCACATGCAATTAGCCTTTGAGCACCATTACTCAGCATTTAAATTTGTAAGTCTACAGTACAGATGCCCATGTATACTGTATTACTGCTGTACTATCTACATGCAGTTGATTATTTGTAATGTATATGAAGAAATAGGCCATGACATACAAATAAAGCAGCAAAATCTCAAAAGCTTTCACTGACTTGACAGACAGAACTGTCGAAGGCAATCAGATCCACATCCTTGTATTAAAATTCACAAATAGGCCATGACATGATACATGCTATTAACTGAATAAGGCAATTCACTCAATGGGGTCAAATAATCTATGGATTAAGGATCCCTAGACACTGCACATTATAATGACAGGCAGAAACAATATGTAACACAGCTATCGTTGCAGCAACATTTTCTAACACATAATAATATTATACATGACAGTATAACTGGTCAGGACTACAGAGGACTTCTTATTTTTTCCCAGGATGCTGGAGACAAGTTTAATTATAAAGCTGCAATGAAATCAACAAAAAATGAAGATAAATAGAATAGACTATCTAAAAATAATACAGGCATATTAACTAGGATTTGATGTCTCTGTGTATTACATATGGCCTGTACTGCGGTCGGTAATTTAATTGAGATCAGATTGTCTGATACATTGAAGAATTACAAGCAATCCCATAATTTAGTCTTTGAGACACTAGCGTGACAAGGACTATCGTTACAGCTCAAACACAGATCTCTGAGAATGATGAAAGCTTGTTATCTAAGCATGTTACATCCATACAAATGCCATAAGTTCTCATTTGTGGATGCAAGCAATAGGAACAAAAATGCGAGAATACGAGATTGTGGCAACCTGGTCACTGTAATATGTTACCTGAGGAACAGGGAGCTCCTGATTACACAGTGAAATCACACAAAGAAGATACTTACTGTGAAATGCAGGATAATTTTTCTTTTCCCGAAGTAGGTTCCATCCCCATTACATCTGTTATTGAACAGTTTTATTTCTTGCTTTGCTCTCAAGAGTAAAGCCCATAATGTTATTGAAAAAACAATACAATAAAAGAAAGCTAAAAAAATAGGAAAACAAAGAATGAGAATTGTTTTACCTTCTTGGCCTTCAAAGCAGCAAGGGCAAACAATAACCTTGGCAGCCTATCAAAAGCCTTTTTTTTTTTTTAATTAATATTGAAAGAGAACTGCATAAGTAATGGAAAACAGCTAAGGCAAGGGATGGAAATACAGTAGCAGAGGCAAGTCTTCATACTCACACAGTTTCATGGTCATTGAAATGGCACAACACTGCCACGAAAAGTATTTCCAGATAGTTTTGAGTGACAACCGTAATATTTTATCCTCTGCTTCAGGACACAGATCTGAAAAACTGGAGGTACTCGAAACCTCCTCTCAAGTTTAGGGTATGGAGGGCCACGTAAAACTGAGGGATCAGGTAAGGATAAAACTCTTTAGACAGATACTTTTTTTAAGGTTTCCATAAACATTCAGATCCTTCAAGCTACCCGCAGCCACCTCAAGTTTGAGATCATAGGGTCACTCAGTTTATCCCACTATCTTCCCTTGTCTCGCTTCCTATATTTCCCCTTCCTTATAAGCATCCTTGGACTACACCAAGGTTCCCACATAATTTGTCTCCTCTTTCCTCTGTATTCATCCATAAGGAGCTGTGATGATCCCAAAATAAAAGCCACCTCAATGTCCCATAAAAATATACAATAAAAAAGGTAGTAGGTATCATTTTGTGCAGTTTGTCAGATGAGGAGGCAAAGGTGGTGAGAAAGGGGAAGGCAGAAACACAAGAAAAGATGTTGGGGCTGAACAGCATTGACAAAACTCGTCCTCTCATTTAGGGGGTTAGTTTCTAGAGATGCAGTGACCAAAGACAGACACAAACCTACAGCAAAGGAGCAAGAAGAAAAGTCATTGCGTAAATCCAATAGACCTCTCCTTCGCTCTATTAGTTACCAGTTAATAGCAACTCCAGACTGACACCTGAAGGCAAGTAAGATCTGAGTGTTATTCTTCAGAACCAACTGTTATATTCAAGACAAAGTTATGTATTTTGTGTTAGCTGTGTGACCCCAAACATGCTACCAAAACCAGCACAAAATCCAAAAGCAGACTGACACATTATTAAGCGTCAGTCATGTCTTTGACTCAACAATAGCATAAAATAGCAGTAACCTCATTCAATATATAAATCATCACCTATCATAACTTAGAACAGAATTTTTTACTTTGTTTTTTTATAAAAAGAATAAAAGCATTTGCTCAATGTAGTATTCACAGAGCAAACAGTGATCCTCACCATATACAAGTGTAAGGCATACTTTAACAACCTACTGCGGAGATTTGTTTGCATGATTATTAAGTTAAGCAGCGAAATACATAGAAACTGGGAAGCTATTTAAGAGATTAAAAGCTAGAATCAAGATAAGACCACACAGTTTTGATAAAGTATAATAATAAAAAAAAATTCTAAAAAAAAACAATTAAAATTTTATAATTTTTCTACAAGAAAAATGCAGAGGAGGAGATAAACGCATCGTGGAAATCTTTGCAGACTTGAACTACTTCTGCTCTTGTATTTTTACATGATGCCTTAAAAAGGAAATATTGATGTGATTTTTATATCTAACTCTTATTGGGAGGCTGGGGGAAGGTGGTTGTTTTGATTTTCTGAACCCACAGAAATGCAATATTTAGTAACAGCATGTGACAATTGCCTTGGCAGTATTTCCAGAAACTGCAAACACGCCACCCGTTGTGTCATACAAGACACACAGCCCTCCATCCTCAAGTGGGGAAAAAGGACCTCAGACAGAGAGAACTGTAAGGATGGATCCTGTGCCCAGTGGTGGCAGCAAGGATTTTGCCACTGAATTACACGTAATAGAACTATTAATTGGGTTACCTGCAAGAGAGAGGATAAGAGCTGTTAAAAAGAAAGGTGGGATGAAAGAAGAAAACCACAGCACTGATGCAACAGTAACTGTAATTCAATCAAGGATAATTTGGGACCTAATTGAGAAACAGAGGTAGGGACATAAATTTTTGAAGTGCTGTATGAAACATTAGATGTGCACCTTATTAAAGATCATAGAATTTGTGTCTCTAATTTGGCCTGAAGTGCGCAAAATGTCCTATCCTTAAATATTTCTGCAAGTACATTTTTTCAAGTTCTCAGCAAGGGAAGAAAGAGACGAGTACCGATTATGTGGCCTGGGGTGAAATGAGCCATTCATCAATAAACACACCAGCAGCAGGGAAAGGGATAAAGTTAGTCAGAATAGGACTCAACTGGCAAGTAAAAAGATAGAAAAAAGGCAGAAAAGATGATGGTAAGGACATAGAGTTAACCCAATACAATATGAACAATGAATAGGAGGAGGCACAGACTGTAAAAAAGGACAGTGCCATTCAACAGCAGTGACACACTAACACACATTTCCAGGATGGATGGACTCAGGGATCAGATGAGGCTCCAGGAGCAGCTGCATATGTATGTTACTGACAAAACAGACAGACTTTATAGACATGACAAATAGATATCATGCCCCAATATCAACAGGGATGGGCAGATGACTGATTCCTAAAAGAGGACAAAAGCTTCCAGGAGAAGAAAACTGAACTGCTGTGGGAACTTTGACTCATATAGTTGCAGAAGCTGTTTAATTCTAAGAAATGATACGACATCCTAAATTCTCAACAAGAAATTACCTTCCAAATTTGTCATAAATTAAGCTGGAGAAACAAACAGATATTAACATTTCTGGTTAGACATGGACACACATAGAATAAAAGTAGTAGTGAAATACAGAGAAGCTCCTTTTTCCTAGAGCCATAACCCAACTGAAGAGAGACACATCATACTTACTTCAGAGATCAGCTTTAACCCAGCAAGGAAAACAAACCCCTACTTTTTGGAAGAAAGTCAAATTCTAATGAAAAATATAAAGTTCAACTCTTCTAGTTTTCCATGACTCACAAGTAAACCTCAACACCTAGGCTACTAAAACTCTCACCCCTGAGGCACTCCTGTAGCTCTTCTGCAATGCTCATCAAGCCAGCAGAAGACTTAATAGAAGAAAGTAAGAAATGCCCCATCCAACAGAAAGCAGTAGGAGCTGAGGACAGACAGCTCCAACTCACTAATGGGACAGGGACGAGAGAGAAGGGAACTTTGAACTACTCCCAGTTGCTTAAACTAGCACCCAGAGACCACCATCACCCCAGGCTTGGATTCAGTGCTGATTTCAAGAAGGGCACGTAGCTTTCCGAATGGCTAAGACACACTCATTTTCTTCCATGCAAAATAAAGAGGCAGGCAGTCCCTTTTAACTGGCACAGCTAGAGTTTAGCAGTGGGTGATCAGGCTACATGCTTAGAAAAGGGGAAAGGAGAAAACTAAAGGCAATAACAAACCACCCAGAACAAACCATGCTCACATACTAACTGTAAGAAAAACTGAATCCCAGAGATGCATGACTTGAAAGGCAGTCATGCAGCTGGAAGAAAAGTAGCTCTCTGAACAGGAAAGTACCAAAATGGGTGCCACTTGGTTAAAAAAA
>VXBL01000838.1:2684655-2747780 GCA_013400195.1 Aramus guarauna | reverse complement strand
AAAAAAAAAAAAGGCAAAGCACTAGAGAACGAATATGTCTGATCTTTGTTTACAAGCAAGGTCAGACAGAGTTTAATAAAAGATGAGATCACAAACCTGCTGGAGAAATGGCCTGATACAATTAGCTTCAAATGGTTTAAGAAAGCAAATACTCTCACAAACATCGTGAGATTATTATTTTATTTCTTTTTATCTAGACAATTGTCTGAATAGGCAAAAGTAAAGCCATGAGCATAACACTCAATTTCAGAAGGTATATGAATTTACTGTAAAGATAACAAGACTTGGAAGACAAGATGGATGCCATCTTTGATTGGAGTTAGTGGAGTGAAAGCAAGCCGTTTCCAACTGCTAAATATACTAGGCAGTTCAAAGAAAAATTAAATGCATGTTCAGTACGAAAGCACTAAAGAACTATATCAGAGAGCTCAGAGAATAAAATTCTCCTTTTGCTGAGGAAGTTTGAGGTGAGGCCCCATACTCAAGTAGAGCTATTCCCTCCTGGGCACCAGCCTCCCCGCTCCCCCAGGAATCAGCTGGAACCATTGCCCCACTTCCTGGCAGCAAAGACTGAGCTTGAGCCACTGACACAAAAGTTCCCCCAAAACTCCTCTAGTCACTGACCCTCCAGGTGACTTTCTGAAAGTGAAGGGCAACCCATACATTTACATGGAAAGCAGAAGGATGGGGGGTATTTTTAGGACACTGTAAGGAACACTGAAAAGGAAGAAGGGGAAATCGTGGGGGGAAAGTCAGATTTTGTTAGGTTTAACTTTGATATCAAAATATAGACTCACATTTTAATCACCAATGAGACATCCAAATTTGAGAAAACTTTCAAGTGAATGTTTTTTTACAGCATACTGTATCTTCCAATGCCCTTTTCAATTATTTTCATTGTAGTGCAGAAAATTCCACAGGCTCTAATGGAGGACAGGTTCACCTCTCAGGTTACTATAAACAGGGAGAGAAACCCCCCAAAACCTCACCCTGTTTCAAACACCCTATAATCTAAGGAAGACTATGGACTGCCAAACAACAGGAGCACAAACAGATGCACCAAGCAGAATAACTTCCCCAGAGTAACACAGCAGGTTGCACCCCTCCCCTTCCAGGGATAAAGCCTAAGAAGTCCTAACTTCCAACTCAGGAAACCGCAAGTCCCACTAGCTCAAACAGACATTATTGACACATTCTGCATAATTCAGTCATATTGAAAAATTTCTGGGAAGAGACATATATATAATTTGTCTGTGAGATCCCTCAGAGACTTGGGTGCTGACTGGAGGATATCCCTGCCTGCACAGAGCACTCAGCGTTGGCACAAACACTAGCAAACTAAATGGGGTGGAAAAGCAAACAACACGAAGCAAAAGGATCCCACTTGAATGTGCTTTGTCTGGTTAAGGCAAAATGTGAATTCATGCAGTTCTGAGACAGGAGTGCAAACATCTGTTAGACACAATGGACTGGACTCGCTGATGGGAGGCAGCATCTTTAAACTATTCCAACAGTGCAAAACAGCTTTCAGACAAGCTTCAACTCTTCTAGGAGAATTTCCCAAGGGTGGAGAAGCCATCGTATCATGTGTCATGGTATTAGATCAGCAATTAGCTAGTCCCTGTCTGGCTATTGGTACAGGAGGATATAGCAAAAGCCAACACTTCAGTACTTGAACAATATCTCAAACAACTAGAAAGACATTAGAAGAGCATTTTAATCAGCTCTATTTTTATACCAGGATGAAGCTTAGCCCACAATTAGTTGAGCATAAGATGGTTTACTGCAATTTTATCCTTCTAAACTTGTATGTGCTTAGGAATCTGGACTAGAGATAGAATAGATATTAAAGTACAGTGCAGGCATGTTCTTTAGACAGGGTGCACCTATTATCCACAGGAATTTGTGAACGTTTCGAAGCTCAAGATGGGCCCTGTAACAATTCTCAACATTTGGATATGTCTGACAGTCCTACATCACAGAGGTCTCGGTCACTGGGATTTTCACAAAGCAGCTGCAAAATTTTGTCTGGCTGCCCTCCAGCTACTGAGACTCTGAGGACTGTGTCTGGCAGGACAGAAGATGCAATGTGTCTTCACAAAAATGTGCTGTAATTATGAGAAATCACTCACAAGGTAGCAACAGAAGAGAAATGGGGCAGAGATGCAGGACAACAGTGAGTTTCAGGACCATGTGAAGATATTCATCAGCATAAGGAACAGGCTTCAGAATCAGCACAGACAAAAACCATAATCAGATTATAGCAGGAAAAGAGTAATTTCAGCTGCTATAATTAACTTAGTAACAGCTCTCAGGTTATAATCATAGATGGGTGAACAGCTTTTGATATCAGCCATTACATGCATCTCTCCAGATGAAGAGTTTCTCATCTCATGTGTTCCTGGTTTAGGGATATATGCCAATAAATTGTGGGAAATATTTTCATAATCCATCTTGCTTTAAGCACACCTTTAACAAGTGAAGCTAAGATTAAAAACATGTAATATAGAAACAGCCATTCTTACTTTAAATTTTACCTGCCAAATTTGCATCTAAAGCTAATGTGTCCACCAACATCTGTTTAATCTTTGGCATTAAAAATGCTTCTGCAATTTTAATTACTAACATTTGAAAAATCAGTGATGGAGAACCAGACACACTAATTTACCCATGAATGCAAGTAATGGGCAACAACATGAAGCAATTTGTTTCAAACTTAATCTTAGGGGAAACACTTATATGAAAAAGAACAAAACCCATAAATCTTAAATTATTGATATTTACTAGTGAGGCAATGCAATTTAAAAATGGTTAAAAAACAGACTGAAAAATATCTTGACTGCTATAAGGAATTCAAAACATTTTTTCCAAAGATTCACAAGCTCAATTATAACTTGCAATAAAAAAAAGTTGGCTGAACAAGTACACTAGTAAAACGTATAAAAGATAAATTAGCTTGTCAGCCATGCTCTAAAATTAAAGCATGAAGGCAACTCCTAGCTCCAAAGGGGGAAGGCTAGAAAACTGCTGCCCACGTGGCACGGTTTGTCCTAGCACAGACAGTGCTGTAGCACAAATCCCCACTCTGTTGTTGAAGGCTGAACATCTGGGAGACCAACACCATGGGACAGCAGAGGCCCCACACTTTTTCAGTGCCAACCCATGAGAAAGTAGTTTTTTTGAAAATGGAGATAATGATATCTGCTATTAGGATTGGCAGTTCAATAAAATGAGGCTGGTGCTGCCATCATATTTGCTTCGGTGATTTTTCACTAATAGTGACCAACAGCAAGAATAGGTTTACATAATTAACTCCCTTTAATTTAATGTTTCCATACACGTTCTTTTCTTCAATCAGTTACTAATTGCATCCTTGAGCATATTCTTGCCAGGACAACTTTTTTGCCTTACTGCTCATATTTTGGCCAGGGAACATTGCAGTAAGTTCCTAACACTTGGTTTGTGCTATCATGTCCTTTCTTGGGGCACCTCTCCATTGTCAACAGATTCAGGCTGTCTCTCAGCCTGAGCAGACTTCTCAGGCCATGGAAGGATAGGACAAAGCAGGATAGTGAAGAGAAACATTTGCAACAGAAGTAGCAGAAGAAAACTTCTTGACAAGATTAACTGATCTCCTTTTATCTGGGGGGGAATGCTCCTACAAAACGGCAAACCAGTTTCTGCTTAAATGAGCCTTTGCAAATGCGTAACATGAGATATGTTTTAGAAACACAGACCATCTGACAGGTAAGCACATAAGTCACCAGGGCCTATTGATTTCTTGCTAGAGCCTCAGTTCTGTAGGTGTAACGGAACAGTAGTAACCCACATTTCCTCAAAAGACCAATACTAAAAAACAGATCTTTTTGTGAAGGACCTGGACTTGGCCAACCTCTAACCACCTAGCATGGCTGAAATACTTAACCTTTATTGTTTGGTTGGGTTTTGCCAATAAGATGCAATGCAAGCATTTTCTAAGTATTTCTAATGTGTGTTCCTTCCAAGAGACCACTTGTTTCAATGAAAATACAAAATAGATTAAAATAAAGCAGAAAATATAATTTCCTATGCCATTTGAAAAATGTTCTGTTTCTTGCTATTTACCTCTTTATTTATTTATCCTTGAAACGGTTAGGACAGATGTTCCAATTGTCTGGAGGGGACTTTTTTGTGTGTGTTATTTTGTGTGAGGTTTTAGGTTTTGAGGGGTTTGTTTTTAAACAAGTTTTGCCTTAAAAGCTGATCTTGTTGGTTGCCTGTGCCAGAAAGGTACAGCACAAGATAGAACTAACTCTATTAATCACATGGTACTAGTGCAGTTTAATCACGTTGTAGGATGCAGACAAGAAATGTCATAGCAATCCTCAGAGTCAGTTTATCAAAATACCATTTCATCTAACATACATTAAACGTCAGCTACTGAACATAAGTTCATACTAATTTCAACTTAATTGGAATCACAATGCAAATGCCAGCACCCTCTACCTCGCTACAGGCCTTCTAGCTGCAAAATGAAAGCTGCAGATAACTACGTTTGATTAATCAAATATACCACAGGAGAAGAACAAATACGAATAGGTCCTACTCTGCCCAGAGCTCTACATGGGTAACTCCCTGCTGAAGATAACAAGGGCTGTAATTACCTGGCAGACGATGAAATTTTGCTCAATGGACTGTCCCTCTAAGTTTTTAACATGTAACTGGATAGACAGTTTCCACATAACTAGAGGCAGGATTAAAGCAGACTGGAACATCTCCATCTGACTCAGTAACATTGCAATTTTGTTTGTTCTGATTTAGTGTGGAGCTGGTACAGTGCATCAAGATCAATTTACACAACTGGAATTCAAAGGAAAATATTCTAAAATACTCTAGTGGTATTAAAAATTAACACTGATTCATAATTCATTTAAGTAAACAGTAGTTTAGAAATAAAAATATATTTAACATCCCAATATAATAACAGAATTAATAAATTAAATGCATGAAGTATGTTTGGAATTGCTCTAGGTTTTAATAATATATTTCTTAGACTCTGTATGAACTCTGTCACCCAGAAAAGTTGAAAATATGGCACATAATATGAGAATAACAGGTTAAAAGTGGCTGAAAAATCAAAGTCAAATATTAGTTTAGTACCAACTATAGTATCACAAAGTAACATCAAATTCAATTTACCCTCCACGTAAATAGGCCTAAAGGAAGAGACACCAAAACTGCATCACTGAACAACGTGATCTGGATATATTGCACAAGTCAGAGTTGGCATTAAAATCAGGCCTATATTGATTAATAATAAATAATAATAATAGTGGGCAGGAGCTGACCTATCAGGATTCACATTAGAAAAATTCAGATCAACCTAAACCAGATCATTCTTGTTTCCTTCGCCTGTACTGATGCATGAACACCGTGAGCCGTCCCGCAGACACAGTGACCTGCAGGAGCACAGAGCTGACCTCCTGCCACCCACCCCAGCTGACTAAAACCTCCTGAAACAGAAAATTCAAACAATCCCCAGGAATTACCAGGCACACTTTCAAAAGCTTCTGTGATCAGGCCTCTGGTCTGGTGGCTGTGGCAATTTGTGATTTTAATGCCTGAGAGTTAGTGCAAATCATTACATTTGAGACCTTGCACAAGTGCTTATTTGTGACCAACTCCAGATCAGTTAAAAATCTTAAAGAGTTACACTGGGTGCTGTCTGAAAGAGTAGGAATGCAAAGAAAAAAAAATTAAGTACATTTTATGGTGCATCAATAACAATGATCCAGTAGTTAATCTTATACAACATAGCCATACGCACTACGCACGGCTTTCCGGTATACTTGACAAAGAAACTAAGTGTTAGTAATAGGCTGTTTCACTATTGCCCCTGGTTTAAACTATTGCTGCAAGGCAGAAGGAAGCTTCTAAATTTTTTTTCTTTTCAGGAATCAGAAAATCTGCAAATTATTAGAGTGCAAATTAACAAGTTTCTACTGTGTCTAGTTTATGTACAATTAAATCCTATTTTATTGGCTCTTAATTAAATACATATAAAGAACCTCAGTTTGAAGCACTACCACACTCTCCTAATCCGTTCATTTATTTTCTCTTTACAGTCCTTTTCTGATTTCCCATTTCAAATTGTTTCCTTTTGTCCTGGTTTCGGCTGGGATAGAGTTAATTTTCTTCCCAGCAGCTGGTTAACGCTGTGGTTTGGATTCAGGATGAGAATAACGTTGATAACACACTGATGTCTTAAGTTGTTGCCAAGCAGTCAAGGACTTTCCAGCTTCTCATACTGGCCTGCCAACAAGAAGGTGGGGGTGCCCAAGAAGCTGGGAGGGCACGCAGCCAGGACAGCTGACCCAGAATGGCCACAGGGATATTCCACACCATGCTCCATATGTAACTTGGGGGGGGAGGGTTGGGCAGGAGGCAAGGCAGCTCAGGAACTAGCTGAACACGGCTCTAGGCAGTGAGCAATTGTGCACCACTTGTTTTAAATATTCTTTTATCATTATATTATTATTCTCTTCCTTTTCTGTCCTATTAAAGTGTCTTTATCTCAACCCACGCATTTTACACCTTTTACTTTTCAATTCTCTCCTCCACCACACAGCTGTTCGTCCACTCCCCCCACCCCCCTGCCCCAGTTGGATGGACTGCCAGGTTAAACCATGACACCTTTGTAAGCATTTTAAAACTACCTTTTACTATTCCCACTTAAAGCTAGTAAAAGGCCTTTTTTATTGCAAGCACTCCAAGATATTATTTTTTCCTAATAGAGCTCCTTCTTTGTAAATATTGTTTTTAAGTACACAAGACCTCAGGTGAAAAGCATACAGAGCTTGTTATAAACCATTAACAAAACCTGCATCAGAAGCAGAAAAAAGCTCAGATGAGAAGGGAGTTGATGGATTTTTTTTTATTATTATTTTTTAAATTTGTGTGGAGAAGGAAATTAGTTTCTTAGCTATAAAAATAATTTCCAAATCAGTCAAACTATGGATATAATTTAGTTCAGATTCAACAGATACCTTTTGGCTGAAGAATAACAATGAAGAAAAAAGCTCAGAAATGTCATAATCATTATTTCTGAAACACCTGCATTCTTTCAGGCTAGATTGACAAATAGCTGTTGGTGTGTCTCATATAATAGAAGGCGTTCTACACTCTGCTTTGATTGCCCAGACACTCCAAGGCCATCTCTAAGCAGGGCTATACCATGTGCCAGGACGCACATCCCACCATATCTCCTCTTACTGATGTTTTACTTGGCATGACAATACTTAACTTACTCACTGAGCCAGAGCAAGGTGATAGACACCCATCATTTTCTTACTCCAGCCGTAATTGTACCTTCAGATCTGCTAGCGAAACTGCTCATGTAGGTAACCTCCTAAACAATTTAAATAACATGTTTTTGCCAATCTGTTCACTCTGTCAGAAATGGATTGAGGAGGGACTGCATGAGGAGCTCCTCCAGCTGCCCTAAAAGCGAGGCAATGTCCAGGCAGGGGAAAGGGACAAGCACCTAGAAGAAAGAACGTTTTCAACCAGCAGAGCTGCACCTGCAGGAGGATGTTCAAGGATGTTTACCCAAGGCTTGGGTACCACTGCACAGATCTGTGGCTAGGGGAGTGCACTCAGAGATACATGTTCTGTTTACGGGCTTTGTCCTAATGAATGCATACTTTATTCTGTGACACAGCAAATGCTAAGTTTGGCAAATCTGTATGTCACAACTATTTGTTTCTTGCATTTCATGGAATTGTTTTTTAAGCTGCAGAAGAGAAGTCATTTCATGAATTAAAGCATTCTTCTATTCCTAAATTATCTATAAACAGACTGATTTTTATAAATTCATGAATTATTCATGCCTAAAAATCCCATATTCAAATATATTACAGCCTACAGTCTGTTTGTTTACTACGTGCTGCTCTTACAGCTTCAACTATTTATGTCATATACAATTGTAAATCACATGGTATTGTTTCTGATCCAGGGCTGGATGAATGAAAACTTTACAAAGGACAAGAAAAATGAGACTTTATAATGAAGATGAAGCATTTTTCAGAACCCACCTTTCAGAGAAACTATACATTTAAAGCCTCATATATGCAAATATAACTCAAGAGAAAGACTAAGGTAGGGTAAGAAATCCTCAATCATTCAGACAGTATAATATTTAAGTTTTTGCAGTATTCATTTAGGTCCAACTATTTTGCTTTTTTCTAGCAGGGAACACATATGTTGAAGCAAGCAGAGTAAAACCTAGGTCCCTAGAGCTCAAATTTAAACCCTTTACAAACAACAAAAATAAAATGGAGACAGAAATGGGAAAACTGCAATCTGTTCTTGGTTTGCAGAAGCTTCTGTTCAATTCATTTACTGAACAGTGAATCTTCTGCAGTACAGCATTAATGAGAACAGATACAAAAAGCTTTCAAACTTAAACAAAGAAATGGCTGCTACTTTAGGGTATTTTCAAGCATTTTACAGAGATTAACGTATGAGGCAGATGCTAGAATACCAGCACACAATACTTTAATTTAGTTCAGCATCTCTGCAGGCAGTGGCTTCTCTATTACGGCTAGCTCCCAGAACACAAGAGAATGTTATTGCAGGGCACTTTTAGATTAAAATCCCCAAATAAGCTGTTAGAATTTACACACATCAATCTTTTGTAAGTACAATAAGGCAGATTTAATTGGTTTTACTTTCATTTTATAACAGATGTTATTATCTATTCTATAAGAAAGCTATTTTAAAAAAGACCCATGAAAAGGATTAGAAAGCAATTCCATAAGCAATAAAATAGGGGCAGAGAGTTATTATGGAGGAATGTCAGCAAGTGCATAGCTAAGGTTGTTTACTCAATGCCAAAATAATCATCTTTGGAAGTTGAAATAATAAACTTAAATAGTTTCAAATTAAGGCTTGTAAGAAATTGAGTAGTTCTTGAAGAAGCAGAGGAAATTGGAAAACACACCCTTAAAATGAACTCACATAACAAATATTAACATGATGATGATGCATGTTTTACCTAAGGTAGTGAAGATGAATAATGCCTGGCCAATAACTTGGCTGGCCTGAGCTGCAAAGCTCAGAATGGAAACTGAGGTATTTGAACACATGGTGCCAGTTTGAACCCATCAAGCCTGAAAAAACATTTACAAGCTGGTCTTCTGTTGGTTTTCTGTGAACACCAGCTTTAGATGTCATGGATTTCTAGAGTTAGAAAGGATGTTTGACAATATGGATGAGTGAACATGGAGAACGCTCAATCTTATTTACAGCTGTGTAATTATTCAAGACTATTTCACACAGAGCTTTATCCTGTTGTACTGCCAATGCCCAATACAGTCTGTATTTGTAACAATACCCACAGATCTGCATATAAAAAAATGCATCAGTTCAAAGCCTCAAGCACTTCAGCTAAGGAAGATCTGTCACCTCTAAGTGACCTGTCTTCTTCCCCAGAGGGGCAAACAATGCACAGGCAGATACATGCATGCAGCCCATGCAGCTGCATTTTTGTTAGAAGTGTTTTAACATTTTGATGGGCTTCACTGTCAGTTACAACTCCTGAGAACATTTTCAAGTGCAAAGATTTTAATTAAAAAAAACCAAACAAACAAACAAACACCACAACCCCCCACGCACACAAAACTCCCAGAAAACCCCATCCAAGCCCAATAAAACTTGTGTTAAAACGTAAACCATTTTAAAAAAAATAAAAATATACATTTCAACATCTTTCTGCCAGAAAGTTTTCAAGCTCTGCAGCAGGACTGCTGATCAGGTTCAGAAAGTGCACATAGATGACAGGACCTGAAAATCTGAGCTTTTACTTCAGTAAAGAAGTTTCCATAAAATTCTGTTTCATCCAATTGTAGACTTCAGGCCCAATGTGGAACAAATTAACATAGCTCTGGAACTTATTGGACAGCTGACCTTCCAGTGACCTGCCAGAACAATATCATTTCAAGAGTGAATTTTCTGCGCTCAGAAATCCATAGAAAATAAGTTAAACTCAGAATGCTTCATTTACCTACATCCATTCTGTATCTGAAATTCTGACAATATTTGTTTACTTTTCACCTTCTGAGGGCTAACGTAACTCTTGCTGTCTAACTTCTGTGTCTCTGGCACGTTCATCTCCCCAGTCAAATGGGTTGCTGCCGCCGCCTCCTCCTTACAGAGCTTACAAAGATGTCTGTGCACACTCTTCCTCCCCCTTTGGCAGTTCTGCTGTCTCTAATTTCCACAGCAGGAAGCTCACCTCACTAATAAATCAAAGAGCTCTGGAAGACGTGACTCATCACCTTCCTGTAAGTGGTTAAAATAAAAATGGACTATGGTCATTTCTGCGGTCTTCACTGCTCTTTTCTTAAAGCTCTACTCCCCCCATCCTCATGGTGTAGATTTTTATCATCATCTTGAGTTATTTTCAGCTTTTAGTACAACATATTAAATCATTTCTGATTGCCTTTGTCATGTCATTTGATCTTGCTTTCTCCCATGTGCTGCAGCCACTGGTCTTCTGTGTCTAATTAGAGCATCTTCCTTTATTACTATCTGACCAGGGGTCCCATCACAGCATGCAACGTCACCTGGAATGTCTCTCTCCATTCAGATGGCCAGATTTGGATGTTTCATGCAATAAAATGCAAGCATCCTTTCCACATAATTAATTTTCTTCCAGCCTTATGGCAAGAATGCATATGCTTCCACATGTGACCCTATCACCTCCAAAGTGCATTTTGATCATATGAAAGGTATGAATCCATAGCAGGCTGTGTCAGTCCTGTACCATTGCGTATATGTGCATACACATGTTATGACCAAACTGACATGCAGCAATGGCAGAACTGCTTTTGGTCACATTATAGGTGTAGGGGTTGTAGCATCTAGCCCTTGAGGACTTCCAGAAAAGGTTGGATAGCTGTGGGCAAGAGGGCAGGCACCACTGTCTCATGAAAACAGCAAGAGCCCTGCAAATAGAGTTATCTTTATGAAAAAATAATTTCCAAATTTAAAATAGAAAGCAAGTTTGGTTTTTTTAAAATCAAAAAAACCCCAGCAGATTTAACAAAAGATTGTGATCCTGTATTGACAATGCAGATTCCTGAGCTGCTTCGCTATTTAATGGCTCCAAATTCTCTCAGAGTAAAGCTCTGCTACTACAATACCATCTGCTAGTGCAGATATACCACATAGATTCCTGAGGAAATTAGCAAAGCTACCTCCAAGCACAAAGCTCTGCACTGGTGGATTCCCATGCAGAGCGCAGTCTTACGTTCGCGCCAAGCTGCATACAGGAACATTACTGTGTTTTCTCATGGTCAGGCTCAGAAGAGGAGCATCAGTGGTTCATTTCCAGAATCTAGACCCTATGTTAAAGTATAACCAAAACTCCAGCATATCAAAAGGGAAGTTTGCAACAGCACAGCAAAGATTTTCTGCTTGCTTTTATTTTACTGAACTGAGATCAGTATTTTGAAGTTGAAACATTGCTTTTCAGTGAAGGAAAGCCTAGCCAGGCAGAAGAGCTGTTCTTAGCACTAGAAGTTGGGGGCCAAATCCTTCATTCTTCTTGGCTCTAGCTTCTAGTAAAGTGAAACATAGCCAGGCAGCCAAAGCTTCAACCCCACCTTACTCAATTTAGCCAGGACATTGCTATGCTTAGTTGTCTCTGTTTCCAAACAGAAAGCATGACTGCACTGCACATAATGGTCTCAAGAGATACAGCTGCTTCCAGGGGCCAGAGAACAACATGCAGCTTAAGCAGGCCTGGATCTGTACTACCTGCCAGGGGACTGACTTGTGGCCCCAGAGCCAAGGGCACAGAAAGGCAACATGAAAGTATACCCGTGCCCTTCATCATGCAGTGCCAACTACATTCAACCTGGGATCCGTCTTCGCTTGGCCTTCAATCCTGACACTGTTGCTCCATTCATGTTCTCTTTGCTTTAGGGGTTTAGCCAGCCCTCTAACATTTCTTTGATTTGAGATTTTAAAGCAATCCCTTAGCATTCCTTTCCATCTTTCCAGATTTGTAGGGTTTCTATTATTTATCTTTTCCATTTGATTAACCAGCTGAAAAAACCAATAGCAGCGCCTTTTATCATAGTTTCAGATGAGCCCTCTGTTGCGTTGTGCTGCTATTTTAGGAACTAGAGCAGTTTGTGAATCTATACAAGTAGTTTGGCAACCTGCTCTTTCTCCCTTTGCCCTCCCTTTTGTTTTGGACACAACACAGGAATCTTTCTGTGGCTCTGCATGGTGAAAATTGATATAAAACAGCTTTGGTCAATTTTATATACTTTTTTCTGTTAAGAAAGTTAATACCACGGAAAAAAAGAGTCAGGAGGATCAAATGTTTCTGCAGGACGTCATGCTGCTTTGGTGTGCCAACTCTCCAAGAGTCTATAAGGAAGCCAGCCAGACGGGCTCTGAAGCCTGCACCCTGACCCCAGTGACCTCTTAATTTTTCAAAGTTTATCTAGCCCCATCCCAGCAGTACTTGCACTGAAACCGATCCCCCTGCTCCTGGATTTTTGGCAGAAGGGGACTTCCTTCATATGGAAAAGTGTTTAATACCAATTTAATGGTCTGTCTAGCCACTGTAAACCCCCAACCCCCTCCCTGAGTCTCCCACTGGCAAGAAACAGTGAAATAATATGCTTGAAATAGCCCTAATTCTTTTCCTCAGTGTGACAGTTGTTTTTCTAATAAGCGATTTTTTGAAAAAGCCATAGAGGAGAAACTAGCAGCTATAGAATTGAATGACATCTTTAATAAATTCCTTTTTTTTTTTTTTTCCTCCTAAAAAAATTTTTCATTATCTCCTCGCTTATACATTTTCACGGTCAGGAATGGGTACCAGCAGAACCAGAAAGGTTTCCATTTGAAGTCATCAGACTTGCTAGCACCAGAAAAACAAATCACATTTATACAAATGCACTTTTATGCCAAAAAAGACTAAGTAGCAAGTTTATCTTTGGTTGTGAAAAGACAGACCACCTTGGCACAATGCCAACAAAAATCCTAACAAAGCAGCTAATAAAAAGGAAATTGAGAGATGCCATAGTTTTCCTAGAACAATCAGTTTCTTTGTTACTGGAAGAAAGGTGTGGGTTCATAGAAAGCTGGGACTGTCCTTTGAGATAAGGAAAGGTTTGAAACTGCAGCAAGATGGCTGTGTCAGGAGACAAAGCGTAGTCTCATGCATCCCCTAGTGTCAGGATGGGTATCATGTCAGCTGTGGAGCAAAATGGCAGGCCAGAACCAAGTGACAGATGCAACAAGTTAGCTTGGCATGACAGAAATCTTTGACAAGCTCTAACATCCTTTTAGTCTAGTAATTACTTTAGAACAACATACCCTGATGCACTTTGTGGATGCAGGTTACAAAAACTGTTATAATAGTGATTTGATTTGCTTTTTATCTTAAAAAACAAAAAGTCACTCACCCAATTCTACATTCCTTCAAAGGTGAAAAGCCTATGAATATCAACTACTTCCTGCACCTTAAGGAGAAATATCAAAAAAAGTCCATCTAAGAAAACATGCAGGAACATTACAGACTGAAGTCTACACATACTCCCATCTGGACTTCAAAGAATTTTCCAGGAAGAGGGAGGCACATTTAAGATAGGAACATTGAACAAAACTCCAATGGCAACAAGCTGCACTGTGTTGTGCTGAAATGCCACAGGGCAACATTTTGCATAGAGCTGTGAAGGATGCGATGTCTTGCACTGCTGCAAAGCATAATCTCCTTTATCCCTTTGGAGCAATATAACATAGAGAAAACAATGGAAGGAAGAATGAAAACATGCATATGGATTCTGTTTATAACATTATTTAAGTTAACATTGAGTGAATCAAAAAAACATAACTGAAAAGCTAGTCTAGAGCAACTGCTGTTTTTTTCTCTCTCTAGAAAGACAAGTATGTTCTAACAACTTCAAAAGCCGGAGAGTCTGGCACTGCCAGGCAAGTAACAGCAAAGGAGGTACTAAGCAGATCTCAAATAAAGGCTTAAAATTCCCATCACCACCTATGCTACCACTCCACTAACATCTACAGCATCTTCCTGCAGTAGACACAATACTATCAGGTTGACAAGATCAAATCATTGCACTCCAAAATATTATATTATGCCAGCTCTTTGGGTGTGGTTGCAAGGGAAAAGTACCATATCTGCCTGTTCCACAGCAGTCGCAGGGCTGATTCCAGCCCACTGGGCTTCAATCTGTGTCCCAATCTCAGACCAAAGCCCAGTAACCAAAATAAATGTTCTCTCGGGCAGCCCTATGAAGACAATGTTTTCAAAAGTGAAGAAATGAGAGCATGAAGAAACACAAAGCTCAGATGGAGCTTTCCTGGACCTTCTGGTGTCTCTAGAGGACACATACTGCACAGTCCTGGGAAAGACCAGTCGTCACTGTAACATCCACTGCACAATTTCATGGTTTTGAGCTCTCAAGCAGCATCAACATGTCAGGAACTATAGCTTTCAGGAAGGAATTCAAACTTTATTTCTTTGGCAAAAAATGACATGCTCATCCCTAGTTCCCTTTCTACACACCACATGGTGGCACAGCCCTGGAATTATGTCAGTCTCAACACACCATATGTGCTGTTAAACACAGCACAGCTCACACACTCTGTAACCACAAAGAATCTAAAGAGATGAGTGAAGGACCTTTTCTGAAAAATGGCTCCAAGTGATCAAAGAAAATCCAAGTTCCTTTGGAAAAAACAGGTTATGATACATCATGATGCAAGTTATCCAAGACATGAAAACACCCAACCAACTCTAGTTGTGCAACTGTTTTTTGGAATTTCTCTAAATCCATTGCATTGAGTAACTAATGAAACAGGAGAAATGGTGCGAAACATTATGCACAAGGGTGGATTGGACATTTATAGAAAAAATGTGCAATTAGTTATATGTTTGTTCAATACTTCTGAAATGTGGTTATGGTACTATGTAACCACAACTACTGTGCTTGCTTCTTTGGGGTCCTTCAATTTAGCTTACAAATAGTTCAGCTGGACAGTTTTCCCCACTGCCATCCTTTCACTGTTAAGTGCTCTTTTCTTACCCCCAGAGATCAAAGAGATGTTTTTGTGGTTTGCTGTTCCATCCACATTCCTGCTCCCTCCTCTCTTCCTTCCTTCCTCTGCCCTCACTGCAGCACATCACCAGGCAGCCTCAGGCATGAATCACTCACATGCGAGCACACACACAACAGCCACCACAGTTGGGATGAACTCATGGAGCCGGTATCCTGCTCCGGACATTACCTTGAGTTTCAACAGCTCCGTGGCTCTCACTTTTGGGGCACTGCATTCACTACCAGTATGGCAATTGGTGTCTGGGTGTTTCTCTAACTTTAAGGTCCAATTTTTATTCTGAGTCAAATCAAGTACCTTTGAGTATTTGATGCAGCAGATAAGAATGGTAAATGATAATTTAGGGAAAAGTCTCCAGATTGCTTTTTTCCTGGACTCTGCTGCCACCTCACTCCCACATTACCTTGGCAAGGCTGAAGTTACTTGTTTCATCAGGGCAGGACAACAGTTTTGTTTTCTAAACCAGAGGATTCTGGTGCAGCTGGGGGATAAGAGGACAGACTTCATTTTACAGGGGCATCAAATACTAAAAACCACTTCTCAGAGTGGAATATCCTCCCATTAGGCTAATTCAGGGAAGGTTTTACCAAACACTTTAAAATAAACGAGTTACAGCTTTTTTCCTGATATGTTACTGGATAATGGTCAACTGAGAGCTAGGATCAAGACCAGCTACAGCGGATCCTGACAGATCTCACCTATTGCTTGTTTTCTTTTTATCCTATCACACAAAATAGGCTTGCGCACTGTTAGAATTTTCCACACAACACTGGCTTGCACACTTAGTTTCTTCAGAAGCATTTGTTTTCCATGCACTAATATATAGTTATCTTCTGTACTGTTTTGCCTATGAGGCTAGCCAGTCAAAAAATAACTTACAGTTTAAGCAAAACCTGCATTGATAATCATCTGCCTTTTTCAGGCAAGTTGAATGATTTTTTGAAAAGCATGATTAAATATTACTTGTGAATCATTCCATAAATAATCCTTGCACAGAGTGCATTGCAGTATTGAATATTCAAATTCCCAGCTATTCTGGCTGGACTCTCAGGTACATGGTATGTTATGGGCTTCCCCAGAGGATAAGCAGAACCATCATCTCTGTTGTGAATATTCACAACTATATATTTCAAATTCACTGTCACAAATACGTCTGTTACGTAATGCTGCTGAATTTGTTGTCAAAGTAAACAACCCTGTCAAGACCTCCCTTACATTTAGGTAAAACAAATTTTGAGGAAGGAAACAAAGGAACAGAGTTAACAGTTAAAATTAAAAAAAGAAAAAAGGTCAGATTTTTTTCAGCTTTATATTAAAAAATACCAGAAAACTACAGTGTGTATGAAGACAAGGACAAATGACTCAAAGTATTATGAATAAATCAGCAACTGAGTGTGTATAAACATCACCTCTCAATCCGTATGGAGAATACATGACTATACTTGATGCGAAGAGGCGTGTTGAGAATGCACTATCACTTCCATACAAAGTCCCCCAATTCCTGCTTCAGGATTTTTCATTCTGCAGCACGTGTGAATGGTATTTTCCTGATCTTCAACTTGCTTGAAATTGTTTACAGTGTATTATTACTTCACTGTTAATAATGGACACAGTACAAAAGCACTGCCAAACAGTATTTTTGGTGGGGCAGAGTAGATCTTAATTGCAAACACATGAGCTAAAGAAAAAATAGGGGAAAAAATTACTGTCAAGGGACAGGTTTATTTTCCCGAAGGAACATCTGTTGCTAACACATCTTATGAAAATACATACATTAAACCATAAGTCCCAAACAGAACCTGTCTTCAAACACTGCTCAATAAAAGTCTACGATCCCTGGAAAACCTCTTTAAAATCCCCAGCAACCCATCGGCTTGAAGAGAACCATTTCCTCTCTATACAGTGCAGCTCTTCAGAACTGCAGCCATTTGGCAGCGAGTTTGCAAAGCCACAAAAGGATGGGAATTAGCCATGTCAGCATCTTCCCTGGCTGCAGAATGTAGCTCAATCCTTCACTCTGCCAAAAATCAGTTGTAAAAGCCAGCGTGACAGCCTAGAGTAAGGTAATCCTTGCCAGCTGTTTCCAACCAAAGCCAAGCACATCGGTAGCACAGCAAGCACCAACACGCATCAGCTAAGAAGCTACCTGAGAAGTGGTAAAGGTGAAGTCTGATTCCAGGATCAATAAAATGCTTCCAGGATGCTGACAATATTTAGTTCACTTCAGCTAGCTGACTCAACAGGGATTGTTGCAATGTGCTGGCTACACATGGCAGCAGGTTATTAAGGACTTCAGTACCGAGAATGGGAAATTCTCATCAATCCATCACTTTTGGAGAGTGAAGAAAAAGCCTAACTTTTCTTACACAGAACTGCTAACCAGAGTAGCACAGCCTGAATGCATTTCAAACCTTGATTAATAACCAGATTTTATTAATAGGTAGGCAAAAAGGTTTTTATTTCCCTTCTCTTCGGTGTGTCTCAGCTACTACCTACCACACATGTTATAAGGCATGTGCAGCCTGTAGAGAAATATTATAGGAGGCACCACGATTCACCAGTAATTCACATGTTCACTTAAACTTGGGGGGGACGGGGACTGAGACCAAACCACCCATCTTGTCTTTCCAGTGCTTTTGCTGATAGTAACTTTAAGGATGTCAGATCTGTTCTTACTTGTTCACCTTAACTTTTTCCTTCACACATACTGAAACAACAACAAAAGAGTTCTGTAACATATGTGTAGAAACGATGAAGGCTTACAGCTGTCATCTAAATATTTTTATTGAAACTATAATTAACTGTTTCTAAGAGCTTGGCTTTACTACAAAGATAGCAAGTCAGAATAAGAGTATTAAGTTTCCTCTATTATCAATCAGCAATTTCTGTGCTAATGCCACAAAGTCTACCTTTGAGGCATCCTCTCTTACTGCTGTTTTGCTCAAGGGAAAAAGTGACGGCTTTTTCTTATGTTATACACCATTACACAACACAGCTTAAGCTACATGCTTATGCTATACTAAATGCACCATTCTGCTAATCTACACAGATAACTAAATTTAATTACATTAATAATTGTTGTGGTTTAGCATGGTGCCAAATTTACCTCTTAGCTTGTTAGACCTACAATTTAATTAGCAGCAGTGAATACAATCTTAATTGTTTAGATAATATCGCTCATTTATTTAGGGGGTTTTGCTGCTGCTGTTTCTGCACCACCTAAACAGACAGAGCTACTTTAACTGCACTAGTGAGAACTGAAACCGCAGCCCAGACGCTTGTGGCATGAGGAGCTGCAGATCTCTGGATCCACTGACATCGGTCTCGAGGGCCAGCTACAACAATATAGTAATTTCAGTAAGCGCCAGCACTCAAGATTCCTGGAAGTTTAGCTTTATCTGATTTGTGCTAAATCCACGTTAGTCCTTATACCTCAGATAGGTTCAAGCCCAGGACCAACACTCACTCTCACCTTGAGCTTTTTGTTTCTGACCCAAGACAAACAGAAGCCTTTGTAAAGTTCTTTCCTCCTTAACATAAGTAAATCCAAATCTCCTTAATTTATTTGAATTCAAACTAAATCCTCTTTATCTCAGACATGAAGACAACGCATACTTGTTGTCCTCTTGCAATCAACACAAACTTAAGCTTGAGCAAGCCTTGATTTTAGCCAACTGGTAATCACTATTCATTTCTCTACATTTAACTATATTAGCCATACTCCATAAGTGTCACCCTTACAGCCAGGAGAAGAAAAAAACAAACAAACAAAAAAACTCAACCAAAACCACCAAATCCACAGAGTTCCTTAATCTCAACAATCACCAGATTTTGTTGTTGTTTGTGGGGGTTTTTGTTGGATTGTTGTTTGTTTGGGGTTTGGGTTTGTTTTTTTGTTGTTTTGGTTTGGTTTTTTTTGAAAGGGGACAGGGGTACCCCTATTCTAGCTTACAGGCCTATGAATCACTTATAACACCTTCCTAGTTAAAAGATATCTGCTCAGAATGTTTACCAATCATCCTTATGGTACTACATCATGCTTACGAATGTTTTCAGTTTTGCAGAATGAATAGTCTGTAGAATCAATAAAGCAATCCACCATGAAGCTTAATTAACTCTCTCCCATAACTGCACTTATAACAACATCCATGCATCAGAAAAACAAGACCAAATGAAAAAAAAAAAAAAAAAACACATCAGCCTCAAATGTTCACACCAAAATATATAGGAATGCTGAATTACAGTAAAGTACAGACATAGTGTTCTGGCTATGGAAAAAATAGATTAGGAATTGTTTGCTATGCTTAAAAAGTAAATGTATTGGAGAACAAATAAATGGTACAAAACCAGATATGAACCCCTCCGCTAGTATATGTCGGTGACACATGCCTGAACCAGACCATTAATGTCTCTCCTGTAAGTGTGCTTGTTTGATTCCTGCAGTGATACCTCAGTTTGTTTCTCAAAGTGAGACTCAATAGGAAATAAAAGGAAGGAAGAACAACATTCTTTGCCAGAAGAACAGTTGTGATTTCTCACTCTGCCAACACCACATTAGCTAATATTACTCCAAATGGCTTTTTAGTTCTTCACTGGCATTACTATACGTCTGACAATAGAAAAATAACAGAAAACAAAGCCTGAAGCCCATACACGGCAAGAAGTCATCTCACTCAAGCCAAAAGAGGCATGCTCACCAAATTAACATCTTGCTCTGCCTCAGCTGCAAGTGGTATGTCATTTCTGGGGGCATTTTAAAGAATATATGCAACTTGCACAATGGTTGCTGAAGAGCAGAGCTGCTGTGCTTTTTGCATCATACCCCACTACAACCCATGCAAACCTGTCTGGATTGCTAAATGAAATAATGACAAGGATATTGAACATCTGGAAGGCTGCAGGCTTGACAGAGGGTTGACACATTTTATATTTCAAGATAATGACCTGCAGGTTTATGTGCTATCTTATGGCCACAACCTAATTGCTAAAGACAGAAACACACCATCACCCAACATGCCTCATCAGTTGTGATTACAGGAGGATTTCTCAAGGATAATGTCTTAAGATCAAGAACATGATTTATTAATTACAACAGAAAGTAGTCACCTTGTTTTCACATTTGAATTCAACAATATATTATTTCTTAGTAGTGAACATTTAATACTATTGATTAACATCTGAGGTTCCACAGAAGTCCATTTTCAGAAATAGATCTGTTGACTTTGAAATCATAACCTTTTAATATATCTCAAAAATTGGACAACCAAATACTATTAGATGAAATCTTGTTTCAGTTTTACCATCACACTAATAATCACATCTAATTGATACCTCAGTGTGTAAACAAAACATTCATTAGTAAAAGATAAGTCTCAAGTCAAAACAGATCAGAAGTATTCTCGTTACGAAAGTAAAACAACGCATCAGACTGCACACTTCTCACGAGGTTAAAGATTTCACTCATCTAAGAGGCTTACCTGTGATTTAAGGAAGTCAGCCAGTTGAAAATCTTGTACGGGTTATGTGAGAATTGGCAACTGAGTAAGGAAAAAAAAAAAAGGCTGAAATTTGATGTGTCTGAATAATTTACATCTTAGATTTAGGGGATTTATTTGAGCTGCAACTTGCACAAAAAACTGAAGGAATGCACAACCACTCGGGTACCGACTGCAGGATGGGTTTCAAACAGGTCTCTGAAAAATAACATTACTAGAGTGAATCATTGCCTCAAGCACACCATTGAAGGCAAGGCAAAAGGTAACCCATGAATCAGTAAATCTCACTTTAACGCCAATTCCATGCACTTTGCCCAACTCCTACATTGTTTTTGAAAAGGAAGGTAGGCTCCTATGCAATGGCAGTCACCGTACAGTGTGTCACACGCTTGTCTCAAGTTGTGTGCTCTGAGTGGATCGCACTCATTACACAATAAACATATGGCTATGGGTACTAATCCTGTCTGTTACCATAAAAGTGCAGCTCAATCAAAATGCATTAAAGGGAACTAAAAATTTAAACCTAGGCATACACACAAATTTAATCCTGCTTTTTTTTTTTCCTAACGTGCTTAAAAACTGCATGTTGAATGTTCTTGGAGTCCAGATGAGCAAACATGTATAGGTAACCCAAATTTTGCATCTTTGCACTGTCTTAAGTCAATTTGCCAACATACAAAATTGTACAAAAGTTTCTCATAGCCCTGCACCACACTGTGCGGTATCAACTCCTGAAATGTTTAGACAAATATTTAGTATAAAATTCAGGATAAGCAGCTACAACTCTCAATTAAAGGAATTTCTTCTTTTGCAAAACTTAAGGTCCGTCTGTATTGTTTGGATAGATTTTCCATACTCCCATAGTGTTATGTTAGAATAGCTTCACCTTTTTAAGTGTGCCATTTACCTCATGGGGTTAAATAAATCCACCAACACACTATTTAATTAACAAATTTTCATTATTTGTGCCTTTTCTAAATTGAAAGTAAAGCCAATGTAAAACAGATCAGCTACTGCTCACTCCACTTAACTGATTCTGTGGACACCATTTTTACACTCATACCTACATCACATCGTAACGCTGCAGAGCTCAGATATGTGCACGTAATATGCAACTGCCAATATTCTCAGCATTAGTACAGTGACAAAATTGATATTCAAGTGTTTCTCAATAAAGGCAGAACAAAGAGATGATTTTGAGTGTATACTGCTTAATTAGATTTGGCTCTCCCAAGGGAAAGTACAATCCCTGACATTTCACCTGAAGGCAAATTCCAGGATCCTGTACAGAAAAGCTCATCAGGGGAAATGAGGCACATCCTGTTTACTTTTCAGCTCACTTAGCTCATTAACAGCTACACACACAGACACCTCACCAAGTTTGGGGTGGTTTGTGCATTTCTGCAATACAGGGTAGTTGCCACGTTAAGATAATACTTGGGGATTTTGGGGTGCTGTTTGGGGGTTTTGGGGTTGTGAGGTGGGGGGGAGGTTTTTTGCAATTCAATGTCTATGCTTTCAAAGTAAGTTTTTGACTCAAAAGAATATTTGATTGGTATTCAATAAAAGGTTTAATCCACAGATGAAATGAGAAACTCAGAAGAGTGAAGTGGATGCTATGACACACTCATCTTTCTAATATCCCTCTAGATACCACTGACAATAAATGCCTTGCTTGTAGCAAGAACTCAAGAAGTCCAGCATTGGTTGTTTATTTTTAATTAAAGATCACACTTTTTTTTTTTTCTTTTTTTTCTCCATGTTTGCTGAAGAGGCACCTAAGAAACTAGGATGCTTCAACATCACATTATTTAGTGCAACAAATCTTGGTTATATTCCATTTCAAAGTCAATGGGTAGCCCAAGATCTGACACAAAAAAAACCCCACCACAAACCATAAGAAGGATGGTTGATTGTGTCTTTTCTCCAAAAGCAGCAGCCCTCTCAAACATGTCCTTGATCTGAATGCAGGCAAAAAAAAAAATAAAAAATCCAACACCCAAACAAAAACCATTTTCAGAAGGAAAATATAGCAAACACACGAAATTTAATTAGTACAAGAGAGCTAACGCTCATATTTGAGCGCCAGCAATTTAGAGAGAATGTATACCTGGGCCATGCCTCAGTCCTCTCTTTTTCCTTCTTGTAGCCCTAGTGCTCTAATGAAACATGTACAATTACAGAACCAAAGTCACCGTTTCCTTTCATACAACAGAAATTAACTATGCAACTGGAATCACTGTCCTGCTTCATCAGTCCAGCTGTCACGCAGTTACATTAAAACCAGGTAGTGCGTTAGAGCCTTGGAGAATGCACTGCCTGCATCAGGGTCACTGAGACAGCGGTCGCTAACACGCAGTGCAGCGCTGTGAATAACAGCTTTTGTAAGATGGTGTATAAATCCATTCGCTGATCTGTGACCATGTAAATTTTTCTCAAAGCTGAATGAAGAGATGCTTTGCTTTCTCTTCCCATCAAGTTTTATTTTGCTGAGGCCCACAGCATACTCACTAGAGTCTTGTCAACAGCTGTTTTTTCTTTTAAGCTTGCTATGTCACTTTGGGATCTGAATTTTTGCTGATAAAGTGTAATAGAAGCTGCTTCCTGCTACACCACAGTGAAACAGATGTTGTAAAAGTTGTGGTAGCCCTAAAACTTGTCTCCTTAGCAAAATCTGTTTTAGGCTAACTTTTCTTCTGCCACAAAAACATACATTATATTTGTTCTCCTGCTGGTTGATTGAAGTAGGCATCAAATAAACATTTTAACTGAGATTTTTTTTGTGAACTGGGCCCCACAAAGTAGCAGTATGAGAATGAAAATACAAACTGCATATCAAAGAAACTAGGACAAGAAGGTGCTCAAGCAGCACAGGAGTTCACCTTACTACTCCCAGGCACAGGCATCACTGCCTATGGCACTCCTGGCAGATGTTTGTCAAGCCTGTTCTTAAAAGCTGAAGTGATTCCATAGAAGCCCTAAGCAAGCTATTCCAGTGACTGATTATCCTTACAACTGCAAAGTTTCCCCTCATATCTAACTTCTAATCTCCTTTGCTTTAATTTAAGTTCATCAGTTCTTGTCCTGTCCCCAGAGGACATGAAAACCAGTATATTCTCTTCCTCCAAATAACAGCCTTTTGCCTACATCTTCTCAGCCTTCTTTACTTAACCTCTAGACTAAACAAACCAAATTCTTTCAGTTTGCTTTCATAGCGCGTGTTTTCTTTTATCATCCTTATTGCTCGCCTCTGGTCTCTCTCCATCTGATGCCTGTCTTTTTGGCTGTGTAGCATCCAGGGTTGGACATGCAGTCTAGCTGACACATGAACCACCAAGCAGAATAAAAGGCTTTCCTCTTGTATTTAACATGCAATAGTTCTGAAACTTCTCTTTTTACAGATAATGTTTATTGTTTTTTTCCCCTATTTGGACACAACTGGTTCAGGATCTGCAGCTAGCTGAACCGGTTAGATTGGATGCGCAGATGAGTCAGAGCCTATGCCAATATTCCCACTCTCACTGCAGATCCAAGTTGCTTGTGGACTACACCATATACACTGTAAACTTTAGGGTCCTAGACATCTCCAAGCAATCCTGAGTAGTAGTGAAATCTATTGTCCACATACACACATTTTTATTTATATGTATTTCAATTCTCTTGAACAAGTTTTGCACTGATCCATTCTGGCACTGGAAATAGCTACAGTGCACTCTTGCAACCTTGAAAAATAACCATAATTTCTGCATTCCAGAGGCCTAATCGTCAAAGGATCTCAGCAATTATAGCTTCTTAGTATGCAACTACACATTTATGCTCAGTATGGCCATAAAACTTTTTAACTATGGCTTTATATAGGCAAATAATGCATCAGTGTGTGAGAAGGTATGTTTACTAACATACATTGTTTTTCCTAGCTCACCCACTTTGGGATGATTCCTAAATAGTTCCCCAAGATGTTGCCTGGTATCTCAACAGCTGGTGAGCTGATGCTACCAAGCTTTTCTTACCAACGCTTTTCTTTATCCACGCCACTGCATCTGCAGTACTCTTGAGTTTCCTACTCCTATTTCAAATCACTTTATCTTCCCATGTAGTTTTCCAGAGTAGTCAAAGAGGTTAGACTCTCAAGGCTTGACATATCCTTATCTTTGTCCTATTCCTTCCTAAATTTCTCTCTAAAATGAAAGCTTTGGAGATGCTATTGCATGCCAGGTTGCACATCCTTGCTCGCTTCATGTCCTCTGCTTTACGTTTCCTACTGTTATAGTAAGGTTGTCTGAATCAAATGTGTTATTTAGAAATGTAGCCACAGGAAATATTTTGGGCTTACTTTTAAGAAACCATGCAAGTTCTACGTGGAAAACAAAGAAAGGACTCCAGAGCAAGAGCTTTCCTTACAGAAGAAAAACAGCTGCCCGACCCGCGGCAGCCATCCACTCATGACCAGATCTCCTTACCCAAGCAGAGGACCAGCAAGCATCACTAGGAGAGCAACCTCCCATTTGGGATCCACTATACCAGCCAACCAAAGGTGGATGTCTGCCTGGCTCACTAAAAGGAAGCTACTGAGCAGATGGTAATAATTTATGCAGCCACAGAGCCCTTCTTTTACTTTAGAGAGAGACAAACTCTCAAAATATAGTCTAAACACTGGAAAATAAGCAGACATCTGGATCTGAACATCATGGGAAAACACTCAATTTCTCAATGCTGTCTTCGTAACTTCAGGAAGAAGCTGCACAACTTTGTAGTGACACACAAGATCAGAGGACACTAAACAGGTACATGGCACATTTGTTGGTTTTGTGTCATCATTTGCATCAGCACAGATGTCCCATGAGAAAAAGCCTGCATAGCAATGTGCATTTGGTATATTCTAATTCATGAACCAGGAAGGAAAGAATTGCATAATTCCATCCTGAGACAGAAATGGAAAGTCAACAAGAAGAAATTCCTAAATTATAAGTCAGGACCTGAAATGACATCTTAATGTCTGATTGGAGAGATCAGAAAGGAGGAAAAAAATGCAGCAGCTTATCCTAGAACTGGGAGAGCCAGCCAAGGCAGACATCTTCAAAAGACCCTCAAGAATCATCTCTGTCTTCCTGTTTATGCGTCATCTATTTTCCTCTCTCTCTTTTCATTTTCACTGTTCTTGTGCTAGAGTCTCACAGGTGAACCCCTTAACCGATATGTTCTGTGGGACTTAACAGAAGGCTGTGATTCTGTCACTGGCATATTTTCCACATACTTTCTCAAAACATGGCATGAATAAGCTTCTTGTAATCATTTACTGTTAAGAGAATTCATTTCCCTTTATAACCAAAAAAACAAAACAAATTATTCATCTGCTTTCACATGCCAGCAAAATGTTTCAGTAAGATATCCATCTACATGGATCAGAGATGGAGATTCTTTGAAGACTTACTATAAAAATCTGCATCATATCACACTACAGCTAAGTGAAAGGCCCATAAGGCATTGTTACCGCTTTTGAAAAAATATTTCTATTACAAAGTCAGTTACCTAGAACAATGCTCCCACCAAATACTTCTATTGAAGTACTCTCTTACAGAAAACAAACAATTATGTAAATCTGAGGATAAAGAAAACAAATCATTAAGCTAATTCATTGACATAAAAGATAACATGAACAAAATTTACAAGATTCATAGTTCATAACTCAAAAGACATTTCTACACATCTCTAGACAGCAAGGCCACAACGTCCCCCGTGGTCACCAAGCAGTTTCCATTGACTTTTGTTGGTGCAGAAGTTCACTCCAGCTAAAAATTATAAAAGGAGTCTTCCACTCAGCTGCTGAAGAAAATGAGAGAACAGACCAGAGATAAAACTGAGAAAGTAGCTGCATATTAGAAGACAGCTCATGATTCAGAAAGGAAAACACAGAGGAGGGACCCTTGGGTTCTGCAGATGGCCCTGACAGCAAGCCCCAAGCACACTCCAACCNCACAAACCCCAAACCACCCCCCAACAATGGAAAAAAAAAAAAAAAAAAAAAAAAAAAAAAAAAATCAACACATGTGCACATACATCCATTATTTTCTCTTACCACACATACTTCTTGTGTAACTAATGTAGAAAGCAATTGGCTTTTTGTAACCCTGACAACTCAGGGAAGCTGAATTTTAAACTCAAAGAGCTCACTCACAAAGTATGCCTTTTTCAGCTGTGGTAGCAGAGGCTGGGGATGGAGATCAGCGCACTCTCAGGAAGATTATGGCAGCTGGGCAACAAGGTCCCATTTTTATGAAAATGAATAGACAGCCTGTGACCTCTGAGTGTACTAGAGAACCTAAAGTGCCTGTCTTTCCTACTTTTCAACAACAGGAATCATAAAACACCCAGAGGCTGTACGGCAGGAGGTAACCAGAGCAGCCTGGTGAGCGTCCACCTGGGGGGAGTATTCCCCCAGCTGTGTGACAATATGTCTTTATAAATGACAACCTTTCATGAAGTAATTATAGCTAAAATTTTCTAGTCTTGCTGGAACAGGCTACTACTGTAGTAATTCCCAAGTAAGATAAAGAGCACTAACTTTACTTATCACTGACATTAAAACCATGGTCTAATTAGAGCAGACGGACTAACACAGATTAACACAATTGGATCAAACTGATCCTGTGGAAAGCAAGGCCTTTTAGAGGTAACACGTCGTTCACTTCCAGAGAACAGCACGTAAGTTAGACATAGCACACTAAAACTGCTAATTTTTTCATGACGAGTGTTTTGGACTGACTACAATGCAATTTTGACGTACACAGGAAGAAAAAGAGGGGTTCTCAGGATACTTATTACTTTAGGTTGTGTATATCATTTCTTTTCCAGGTCCTTAGTTATTATAAATTATAATTGTATTTTTCAAGAAAGTTTCAAAGAAAGGTACTTAAAGAAAAAAAAACAAAAACATTTCCTCTCTGAAATGGATCAGATTTCACTTTTTGTATATATACATACTAAAACTGTTTAAAAATTGTTCACAGAATGAAAAATAAGATCAAGAATATCAAATTATTTTGGCCAGACTTTGCAAGGGTAGATTTGCCAAGAGATAAAAAAATCTTAAAGAATTAAAGGATTGCAACTTGGATGCAACAGATCCTACGCACAGGTTAGTAAAGGAATTTAGCTGGTACAGTAATCAATATTGGCTGCAGGCTTCTCCGTTTCTAAGATATCCTACGCTTGTTTAAAGCGCTTCTACAAAGCCGAGCTTAACGCTTTTGCCAGTGAACACGTTACCATTGATGCCAACAAGAGGAACTCCTGTCAGCTTTTGTAGCTCTCCAGAAGGTAAAGCAAACCAGTGTACTGGGAGAGCATATGTATAAAAGGAGACTCAGCCATCTCATGAATTACCCGGGCAGCATTCAATGACAGGTTAATGTTCAGAAAAAAAAATTTAAAAAATCACAAGGTAAAACCTGATTCTTTGCCACATTCTCTGCAGTGCCACTGACTTAGCAGCCATCACATGCACAATTTTAGGTATTTCACATAAAGGAAGAGTATCACAGTGTTTTCACGTTGCACAGGGAGCCTCTTTCTTCAAGGTCTCTCAAAAAAGAAATTGAGATTGAAGACTTCTTTCATGAGGCTACAAAGATCTGTCTTCTAGCACTGACCAGGTGGCCTTGAGAGGATTTAAGATCATCCTGACCTTCTTTCCAATTTTTATTTTTAATTAATGATCCACATTTATTCCTGACATCACTCAGTTCACTTGAAAGTCATTGGGATTAGCATCAGACATTTACTTGAGCAAGCAGAAGAGGCTGCTTAACAATTATTTCAGTTTTTAAATACCGAGGAAAATATGAATTGTTCTGAGATCTCCACACCCACACAGAGACCTGTCAACCTTAACAGAGCTTTGCATGGTGAGGAAGAGGAAAAAGTGCTCTCCTAGACCCAGCCAATTCCAAGTTTATGTCCCAAGAAATGATAAGTTTCTGAAAACAGTGATTCTGGTCAGACCTGCTGTGGTTTCCTGTCTTCTTGCTCACTTCAAATTGCACTTAAAATTGTAGCTCAGGTTAAACAATAAAACAAAACCCACTGTTATTCCTAAATAATGTGGACAATTTCAGTCATTATAAATGTGATAGTCTAGTACAGGTGATAGGAGCCAGGCACAGGAGGAACACAGAGGTGCTGAACGAGTTTTCTACCACAGGCAGCTTTGCCAGCATGTATCTGGCCTGCAGTACCCCTTGCTATTTCTGTCCTGGATATCTCTGGAGAAATGACTGCCAAGTGAAAAGTACTGTACCAGTTTGTGGGGTGGTTTTGTGATCTGCATAAATGAGTTCTTGGATAGGTTTAAATTCATACTAACTTGTGATTTAAGTGCAAAATTTAAATTCTGGTATGTCTAAAGGGGAAAGGTTTGCGCATTGCTATGCAAGTCTGCCAGCTGGCCTCCACCGTGACTTTGCTCCTTTGCTTTTGAAGCTAAAACATGAAGCTAAAACAGTTGTTTTAATATTTAGCATTATAGAAGGTCATGTCGCTGCCAGGGCCCCAGAGAGAAAAGCATTTGAGCAACTGAGGGAGTCACTAACAGTCAGTATACATAGGACACATCAGTTGCATTTCTTTTATCTCTCACCTCTAATGACAACGCACTAGGATCTATCAGACTTGGCCAAGGACTGATAAACAACAACTAATACTGAAAATTAAGTTCAACATTAGATAATAGGTTAAGTATGCGAGTAGTCTTTGATAAAGCAGGAGTGAACAAGATAGTAGTGCTCTCTTTAGCTTGAAAGCACTAAGGTGATTTTAAGGTGGAAAATTCAGATCCATGTGTCAAACACCTGAGGCTTACAACTGTACATTTTCAGAGTCTGTTACAGGTAACTAGTCAGCCTCTACATACTAACACATACCTTGCCTTTACTGTATTGGATACTTACCTCCTAAATCTACTCTTACTGTTGAAGAAGGAAGAAAAATTGTATGTCACCTACTGCTTAAAACTGCTCATTCTACTTTCCTTGGCAGTATTAGACCTCAGTTACTATATTTATTCTTGTGTGGCTTTGTGACCACTGAAACTAGATGGAAAAAATCCTTCAATGCCCATGTGAACACACATCATATTACATGTGATATCACACTAACATGTTACTATAACGCTTCAGGTAATAATCCTGCAGAAATTCAGAAATATTAGCCCTAGTTTCCCCATAAAGCTGATTTAACAGCCACCTGTGAAACAAATAAGCAGACACATAACAGAATAAAATAGAAGCCAGCTGAACTTGCATTCAATAGCTTTCAAGATGAGTAAAGCACACAAGAATCATTATCCTGTCCAAATATTGTATAAGATGTTAAAAGGCTTTAAAGTCAGAGGCACTTGTTTTAAAGTGCATTTAAATATATACTGTGTACGTTGTGACCTCTCAACTTGGTGCTTGGTTTGCAGCTCCTGTAACAGATACAGTACAAAGTACCAAGCTACACTCTTGGTACATCTGCCAGAGCCCAGGTTCTCCACTCTTACTGAAAGGAAAAGAAGTTAGAGCAAAACCACTCCACTTGGACCACACTCAGAGTCATTCAGTCAGCCTATTGCTTCCAAAAACTTCTATTAACTATGAGAAATGAAAAAAGCAGTTAACTCTTCCCTACTATCAGAAATTTTCATTTGTTAATTTAGTTTGGAATTGTAGTCTCATTTTGTCTCTCAGTAAACCAGGAAGAGGTTAAATTTCTTCCCAAACTTCCGCCTGGGTGCAATGTACTCTCCTAATACCAAATTAGCATGACAAGCTATCTTGTTATTGGGCACATTAACAGAAACGTCTATATGCTTGCTTGGTAATGAAAACCTGCCCTTACTATTATCCTAATGATCAGAAAACCCTTCTTCTCCTAGCCAGCTGCCAAATTTCTTCTTTCCTTAAAACAAATATCTACATTATAGTTATATCTTATACTTCTAGATCCATGCCAAGCAAAGTCCATGTCACAAAGAACTTGTGATTTAAATGCATTGGGTGAGAGACAGCACAGTAACAAATCAAACAGCAGGAAAACAGGTTTGCACATGATAATGTAACAAACAGTTGTCTAAGGTTTGGAAGAGGATTAGGAAACACACACTGTTGCTAGAGCAAGAGCCTCTATTGCCTTCAGCTGCAGTGGCTATTTCTGATTTGTTCCACTGAGCAAAGAAACGCTGAAGAAAAAAAAATAAGGCATGTTATTAAAATACAGATGTGTGGAGAAAGCTTAATTCCTTCTAAATATGTCAACACAGCCTTAGCTATACCATCTTTCTCACAGTCATCAAGAAGGCTGTCTGCACAGCATCCATGCAGAAATAGCTTCTGCCCTACATATGCAGGAGAAGTATTACAATTTTACTGAGCTGAAGATAATCTGCATTTATCCAGAAACTCGATAAATGTAACTGATCACTTGAAAATGTGAAAAACCACAAATTTAGCAAAGATTTATTTTCCCTGTTGATCCACTGGTAACAGCTCCAAGCAAAAATCCTCCTCACTCAAACATAAATATGTAGCAGTGTTCTAAGAAAACAATCCTATAAGCACAGCTGCTCAACTGATACAGAGGGGCTGGTGACAGATAATAGGAATATTAGTGAACAAGGAGGTAAGTTATTTTTGCGCTTGCTCAGCACGTCCAGAACACAGTCATTTTGTCTCTGCAGAGTTTTAGCATGCCACACAAGTTGCAAAGAAAGAAGGCTGATTTTAAGTATCTTTTCCACTTAAGCACACAACATTATAGTTATTTACAAGGACATTTAATTTGCAAGGTATTGTAACACCTTCTTCAGGCACTGAAACACTAAACACAATTTGCTTTTCAAAAATATTGTTGATGCTGAGTACCACAGCACACTTCATAGCTAGTTGGTTTATACATGCAAACACAAGTAGATTGTTCAGATTAAAAGCAGTCAGTGCTACCATACCTTTTCCTAAAAGATAATTGTGGGACAGAAGGACAAAGACATGCGTACGGTTTCAGGTCACCAGTGCTGTGTCAGGCTCACGTAGGTGTGTGTGATCCTACTCGAGCTACCACGTGGCTCACCGCTGTTAGCCTGTTGTACGAGTGTTAGAATGTGTGATCTCATATTCCCCCTTATTCCACAGTACAGTCAAAGGGTGGTATTTGGCATTGTAACCCCTTTGACAGCCCCAAACCTAGTCTCTACTAGGGTTGCCATCTTTTGTTGAATTGATTCACACATAAAGAGCAGGTCTGTAACACTGATGTAGCCTTCTTGGTACCACAAGTGTTTCTTCTCTCAGCATGACCCCACGCTTCAGGTATTGTCCAGCAGGTGACACAACGGCCAGTTGTCTCCAGTATGAAGGCACATCTTCAGCAACTGGTAGCACTCCTGTTGGATTGTCCCCAGCAGAAGCTGAGCAGATCTGTGAGTCCTTCCTGGTGAGCTGTGGAAAAGTCCCTCACAGAGCAGTAAAAAAACCACAAATAGCATTCAAACAGGTAACCCTGTTTCACTACCAGCTAAATGAATTATCAGCCTAGGTATCTCTCGTTTCTTCTCCCCAAAACCTCTAAACAGGAAGAATAAAAATAAATTCATGAGCAAGAGTTAAGGACTGTTCTGAATTAAAAATCCTGGCTGGTGTTTAGGAGCAGAAGCTTAAGTTACCAGCTGAATGCATGAAATGTAATGACACACAGAGAAACACAAGTCTTAGTGAAATATAACACAAGTAAGAAGAAATACTTCAATTTAGTTTGGTGCTTTTCTATTTCACAAATAGTTGGTGAGTCACAAGAGCCAACAAATCAAGCCAGAGAATGATCTAAAGCCCAAAGACAACCAGAGTTACTAAAAATTACTAGTAGGAAAAACCCCTAAATCCTTTAAAAGGCCAGGGCTGTTTTTAACATCCCTTTTAAAACCTACATCTGCCTCCAGTGCTCAGGTATCAAATGCTTCTTTTCCATTTTTTTTTTTCCTAACCTGCCACGCACTTTTCTTTCCTACCAACAACCATACTTACAAGAATACCCAGTGTGACACACTCACTATCCCGTCAGCACAGAACCACTACTTCGAAACAAAGCAAAAAAAATCTGATTTATCAAATACAGAACACAACGCGGTGTTTCAGATGTCAAATATCCTCATGCTAAAATATGTATATCCTTGACAAACTAATTGTTTTTCTGTGGCACTGTGACTTGGACGAAGCCTGAACCTGCTCTGAAGTCCCGATGAGGGGGCTGACAGCAGGAAGAGTGATGGATGGCAAAGGCAGCCACTTGCTCTGGCTGAGCAGGCTCCACTGTACCGCCCATCCATCACCCTGACAGCTAGAGAAATTCTGTACAAATTTATCTACAGGGCACTAAGCAGGCAGAAGGCAGAGCATATATCCCACCAGCTGAAAGAGTAGATAACCAGAGAAGAGCATTAGGCCATTTAGTTTCCAGAAGTAAATGAGTAAATCCCATTTGGCTCCACTGGCTAGGCAAGTGAGAATATGCCAGGAAGAAACACCATGGAATTACAAGTGTGAAAATGGTAATGATGTAATAATAAAAAAAAAAAATATAGTTGCTGGAAAGAGATTTTCCCCTCCCTGCTTGTTTTTAAAGAAAAGAGTGCAAGGAAAGAACAAGACAAAAAATAATTAAGAGGAGCCTGGGCATTGTGTGTGCTGTAAAGAGGAAAAAGCTGAAAGGTCATAATGTAATTGAGTCCTTGAATACAGACAGCTGGAGCTTTAAATCAGGACTTGACTGACACAAAGATTTAACTGTCTCTGTCAGTTTTTCAAGCCATAAATAAAGCAGTACTCCACATTATTTTGCTGAGAGTGATGACAATATTCTTTTCTGCACATACACTCCTTCCCAAGCTGACACAGCACGTGCTTGTATCATATCTGCCACACTGCTCTTTCATTAATGCAGTTCACCAGAATAAACTTTGCCTCATCTAATAATAATGCATCTTAATGTTCAGTATCTAAGGATCAAAGCTGACACTTCTGTTTTATACATAGAGAGGAAAACGATTTGGCTGTGGCAGGCAAAAGGATGCATTTTAAAATTATGCTGTAGTTAAGATGGAGTTGGGCAGAAGAAATTTAGACCCCTCAAAGGCATCCTTTTTTACTGCTGCTGCCTCTCAAGTCTGTTTGAAAGGCAGCAGACTACTGCTCGATTGTACCAAAATATGCCATTAGGTATTTATCTTGAGAACCTCCTGCAGGTGATACAGTGATTTTCTAAGGATTTGAAGATTAGAGAAGAATTGAATACTCATATTAAGTAAACAACTGCCTGTCAGACTTTCAAATGTTTTCCTGCAATAAGGGGGAGAAACATAATTGCCCAAACTGCTTTGTTTGCTTTGTAAACGAACATCCTGCTTTAATCAATCGACACTCTTCTTTAATCAGTAAATTGGTGATCTGAACAACATCTCTTGCTTTATTTTAATAAAATCCTGTAACTTCTGGTACCGCACTTACATGCTCTGCTAAGTAAAGGTTGTAAGGGTGATCTCAAAAATGTCTGATAATTTTGCCATTAAACAGGCATCAAATTTCAAGTTAACTGCTCTTGAAATAAGTGCTATGTTGTTCCTAAGCATTTGCTTTCAATTCAGTGAGATATATATTAAAACAAACAAATCTATGTTGCTCACACACACACACTAGTCATCTTCATTTCCGCATTGCATAAGTTGCAAACTTTTAAACACCTTCTTTTGATGATGCAAGAACACACACCCTGGTAATTTACCCAGAGAACTTCAGGTCCTTTTTAGAAGCACAGTTAGCATTTCTACCCCATGTTCTTCCCTGAAAGTTCCAATCCTACTGTGATCATACTTTTGTAATTTCTCCTGAAAAAGGAAGTAGTAAATCAGAATGTTATTAAGGCAACCTTATTCAAATTCCCTAAGCCTTTCTGGGTCAAACTTTGTTTAATGAAATTATTTGGTTTCCATTCTTAAGTTCAGTGTTATTATTCAAAATAATCCTTCCTATTATATTAATAACACCAAAGAAGTCACGCCATGCAAAAAGCATTTGGTTTAGGAAGAGGTTTTGACCATGAAGAAGGGTAATCAAAGAAGTGCAGTGGCATTCAAGAGACAACGTAGAGAATAGACATCTCTTTAATAGTGCTTAAACTGTCTACTCGAGATCACAATGCTGGCGTTGTGCTTGCTTGGCTGACCATATGGAAATTAAGCTTTTCCCCTGTTCTTCACTGCTGTTTTCCTAATGTTGGCTTCTGAGCCATTTAATTACAGTCCGTCATAAAACTCGTTGCTCAGTCTGACAGGAACAAGGATCACCTAACTGCTATTGTGATCACCGGAGCACTTGTATAGGCAAAGGAGGTGAAAACCTCTGCACTTCAGAAAGAGAAGAAAATGCATTTCATCAGTCACAACACAATGCCTCTCCTAAGCCTAAACAATTGCAAATGTACTGGCTCTCAGACATTGCCATATTCACAATAAGGCCATTCATGTAGACTTTGCTGAGGCAAGTTAGGGCAAAAGGGTCAGAGGGCTATGAACTTTGATCTATGGTTTCAAATTTGGCAGGTCTTAAAAAACCTCCTGCTTCAGTAAGTTTCTTGATTAACCTAATAAGAATTACACAAGAAGTGCTGTGATCTTAGCACTGCATCGGATTAGCTGCCTAGACGGTGTTCTGTGAAGCCTAAAAATCTCATCAAGAAGCATAATGAGAAATAGACGATGGAAGTGTTGAGAAAAAGGTCTCGAGTTTGTGTTTTAATTATGCAGGCAAGGAACTGAAAGTTACCTGAGAGCTGCATTTTCTGAAGAAGCAGAGTATTTTCCATAGAAACATATTTTTTAAACTCCGAGGAAAATATGATTAACAAAAATGAAAGCTCAGAAGTGATTTCAAGATGAACCTTCAGTAATTCAGAACCACTTTTTCCTTTTGCATTCTTCCACACAGAATAGAATCTAATACCAATACTCATATTTACGATAATTCTACAAATTAGTTCAACAAAAAATGCCACCACAAGCATTAAGAATATCTACAGCTACCTTATTAAAACCACATAAAAGAATCTGAATTGTTACAAAGGCAAAGGCTTAGCAATTAATTCCTAAATTAGGCCATTAGTATATTAAGAATTTTTTCCATTTAATTAACTACCACTGTGTTAGACCATTTTAGATTATATTACAATATAATTTATTAATCAAATACAACTCATCTTTGAATCAGCAGGATTATTCTTTTGCCAGGGATATGTTTTGAAAGACTTGAATTGCTAACACATAAATGGAAATTGAGTAGCCACGAGTTTACTCTTCAGAAATATTAAGAATTTCATGAAAAGACCTAGATAATTAAAAAAAAAAAAAAAATCATGCTCCAGCATATTTAGCCCATCCTTACAAGAGATCTGCAGACTATAAAAATCATTAAGTGATCAAGTTTTGGAGTCCTAGTTTATAATGGCTCTCACAGGTGTAAGGAAAGAGTCAGGCTCAGAAGCTGACTAATGCGGAACAGTTCTCTGCTCACTTCTGGATCAAGCACCAAAGGCCGTTGGGTCTATGCCTTCAAAAGGAATGGGAGAAAAAAAAAGTCTTCAGCTAAATGAGTAATAAAACAACTAAATAAAACCCACACCACCTCACTGTTCTTTTTTAAAAGACTTCTGGTCCCATTTATAAGGTGTCAAGTCCCCCTTTTATAGAAAGGGCTCTCCAGGATCAGCCCCCCAAGTTTCCATACTCACTAAGGGATTTTCTGCATTTTAAAGATACAGAAATAATGTTATCTTTGAGCATCTCACAGCTCCATGGACAGGAGTTGTTCAGAAGGACACAAAGCACTACTATAAAAGTCAAGATGCCCTACAAAGTGACTGTGTAGCAGCGCTAGGCAGCTGCATTAATCATTATGCTAATACTTAGCCACAAGTTTTGACATATCTTTAGCATCTTGCACTGTATGCTCACACATCAACAGCAAAATGTTCCCCAGGAAACATTCCAAAATTGTTTCTTTGAAAAGTAAAGTTCATTTGTGGGTCAATGGGGTAATTATGGCAGAATGAGCATGCCTAGCTGCAACAGCAGTCTCACATTTCAACAGCGCTCCTTCCCATGATCCCAAGCTACTAATTTTTCCTATTCCATGTGCTTCTCTCCTCTTATGAAAATAGCAATAAAAGAAAGCTAATCAGTACTATCAATTAGGAGTCATCTCATAGAACAGGATTATACTCTGAAATTGAAAAACATTTTAAGTCTGCGTTGTGCTCACTAACATTCATATTTGTATTGCTATTCTGTCTAAATGCTCCTATATCACTTATCTGCTGTGATGGAGGCTGAAAAAATGAACAATGAAAAAGTGTGGTTTTGAGACAGCTTATAATTCTCCACCATCACTGTGTTTTCAAGTGGAAGAATTTGAAAGAGCCTGATATGGTATCTTGTCTATATATCAGGGAGCCAGGAGAACCAGGAGGGAAACTCCTCCAAGAAGCTTTTAAGATGGAATAAAATAAAACATAGTGCCAAGTCAAAAGCAGCATGTTCAGTCGAGTTGCTGAACTTGCTAAGAAGCCATTTACATATACAAGCCATACTAATTGCAAGATAATAAATTTGTTTATCTTCAATTAAGCAAACCTCATAGAATAAGCTTACATGTCATTTGTGCTATCTTGCACGCATTTTTTATTACTGTTACAAGAAAATTTTTCCAATCAAGCATGTTAACAGCAAAATTAAAATGTACCATGAGTAAACTATCCTTTATAGTCAATAGAGGAGAAAGCAAGTGCTAATGACAAAAAAAATGAGCAGCACATTGAAAACACATAAGATTTCTGTGTAGTTTAATGGATGGAGCAGTGATGCCAGCTCTCCGTTTGCTATACATACAAATAGAAAGCTATGGCCAGCACAAACACAGCTACAGACAGAAAGGCAGAGTGATCACCCTGCATGGCAGTCCTCTTTTGTCACTTGTGACAAGGAACAGAGCCAGGCTAGAGCTCTGGAGCACACTGTAACAAACATAAAGTAGCCTTAAAAAAGATAAAAAAAAATTCACTGATGAGGTAGCAGAAAACCCACATTCAGAGCGGGGAGTTCTGCCTGACTTTTCGCCTGTGTTTTCAGCTCACCCTTGAGGTGGAAGCTGCCCAACAGAGCCCTGTAGGCTCAGCATTGATGCTGGCAGTGGGTAAAACATGCTCGGAGCAGCTGCATCCAGCCACGTAGAAAGGCTCTTGTGGTGCTTGGTCATGACTTCTCCCTGGGTGTTAGCAACTTTCACACTACCAGAGGGGAATTCTTTAGCCCCTAAGAGACAGGACCACATGCATCGGCAGCAAATAGCCCAGGGTTCGATAAGTTTCATCGTTACTTACGAGCCAGATGTATTTGCCTTCTAGTTTGTTATATTTAGCTCATTAGCAAGTCTGAGCAATTCCAAACAATTAACTACACAAATGATGTGTAAAACTCAGTTTGATGTTATAGCTCAGCTGCCACAAGCAGAGAGCAACAGGTCAGAGACATGAACTACCATGCAGGTATAGAACAATGTGTACAAGAAAAATAGTTTCAGTAAGTTTTCTGTACACCTAGGAGCATCATACTTACAAGTTTCCATAAACTTGTACACCAGGGAGAAAAGTTACTAATGCAGTAGAACAGGACAGCATCAGCTGCAGCTTTAGCTGAAACCAATATTGTTCTGCCAAATCTCTGGTCTCAACTGTAAAAACCTTAAAGGCGTTAAAACTGGTCCCTTTTCCTACTGAAAAAGTATGGACACACTCTAAACTGACAGATAAACTAGTTCAGCCAAACCAACAGCACCCAAACTTGCTTTCTGGGTTAGCTAGGAACACTCAAGTGCAGGGAATAGTGATTTTTTTAATGAAGTGGGGGTTTTATAAGCAACTAGATACCAGAAACTATTTTAAAAACCCAGCATGGTGATGTGGAAGGTGTAGTTCACTGGCTAAGCTTTGGCTTGGGCCCCTAAGTCATACCTGCATTTGCAGGAGTGCCACACAGAGCTCCCCAGGGTAGCCACTGTCGTCCAGGTGCTGAAGCTGGATGGGACCAGCACGGCTGCCACAGGCTGCGCAGAGTCCCATGAAGAGGCACAAGGTCCTGGTAACACAGCTATTCTGCTTCCAGACGTGAACTGTGTATATATTCTACTGTGCAAAAATGCCAACTTTAGGCAGAGCTTGTGGGGGAGAGTGATCTTGGTAGTATCCTCCACATAGAATCATAGAATCATCTAGGTTGGAAAAGACCTTTAAGATCATCAAGTCCAACCGCTAACCTAACCTTGCCATCCCACATACAACAAATTATTCAATTACTTTAAGGCAGCTTAGATATTTTCAATAAAACTGAAGAAAATAATACAACTTCTTATGAGCAGTGAAGTGAGGTTGACAAAGCTTTCTGTCAAGTATGGGATAAACATTAACCAGGGCATATGCTTACTGCCCAACAGTAAGTTTGGTATTTAGGCCTGCTTATGAATTTGATTCAAAAGCAAGTAACTGCCTGACCCTCTCAAGTGTGCTGCACTTTGGCTATCAATGAGAAAAGACATTCAAAAGATGAAAATGCATCTGAAAACAGTTTGTCTTGCAGAACAAATACACAGTAAATAATACAACTTTCATGTATATATGTATTGAAATTCAAAACCTCCTTCTTGAAACGATTTGTCTACATACTATCATCTAACTGAAAATGTTTGCTTAAACTCTCTGTCGAGCAGCACTGAAAATTACTCAGAAAGGTTTAATGTTATTTAGCTGTAGAATCATCAAAAAATGCCTTCAGGAGAAACTACTGTGAAGATCTTTAACCAGAAATGCAGACGAGAATCCTTTCCTACCATGCAGGTATGAAAACAACATTTAGGAAAAAATAAAGCCTATATTCACTGGTTTCACTTGTACTATGACAGTACTTCCAGATTTATAACTACTGAACTGTTGACTAAACCGCTTTTGCTTCCTCCTTCACTAAATACTTTAGCCTAATCTTACAGTGCCTTCACAGAACTGACACCCTGCCAAGCAGTGAAGTACAATGTCTCCTAAATCAAGATTAATCTTCAAATAAGTGAGCATAAGGAACAAACGTGTCTACAGCATCTCAACATCTTTATGAGAACAGTTCAAACACATTTGACGCATTAGGTTAAACCATCTTGGCAGTGGTCTGTACCATATCCTCAAGGCAGATGCATCAGGCGTAAGAACTAGTATGTTGTGCCTATTTACCTAGAAACACTCCAATTTTAAACCTAATGGTCTAACAGGATGGCAGGAGTGGTGGCTGATAATCAGGCAGGCAATTTGACTCTGAAAATAGAACAAAAAAAAAACTTGTTCAAGCTTTGCTTGCCCCTTTTTTTTTTTTTTAAGACAGGGATTTTGCAATGATTAAATAGTCATCTCACTTGTGAGGACTGCATGATATAACAAGACTGTTTGATTTATTGCGTTATCGCTAAGCTTCGCACAGGCTCCTTAGGAGTGTTACTAAATAAAGACGGTTCTCAGTTTTGTCATGAGAAATGCAGCTCCCAAGTAGGAAAACATGCATTTATCAAAAGCTTAGCTTATCTGAAAGTATTACTCTGTTGGAAAAGACTATTTCTGTCATTTGCACATGACGTATATTTCAATTTTCAGCCACATCAATTTCCTACTCTATTCATGATTATTCTTATTATTTGTGTTACCTCTCAACCTGGTGATCCTAACCACGAGCTAAGAAATGCATGAATCCAGAACAAAAAGTACAGTTGCTAAAGAGCTGAAATCTGAACTGGAAACAAGAGGCAACAGATCATGCAGGCAGACAAGCAACACAACAGCAACCAAACCAGTGCCCGCTTTCTGTCAGTATCTGGGAAAGGACAGGTCCCATTCAAAATTTTTGTTTAAATCTTTGCAAAGAAAATTATTGCCTGTATACATCTTTGCCATTTATACTTAATATCTATATAAAGGCGCATATATTAGTATTATCACACATTTTTAAGTATTATTTTTAAATCATTTAAGAAAAGACAGAAAATATTAAAATATAAGTAAAAGGGCACGTTCAAAGCAACTTCCTCTTCTGCTGGACTTCCTTATATCAAGGCATTCAAAGAGGTACACACCTAGTGCTGTGCTGGTCGGAGAGGCGTTCCAACAGCTGGATTCAAAAAGAGCTTACAACACAAAAGCTTTAGTTTAATTTTACTCAGTGCTAAGAGGTGAGATAAAACATAATTCACAAATTCAAAAAGATCAAGTAGGGAGGAAGATCAATATGAAAGGAATTAGTGCATAAGTTTGCAGATAGATGTGCCAGCATGTTGCTTAGATTTATAATTATAAAGCAATTATTACTTAGCTCAATAATAAATTGTTAGCTGCCATGGCAACTACTAAAATACAAGGCAAGCTATTAAAGGCAACGAGACGGTCTGCAGGAGACAAAGGGAGAAGGCAGTTTGTTTATTGGGCAGACCCTGCTCTTTCTCCAACTTCTTATGCTATCACACACCACTTTGGGGTTGCTAAAGGAAAAATTGCAAGATGCCTGGAATCACACAGAGTTGATAGTCAGTGCTGAGCAGGGTTGGCTGTTCTTTTTTTCCATTAAGATAATTTGATTATAGAGTCAGATATTTTTCTGGTGTAATCCTAGGAATATCACACATCCCTTTTACCTAAGCAACTAGTTGAAGCAATGATGAGCAGTTATCTCTGAGATAACTGAGGGACAGGCAAAGCCATTGAAAAGCAGAAAAGGATAGAGTTAATGCCTATTATCAAAAAGGATAAATTGAGGAGCAAGAAAATTATAGGCTAGGCAGCTTAACTGCAGTTTCCTGGAAAATTTCTGGAACAAACAAATCATTTGTAACCACCTGGAATATAACAAGGAGATTATGAGCAGCCAACATGGATTTGTCCAAAACAAATTATATCAAACCAGTCTAATTTCTTTCTGCAACAAAATAAAAAGCTCTGACTTAAGGTATTTAATGTTGCATCACATGTAAACCAGGGAAGTTTGGTCTATGTCAAACTACTATATGACAGAAGCAAAATTATTACTGCAGATTAGTGAGCCACATGTTGCCAAAGTGGAGAAATATATCAAACAGGGTTGCACAAAAGACTCTTTAGATGCCATTGCCCTTAAAAACTCTCACTGATGACTTGCTGATAGAAGAGAGTGTGCTATTAAATGCAAGTAACAGAATAGGGAGTCTTCAGCTACTTTGGAAGACAGGATTAAAATTCAGAATGCTTATAGGGGATCCCAAGATGAACATGAATCAAGGATGCTGTTCTGTAGGTTTGTTTGGTGTTTTTTTTTGTTTTGTTTTTGTTTGTTTGTTTTGTTGTTGTTTTTGTTTTTAAAGATACTTGAAGCATAAACAGGCTTCAAGATACATGGATACATGAAGGAGCAGTTTAAGTCCATCCCCCTCCCCTTTTTTTTTGTCATCTGTTTTGTGTGCCTGACTTCAGGACAGATAGATCTGGAGCAAGTCCAGAGAAAGCTGTTAGAACAATCAAGCACTAGAAAACATGATCTGTGAAAACAGGTTAAAAGAAATGGTTAGACTTAGACTTTTGGAAAAAAACTTTCTAAATTAAGGGCGGTGAAACATCGGAATGAGTTGCCCAGGGTAGTTCTATGGTGAGAACCTTTTCCTGGAGGTCTTTCGTAACAGGTTACAAAACTTTAATTAGCAATGTCATAGGTGTAGTTGACATCATTTTCCAGCAAGGAGGCATAACAGATAACATCTTCAGGTCTCCCGTAGTCTTATTTTTCTAAGAGTTTACAAGATTTTTTTTTTCTCCTTTCTAATCTCATCTGGATGAATTGTAAGGAATTTGTCTGGGGTTTCCAGACATGAGGTAGGCTTTTCCTGGCAAAAACCCTAGACTGACTGCAGACATGCTATACCCTCACAGGGCACATATGCAATATATTGAATGCTTCTGCCAAGGACTGTTCTGTATCCAGAAATCAACAGCACATGTGTAATAATCCACCACTTTTGGGAAGAATCAGACTTTATTCAATAGGCAATAGAACAACAGTGCGATATTCAGGAAAACTGGCACAGGATTACTGGAGTCCCAGAAATCCTACTCCTTGAACACAACAGGAGAAGTACTCTGATCACAACTCTATGCCATCACTTTACCAAACACAAGCACTCACTCTCTCAGCTACACATTTCCCTTATATTTTGCCACTAGCACTTGACTAGCTGCATCTGATTCCTTTACATCTCTGAAACAAAAACCTCCAACAATCTCTGCCACAACTGCTCTGTTTACTAGTCTCCAGAATAACTCCTTCCATCACACAGCTGAACTCTAACAATTATCATCATTTATAACAGTGCATGCAGGGTGATGTGGTAGTATTTTTTTCCCAATTTACATTAACAAGGGAGAGTGGTTATACTCTCCAATTTCAGAAATACTTCTACCAGCAAAACAGTATTTTCTTTAATGCTTACATAATTCACAAAAGCAATGATCTGCACCAGGAAAAGCTATATAAAAGAATCTATCCTAAATAAAAAGAAATTAAGGATTAAATTGCCACAGGACAGGAACTATGCAAATAGTTATAAGAAAAAAAGAATTCAAGGATGGTAAAGTCAATGAAAATTCATCCTTAACCATCCTAGAATTGTTTGGTTCAGAGCAGATAATCAAATCAGCATATTTGTTCAAACTGCAACCCTATACTAGCAATGGATACATTAGGTGATAACTCACACTCAGGCAGCAGTTGTATCATTGCTTTTGCCATGCTAAGCAAAAGCATGGGAAAAGTCTGTGACTAATTCCAGTAAATATGGTATCTTAAAATTAATGTTATCATTCCCACTAGTAATGTAATAAAAAAGAATTGATAATAGGAGCTCCTGAAAAAAAGTTTCCAATTATACTAATCCCAAATCTACCAGCAGAAATCAGTAGGCAGTTCTGCATTCCAGTCTATAGGAATTGATGATGTACACTTGTGTATAGCATCTCTGAATTCACCAGGGTCCTATAAATTCTCAGAAAAGGATAGGATCTAAGTGAATAGAGTCTATTTATATGCCTAGATATGAATGTTTCTGGTTTATTTTTTTAAAAAATATGCTTCCTGTCAAGATATCTTGTCTGGTGTGAACAATTCCTCCTAGAATTTAAACAAGCAACCCTTCTATATATTTGACAATGGCTTTCATTGACTGCTTATAGTCAAACCCATGTTTGTTTACTTAAGATATTCTTTTCCTCCTCCTTTTATGCCAGCCAGCTCAGTTTGAAAACAAAACCCCCCCCAAAACCCAAAAGACAGCTCACCTTGTTGCCCTGCACCAGCAGGAATTACCTTTGCATAACGTTCTGCCTGCGGAGCCTCATCACAACTGCTTTCTGCTTCTCACAACTGAGGCAGGCAATACCGGTCTCCACAAATAACTCAAATCTTTACTTGCACACATAATGCCAGCTAATGCTTCAAAACAACATAAATATTTTGAAATAGGGAATTCCCCAGCCCTGCTGCTTCTCTCCTATTCTCTGCTTTATGGCTTTTTCCCCAAAGCAAACATCAGAGTACTATATAAGATACAAAGCACAGGGAAATATGCTAAAAGCCACCAAGAGGGCTGGTGCATTTTTATTAGCACATCATCAGGGTGCTCTGGTTCAATATAGCAGGTTTCAACATGCAATTGTTGTGCCATCCAACAGCAAGCACGAGTCCAAGTGGAGCCAAGTTAGTGCAAACTCACTGTATGGTAAAAGACATCTTTCAACATGAAAAAAAGCATAAGAGGAAGAGATGACTAAGAAGAAGGGAGATCCTTGTCTTTCAGAAGTTCCTTTTTTTTCCCCCTGGTTATTAGATCAAATCTGACCATCTTCTAAATTCATTTTATCATCTTTTATTTAATTTTTGTATAAAAACTTCCATGGTTGTATTACTTCAGATTTTTTATTATTGCTGCCCTATTTTTAACCTCAGTCTTCCCAGAACTTGGCTCACAGATATAATGCATAAATCACAAGGCAACTCTGGCTAATCTTGTAACAAAAAATATCATTTATAATAATTTGCATAGAAAACAATATCATTTTCCACAAATTCTTTAGCACTGAAGTTTTAACAGTCAAAGATGTGGAAAAAGCATGTATCTTATCCTGCTCCTAGTGTGCTATGTCACTTTGGAGAGGCTGGAGTCTGGAGGAAACAATGGTCTTTCCAAGGATGAAAAAATATCTATTCACCTCAAGAGAAGCTCTGTGCAGCTTGATTCATTAACATATTTCTAGTGAAGGTATATGATTATAGATATGCGAGGGTGTAGATGTACAACAGATGAAACTTAAAGATTCAGTGTTGATTTGTTCGGTTAGCAGATGACCTGCCCTCAAATCAAAATCCAAGCAAGAGATAAGATGACAGCCCAGAGTTAACCTCATTCTTACTGAACTCTTCATTTCACATTCAATTCAAAAGACTATTACTCTAACACAACTCAATTGTACAAGGGTCCAAGTTCAAGTCAGAAAAAGATGCCAGATGTCCACAAACTTGTTGACACAATAAACAACAAAAAGTGCGGAGCACTTTACCAGATCCAAATGTTAATTGTCATCTTTCAGCTCCTACAGACATCATTTGAGAACTACATTTCCTTTTATCTGAAAGCATGAAAAGGAACTAAGACAGGAATAACATAGCGCAAGTTGCTACATTAAGTAATGCTTTGTGCCTCTAGGAGAGAAGTGATAAAATTGGACAATTTTGAAAACATTCTATCCTATCATCATGAGACAGAGCTAATGCAGACAAATAATTAGCAACCTTACATTTACCGTCATTCCAGAATTGCTTTATCTCAACAGCAACAAAAACAACCTCACTAAAACCTTGACGAGGCCCCAGTGCTCTGATTCGTACTGCTGCCTGTTTTACAAGCAGATCAGCTTTCTAAAGCCACAATTTTTATAAAATTGTATTTTTTTTGATGAGCATTGGGTAATGTCTGTAACACATTCTTGATATGAAGGCTGCTAAGCATCATGATTCATTGCCCTCCTCCCCCAGCCACAGTAGGAGTGACAGATCTCTGAGCTGATACATCAGCTCGGATTACATTTCGTTTCATTATGCAGAATAATAGTACAATATACACAGTTCCAACAGGCCCAGGCCAGGAAATTCAAAGTGCTGCTGCTTATTAAATATCATGCCATCAAATCACATTAGAAGCATTAAAATGTAAATAAATACTGTTGGGTCACAGTTTAGACTTCTCCTTAGCTCTTCCTTAAAGTGGTTTGAGAAATCTTTTTGCAAATATCTTGGTGAAGCAGCAGAGATTCTTTAAAGATATATGCCTTTGAACAGACAGCTGCAACAGGATTAAGTTTACTTTTGCAGCAATCTGTGGTTACAAAAAAAACCATCCTCACAATTGAGAGGTGGTATGATACCTAGAGTGCATCCTAACAACTTTCAAATCATTGGAGCCAACCAAGGCAAGCACCTTGTGTGTGTATGCCAAGGAGGAAAAAATAAAAAATTAAAAAAGTGACAACAGCTCTAAGGTCCTCCCAATATCCATCCTATACGCAGAAAGGGTTGAAGAAAATGTATATTCCAATTTCAGTAGTTCTGCTACCTTCAGGGAGCAGAGGGGGTAGCTCCGCTCTCCCCAGGCCACCTTAGAATGTGGAGGTGAGGCGTGTTTATTTTTTGGTATGTTTGCATGTCTTAGACATACGATCTATGCCTTAAATTTAGCCTTATTCCAAAAAAAATTACTGCTACATTTTTTTATTTTTTTTTTTTTCTTTTAAACTTACAAAAATCCAAGCCCAGGGCTCTGTGTAGGCAAATATCCGAGCAAGTGAGAAGCAGGGGAATCATTCCCTTGAGGTTAAAATGCCCTTGGAGATAATAGCACCCTGTCCCTTCACAAGGGGTACCGATGGCAGAAGCATGGAACCTGTGAGAGGTACTCAACAGATTTGTTCGTATTAAGGTGCAAAGAGCCTTTAATAAAGCACATACTGTGGATGATACAAACGCTTGTACTTTGTACTGTTGTTTTTACCTAGGAAGTTGGGCAGACCTTCCATGGCTACACACATGCATGTGGGAGAATTTGGTAGTGAGGTTTGCTCACCACTGTGACATTGTCATGATTAAGATACAGTAACTGCACTTTACCTAATGCTAAAGGCTGCGTGAGTGTGTTTCCAAATATGCATGTCATTATTTTAGCATGATGCACACCACATTTAACCTCTGCATAAGATTACAGTAAAACAACTTAACCAAGTATTCTGGGGTCAAAGAAACACATTCTGACCATGTAACAGATATTTCATACACCCTTAAAAGCAGCTATATTACATTCATTCTCACATTTAAAGAGAGGTTTTAATAACAATTTCATTATGCCTCATTGTACCTCTGAGATTAACATGTCTGGAAAAGCTTAGAAAAGTGCAGGAATGTTATTTTCATTTATTTAGCACATTGCTCAAATAAGCTATTGCAGCTCTCTGTGAAGTCACTTAATAATTAGGTAAAGAAAATGGGCCGCAAGGAAACAGAAAAAGCTCAAAGTATTGAGCCAATGCCCAAAAAGTCAAGAGTCTTTCATCAACCATAATGGGCTTCAGATCAACCACTTGAAAGGGCTCAGTGCCTCCACAGTGTAAGCTCAAGGTTCACGCAGAGTAAAGCACAATCATGGAACCCTATAAATTAACATTAGCTTTATTTGATCTTTACCTGAATGCCACCGAGAAGCGAGCAGCTCCTTGTTTTCTATTGTAGAAGATGTCACGCTAATAAATAAATGTGGCTCCAGCAGGTCAAAATAAAATGGAAACTTCTTTGCAGTGAATTCTCAGGTGTGTGTGTTTGGACAGGGACAAACATGTGTTGAGAACTAGGCTGAAATGAGCAAAATTTTTGGGTCAAAGACCTGGAATATAATTTTATCAGCACCTGAAAAAGTTTTTGACGTTTGGCAATACTTTTTTTCCTACCAGTAGGACACTTGGCATTTGAAATTCAGCTGTGGTAGGTAATCACACATGTGAGTTCAGAATTTGCTTTCCATTAACATTAATGCCAATTCAAAAGCATAAATGTTTATAGAGGGAAAACAGGCACAGCCCTGTTAAGTCGCTTGAAAGGCAAGCATGTATGTCTGCAAACTGTTTTTACAATCACACCCCTATTCTTTTAAACCAATCCACTTATTGACAGCTGTACTTTATCTGTTGCTACAGGTATACGCATTTTATTTTTCTGTCACTATTAGCATTCTTGTTAGGAATTAGCAATTTTAAAGGCTCTGTAGTGAAATTTTCATCTTGAACATGTTAAACCACAGCTGCGGAAGTCAGCAAGACTAAATCCAGTACAGTGGGTTTTCACTCACAGCCAAGAAGCTTTAAACAGTATGAAAGACAGAAGCTTAGAGGTTCAAAGCCAGCTGTAAAAATTCTCATTTGACTTCTCAATACAAAGTTAAACAGACCTACTATAAAGAAATATGCTGCTGCCTTGGATTTCGAGTAGCCTCTTAATTTCCATAGTGTATTCTCTGGTATCACAATGCATTTCCCTTACAAACTCTCTCAGTAATCCTACGCCTCAACTGGATGATGGTGCAGACAGACAGAAATAGCCATACAGATGTGACTGTCGTAAGCTCCGTGTATTGAACTATAAATTTAGGAATCCAGAGCTTTTTTGAGGTAATCTCTGTAAAGCAAACAACATATTTCTGTGAGGAAAGCTAATCTGGGAACAGATGCACAGAAAGTAGAGATTAACTGCAATTATTCTAATAAGGTCTTTGAAAAAAATTCTTATAAAAGAAAAATATAGCAAATCCTGCCTGACAATTGGCTTAAAGGTATTTATTTAGCCATTTAATCCTTTTCACATAAGAATTATTCATAACAGTTTACTGTACATCTAGAAATGAACAGTTACTCATTCAAAAGAAAATAGAAACAGAAGTAGGGAAAAATGTGAGGGTTGCCCCAAACAAGTGGGGTAGTGTTGAAGCCACAAGAAGGAGGGGGGACCACAAAAAAAAATTTTCAAAAAAACAACAAACCTATAGAAACCCATTCCTATTAAAATCAAAAAGATATTTCAGTTGATGTAAGTAAAGCCTGGACTTTACTCAGGACATCATGTTTCATACAGTTTTATAGTCCTTACACCTCTTTTCAGCAAGACTTGAGGTGGACAACAAGACTAAAGCCTCTCCGATTTTCCCCCTCTTGCTTCCATCCCAAATTCCCCATATGTTTAGATCTGATTTGCGACACAAAATTGTAAAAGTAATCTGCAGAAAGACTTTTAATATTAAGAAAGATTCCCTGCTATTATTGTAACCATTTGACTGCAGAAAAAAAAACCCCATAGGATGGTGTCTTTTCAAATGTGTCTCAAGTTGTAGCATTTGCAAAACCATAACCAGGCCAGCTCACAAATCTGAGGGAACTAGAAGCCTTGGAAGTAATCCCTTGCATATTTAATACAGTTCATGATCCTTTTATGCATGTTTATTCATTTGTTTCTAGTTTTGCAATGGTAATGAAAACCAAACGCAAGCAAGCTTTATTAGATTTTCATTGCAAATATTTGCAACTGAGATGTGGTTAATTAAAATTAAAACAAAAAATATACCTTGCAGAGCACGGTCACTATGGAAAACTATTTACGTACACTTTTCCTTGATCTCTTTGGCAAGGTCTGTGTTAAATCAGGACTTCAGAAGATACGACTGAAATAATTTAGGACAAAACCACAAATTGGAAACTTGCTTGAAATTTTCATCAAATTGTGGATAAAAGAGATCAACTTTAAATGAAAATTGAAGACATTTGTTTATTTTCCCAACCCAGAATCTATTTTAGCTAACTGATACACAAAACTTACGTAAAAAGTTCCCTTATCAGGAACCAATAGCAGATGACACCATACTACTGCCACAATAATATTGTTTATTCCTACAGAGATAGTACTTTCACAACTACAAATGTTGACATTTAATGATTAAACATAAAATTGCTTGCTACAGAGGAATTCTGTTCTTTTTTTCCCCGCTCACTGAAGGTGAGAGGTTTTATACTAGCATTAGTGAGAACAGAAACTGGCTAAGTAACTGCCTGACAGCACATAAAGGAAAACAAACTGATCACAAGAAAGCTAATTTTAGCAAAATCGCATATTCATGTTTATTTTCTGTTTACCCCTTTATCTTATAAAATAAAGCTGTGTACACCCATGCACATCATCTTACTCTTATTGATAGTATGTAATGAGATTAAAAGACCACTAAGATCTAAGGCCAGTTCACACTTTGTAAAGGACAGCTACACTGGGAGAGGATCAAGTCACAGCTCAAAGCAAAGGGACATATTTTTCATGGCCCCAAAGAGCGCGGTGCTCATTGGAACTAGCTGCACCTACAGAAACACATTGCTCCCACTTTGAAGAGAGTTTGCCTGCATGCACACATGCCCAGTACTCCAGCACGGTAAAATGGCTTGGCCTTTAAAGGCATTTGTCCTAAAACCAAGATTCAAACTAGGGTGGTACACCTGCGATAGGGTGCTGGTGAATAAACCACCATTCTGAGGGAAATATAAAAACATAGCTTACCTATTTGCAGGGCAGCCATTATTTAAGCTTAAACTTAGTGACTTCTTGGAACGAAGGGAAGCACGACATGTCTGTGCCATGCCATCTCAGCCAGCAGCTGTTGCCATCTCCTTCTGTTCTCACCCAGTGGAGAACCCGTGGCAAGTGAGACGGCAGCGATGCCACCAGCTGCCTGCTTAGCAGATCTGACGGTAACGTCAGTGGACGTCAACAGGCCATTGTATGGCCTTGTTTGGTCCCTGATGGTTCAGGTTTTGGAATGTCCGAAAGAGCTGCCAAAAGTCTATTTAAAGAAGCTTTCTGCTTCCTTTGTCTACTCGGGGAGTCTGTACAAGCCAGGCATCATTTGGACCAAAAAAAATTCTCTTTTCAGTTGGGGGGGATGGGACAGGGGGAAACCCCTAACTACCATCAATTTTCTATAGGCTTGATGCTACTAATATTCCACCCCCAAACATCTCAAATTTAATCTTAATTACTCCTGGGTTTCTTGCTTCAGATCTATAAGGACTAATGCGTTTGTACCAACACAAAAACCTTTTCTTGCAGCTAGAGATCTCTTCAGAAATCTTAATATTTCTTCTATCACTCACAAATCACCTCCAATACAGCATAGCAAATCCTGCCTTGTTGACTGTAGTGTATTGCTATTTTTTGTAAAGTGGTTAGAAAACACTAGAAATAAATTCATAAGCCCTCCAGAGCAGCACATTTAATTGGTGTTTCTTCACAGGCTGTGTAGGACAAGTACAAGTCATGTTTCAAGCTCAAACAAAAAGACTGATTTAAAGTACTTTTTCCTTTGATATCAAACTGGGATCACTTCATAGGAATATGATTATTTTTGAAAAGAGACTGACTCATATTTTAATCTCTTTAAAGCAAATCACAAGAATGAAACTTTATGGCACCATTTTAAAGCAATTTTAAGGGTGAGACTAGCTAACAGAAAATACTAACATCTGTTTAAAACCTTCCAAAATTAAATGAAAACTTTAATTTACTGCACTTAGGGTTACATATCTGTTCTTTCACACAGATGTAAAAATGTAGTGGACCTAATTATAATTCCCTTGCAATTAACATGGGCTTTACTTATGGATGATATTTGGCTATTTAAAAATTAATAGCATTATAACTTTCAAGGAAAATAGCAGGATCTCTGGAGCAGCATAGCATAATGATAGTTCAATTTATTTTTAAATGTTTGGTTAGGGCTGACTCTTGGTAACAGCTAGACTAAGCCCATACAAATGCAACCCACCAGTGCAGGATTGAGGAATTAAATCCTTTACCACGTCTAGAAATGAAAGCCTGATTCAGAACAACTGCTTCTAAAGGTGCTATCACCTGCCCAGGAGGTAAAATAACAAATAAAATCAGGGGTTACTCTCTGAAATTACAGAAGGTACCCTTATTCCACTAGGCAGTTGGTTATTTGGGGGCTTTTTTTTTTGTTGTTTTGTTGTTTTAATATATCGTACAAGTCATATCTATCCAGCAGGATTTCTGGAGGGGATCTATATGCCTGCAATATCTTTCTTTAGTGTTTAGCTCCCACTTGGTTTAATATGTTTTCTCTCAGCTACTAAAAGTCAAGGTGCCATTTTAGGACATGACTGTGCTAAAAAGAGAGCCAAGTGTACCAGGTAGCTTAGCTAAAAATCATTTGCTTCTATGTCATGCATCTGTTACAGGTTTTCTCCTGGATTGAGATAAGGTTGGAGCTGATTCATCTACAGACGAATACCGGAAAGTTTAAATTAGAAGAAGGGATTAGAAAGAATTTCTTGGTTAAATCAAAAAATCCTTAGGCCTTTAAATGATGAACTGAAAATGAGATATGCCTCTTCAAGTGACTTTCAGGTTTTACAGTAATCACGATATCCTCCAAATAACAACCTTTCAGTGTCCCTGTTTACTGGGGAAGATTGCTATTGGCCAAAGACCCGTAGCACAGACTAGAGACCACTTCACTTCCAAGACTATACTCCAGCCCTGCTGTCAGCATCTAACAAGGTATCCTGAGCTGCTGCTCTTACAGGAGACTTCCTCCTCTCTTCGCAAGAATGAGCCTCTCACTTCTACACAATGCAGGGAGTCTGGCTGCAAAAGTCCCACTTGAACAGACTTCAGGAAGAGCCGTGATCTGGAAGGAAAAAAAGTATAAAAAAAACCCCAAGCAGCTTAGCTAGCTGCCTCCACTTTAAGATTTATCTCTATTACAGGACAGAAATCTCTGCTGAGGTATTGCAAACTGAGGAATGTCCCTGTGCCCAACCTTGCTTGGGGGTCATGCTCCCACATGCCTCACATGTAATGCCCTCAGATGATAGCAGCCCATGGGTTCCTGCAGAGTTAAACATCACTGGTTTTGCCATGAGAAGGAACAGCACCCTGATGAGGATTAAGTACAAGTCAGTGGGACATAAGGCAGGGACTAAAATTAGCCTGTGACCATGAAAAGAATCATGGCGAAGAGGTCGAGGGAGGGGATTATTCCCCCCTACTCCACTCTCATAAGACCCCACCTGCGGTACTGTGTCCAGCTCTGCAGTCCCCAGTACAAGACAGACACGGAGCTTTTGGAGCAGGTCCAGAGGAGGGCCACAAAGATGATCAGAGGGCTGGGCTGGAGCACCTCTCCTATGAAGACAGGTTGAGACAGTTGGGGTTGTTCAGCCTGGAGAAGAGAAGGCTCCAGGGAGACCTAATTGCAATCTTCCAGTACCTAAAGGGGCCTGCAAGAAAACTGGAGAGGGACTTTTTACAAGGGCATGGAGTGACAGGACAAGGGGTAATGGCTTTAAACGGAAGGAGGGTAGATTTAGATTAGGTATGAGGAAGAAATTCTTCTCTATGAGGGTTGTGAGGCACTGGAACAGGCTGCCCAGAGAAGCTCTGGATGCCCCATCCTTGAAGTGGTGAGCAACCTGATCTAGTGGAAGGTGTCCCTGTTGGAACTAAATGATCTTTAAGGTCCCTTCCAACCCAAACCATTCTATGATTATTTTACCAACTATTAAAGAAGCACATCATCACCACCATCTCAATGCATATGTTTTATCTGGCAGAAGATACAAAGACTGAGCTATTCCTCAAGGCATTTTCAGATGTGTTTATTGTTAGCTCCTGAGTTTCTTGCTTTTCCCCTAAGACTTTTCAACTCTAGAGACTGTGGGAAATGCTTAGGGTGACTCATACATGCGCTTTACTAAACCCATGAAATCCTGTGCTCTTGCAGCTCAAGCCACTCTATTTGAAACAGACTTTTCCTAATAAGTTCCCAGAAAAAAAATATTAGAATTTCAGAAAATGGAAAGCCTATGCTCATATCCCATCTCTGGGCATCATAATGTACTACGATGCTATCTTTTGAACTTCAGTCCTAAAGACCCTTCACTCAGAGCTCTATACAAACCCTGCCAACCACTAAGCTGCATCATGTCCAAGAGGAAAATGCAATTTTGAGCATATTGTACAGCTCCATGTGTATTACTGCTACTGGGATCACATTTCATTTTAAATATATGTATACTTTCTAAGAAAGATGGGTAAAATGTTTAAAACTATGACTAAACTTCAAAAGAACCACGCCAAAATGAAGTAAGGAATGTATTTTTCTTAATGTTGCCATAAAGATTCAATGAGTCACTGTGCTATAGGTGCCTGGGAGACAACAACCAGCAGGAATAAATGTTTTTACAGTAAACCATAAAAATGCATGAAGTTTCAGAAGTAAATGTTAGCTAAGATGCTGAAGTATTCACAATGGTACCTTCCCCTGAGAATTTACCTTGTAAGTTAGAGCTTAGATGTCACATCACAAAAAAACCAAACCCAAACCCTAGGCATTGCACAAAGAAGTTGTAAATTGAGGTGCAATTCTGCAACTTAAACAGCATTTACTAGTCACAAGAATAAAGATTATTAAGTGTAACTGAGACAGAATCAGCCTCTCAGCAGGAGATATGTTAGTTTATGAATTAGTAACAAAGCATTACCAGGGAAAGGTAGTAAGGGATAATATTTGAGACTTCATCTGAATAATGACATACTGGACAACACACTATTCCATCATTCTTTGCTGTTATGTTCATCACCAACTCCACTATTAAAGCAGATTCCCTACATGTCTGGAAGCTTCATTTAGGTCTTTCTATCATGGACTGCTCTGCAAAGGTTTTAAATCACTTTTACAGTAACATGGCTCCATCACAGAGGTAAAGAAAGTGGTGCCTTCAATAGGAATTTAATCAGTGTATATGGTTCAGAAGAAAAATATTTATAAAAAAACACCCCACTTGCTCCTACTTTGAATTATCCCTTTCATCATAACACACAGAATCACAAGAGCAAAATTAGCAGGGTCCAGCAAAATACCTTAGATTATTTTATTCTGTCTCTCTGGCAGCTTGCAGAACTCCTTCATAACATACTCATGATCTGCTCTTGAATCACTGAATGATGCTGGTCTCAGCTACTACTTCTGACAAGCTTTTCAAGTCCTCATGAGCAAGAAGCTATCTCCAAAGGCAGACACTCAGAAATTCAATTAAAGAAAGCTTCACTCTAAAAAATTGTAGATTTCCTCATTTACTGAAATTGCTAATTGACACAAAATATCTTTTATGCTATCTTGATATCTTCAAGATAATCAGTATCTGTGAGTTTGCTTTTAAAGACACAAGCCTTGGACTGCATGTTGGCTGCTGGGCTCTGACAACACACCTCAGTTGGAAGAGATCATCGTTTCAACACAATTTTACAGGAACTGAAGATTTCTCTTCACATTGTGCTGAAATTCATCTGTAAACACTGGCTTTTGACTGATCGTTGACCAGAAAGCTGCAGTGGCAGATGTAGTCTCCAAGACAAAATAAAACCAAGGACTGAAGTTTACTGTAAATAAATTAAAGCTAACTGCACAACCCTGGAACCCCATTGTTTTAGAAGTCATCCATTGCTTGTTAAATTCTATTAAATCACCATGAAATTATGTCTCAAGTTAAAAAAAAAAAAAAAAACAAACAACAAAACACAACACAAAAAAACACAGATAAAATTATCTTCTTGCTTTAGATAAGATTTCTGCGCAGTAAAGAAAAATAGCTTGAGCAAAAAAGATGGTACATGATTCAAATTACATCTGTACACAGAAATAATTAAAAAACACCATATTTGTCCTAGAAGAATGACTTTCACTCCAGTGAAATCTAAATTATAAAGCTCAATTTTATTATGAATCCTTTCTCTTTGCTACAGCTATTACTGCCTATTTATACCCCCTACTCCTTAGCTATTACCTTTATAACACAAGAATAAATAAAGCCATTTCATGCTAGCTACTTTTTCATCAAGAAAAGCTAAGAAAGAAACACTTACTTTTGCATCTCAACAATTTAGAAGGTTCTTCTGAAAAGTTTATTGATAATGACTTGCAGGGATCAAAGCCTAATGTATTTCCCAGAAATAGAACAATTTGTGTTTTGACAGTAGTTAAGCATTTACAGGTATGAAGACAACAATGTCTCCAAGATGTTTATAAGTTTTTGTCATAACAGGGCAGAAAATGCATACACACACCTGTACAGATCACAGTCTTGCTCTTACTCTCATTCTTACCACTGCATTTTGCATCTTCCTGCTATGAAATCATAAAACACATATATAGATCTACTAGAAGTATAACTCATTTTCACCCCAGCATGATGATATTCCACTGGGACACCTATGGACCCCACATATGTCCCTCTTCTGTATTTCGGGACTGTACTGTATGGCTGTGGGTTGGCAACTCTGCCACACCACCGCACCCTCCCCAGGCAGCCAGAGCTGGAGGGCAGGCTCCTAAAATAAGGAACACTTCACCATAAGACACGTCCAGCAAGAGCCCGTGCTCAAGAGCTGAGAGCCCTGGAAGATCTGCTTATGTCTAGCAGCAACATCAGGTATGAATATTTGTCAAAGAGGGAGTTACACTCATTGGAAGTAAGGCTTATTTACAGATACATGGCTTTACCTTGAATATTTTGTGTTGAGGGCTAGTTGACCTTGGAAAATTATGTGGTAACAGGAGAGCTAATATATGAAATTACACAAGGGAAGACACTAGACAGCAAGTAACACATTAGGAAGAGGATTTAGTGACTGTCTCAAGCTTCAATGTTTTTCTTAATCTGGATTTAACTTACTTTTTTATTATTATTATTCTTTTACAATTCATCCCTGCATTTCAGTTACTAGGTGACAATTCATGCTAATTATCTATTTATTCTCATTACTGCAGTACCTAAGCACCTCTGCCAGGCTTCTTAACTCATGTAAGACTTCCTATGCCAGGTTGTTACACAAGGGGCAGACATTTGGGACAGCAATTCACCAGTTAAGGAGGGATCATCATACTGCAGTTACTGCCAAGAACTGCATCTTCCACTGAGTCCCACTGAGAGGTTTCAGAAAGTCTATTTGCTTTTCCAGCTACATGAAGTCATCTAACACCACACCTTACCTTCTCCAAAGGACTTTGCTTCTCTCAGATGCTCACAGCCACAACATGACTACTTTGAGACAAGTGAAAAATTTCAGCAAGCAAAAACTGCCTGGCTGAATAGGAGCCATTCTATCTAGAAATAGATTGAATGCATTTCTTCTTGACAGCTTGAAACTTATCTTCTCCTCCCTCATTCACAAGTTGTGCTAAGACAGACAAAGAAATCCTTCTTCAGTATCTGTGTAAAATTACTTCACTCTTTTAAGCATTTTATGAATGAAATAATTTAGGAAATCATTATACTTCGCCTTTGGGTAAATAGGCTAGCAAACTTGAATGAATGTAATTACTTGCTTGTTAGTTATTCTTCAAGATGGATAAGGGTTTCTGGAAAATCATTACATTGTGTTGAAGAACAATGAGATCTACCCTTCATCTCTTCCATGACTCCCTACAGAATTTTCCTCATATTTCTTTAATCCCAGGAAAAACAGTTTTTGCCTTCCAAGACTTCCCACCCATGCAACCACAGCAGCAACAGTAAGCTCACTGAAGCTAGCCCAGGCACAGCCGTAAATGTAATAACTACGGTGTCACCAAGCACTGCTCAAACTTCCTGTAAGAGGGTTAGCAACTACCAGCACTGGGTACCCAGAGCAGTGCCTGACATCTGAATCAGCTCAAACCACTGAAGCGGAGCAGCCATGTTAGCAGAGCATTTCAGCATGGCTTTTCCAGAAAAGCGGAACACAAGTTACAATTGTTCGTTGCAAGAATACAAAACCCAAGCTGGAAAGCTCTTTAATTGACCATTTTTTATAAAAACAATTTTATCCGGGTAAGCAGTTTATAAACATTCCTTTTATCTACTACTGCGGTTATCAGATTGTTTCAAGAAAAAAAAGAAATAATTAAGCTCCTTAGATAAATTAAAATTTAATTTTTAAAAAAAAACCCACACCACAAACAACCTGCTTTCTACTTAAATTAACATTTGCATTGGAAAAATGTCTTTTCAACTTTTGTTTCAAACAAAAGCCATAAAACAAAATAAAAATCATTACAGCATTTTTTAAATATTCTAATTCATTTTTTTGTTTAGTTTATATGAAATCCAGACAACTCCTTATAGTGAGCTATTCTGTAACAATGCACTTTTAGAAAAGGAGAAAAATAATGTGGTTTTATTTAAACATTGTACACTAAAGCATTTGAAGTTGGGCAAATTCTAACTTAATGCAGCAAACACTTGAGTGTACATTTAAATTTCCTCACATGATCCCAGTAAGACAAACTGTAAAAGTAAAGTAAATCTCATGTGTGTTTGCAATATTGTAGCTTCGGGGCCTTAACCACCCAAATGTGTATGCACACTGAAATGACCACACAGTAAGCAAAAGTACAGAAGAGACCAACGAAGCCAGATCTGATCTCCCACACATGAATTATCCTTAGCCCTCAGTTAACACTGTTAACAATTATATTTGATTTCACAACCCAAATTTTTTCTTAATGTACCAGCTTGAAACACAGATGACTGGATTTGAGGCAACAACACAATGTCATGGGAAGGATAAATGAAACAGAGAAAGCTGTTATACATACCCTGTACGCCTAACGTTGCTTGCAGGAAACTAAACTAATATGTTAAATATCAATAGCACTTCAGCACATGACATCATCCTTCTCCCTCTGAGACAAAGGCAAGCACACTCACATGCTGTAACTCAGAGTTATGCATTGCTGAGCAGTGACCATGTTGGAACCAAACACAGGTTCCCTTCCTTGTGCTCCTTACAGAAGGAAGGAAAAAGAAAAAAGTGAAAGGTGAAAGAAGAAACTGCTTTTGAACAGAGAAGTTTGTGGGAAGTAATGTGCCTTGTTAGATTTGAACTTGGTCAGGCTCATTTCACCCATACAAATGGCTTTCAAAACTGAACAGAGGGAATTCAAGACACTGGCATAACTGCATCTTTTGACAAACTTAAGGCAACAATAAATATATTTTTATTTCTCCTGTTTGTTTCTGGTCAGGTTTAAAATTTTTCTTGCTTTTGAAAACAAAAACAAACAAAGACAAACACAGAGCACAGATTAAAAGCAACTCTACCAGTCTTTAAAAAAAAAGGTAGCTACACTCTTTGTAAACAATTTATACATGGAAGAACTTCTTGTGGCTCATTATGATTAAGTTGCTTGACCCAGCAACAACATTGTATTTTTAATAAGGAAGAAATATACATATATAGCTACAAAAGGACAAATCCGAGACTCAGATTTATAAAGCACACAGAGCAACTAGAAAACTACCATATAGCAAGCAGCCAAGAACCAACAAGTGTCTTCCAGTAGAGAAAAGCCAAAGTACCTCCTATAACACACAAGACCTGCCATCTCGCTGCTTACTTGGGAACCTTTTCTCCTCCAGTCCAACCAAAACCAGGAGAGTAGGAAGATGATCAAAATAGAACTGGCTTTTCACCTTCATCTGTACCTATGAAGTGTTTGAAGAGTAAATGATTAAGGATTTAGCTCAGAGTGCAAGCTTAATTTTTCTCAATATACACTGAATACTGAACAGTTCTACAGTATCCTGAAGTATTGATTTAACATGATCTAATCTGGTGTCATTAGACAACTCCTAGACCTATTCACTGAACACAAATCCTGCTGTCTTAATATGTGAAAGGTCCCAGAATTGTTGGAAAAAGGTATTGAACAAAGGGGGTGGCTCCCTTAGAAGCAAGAACAGCCGATGGATTTCAATAGTGCCCATTGTTTCTAACTGCTGGCTGCATTTTGTCACTGAAAGCGGTTGCTTTGAAGATGGAGAACATAAATAGGAGCTTTTATTATCTGGTTAGCATAATTACTTTTACTGTCTACAGTAACCATGAATCTGTTGGTGGCCGGTCAAGCTCTAAAAGGAGGATAGCACAAGAAAGTGGGTTAATAACCTTCTCCTTGGATTTCCTTCTTGTACAATGGAAAACAATTATAATAGTGCTATCTTGCTTCTTGTTTAGCATAAAGCCACTTAAAAATATAAGTTGTAAATAGCAAGCTATTATTTATTGTCCTGGTTTCAGCCGAGATAGAGTTAATTTTCTTTCTAGTAGCTGTTTGTGCCGTGTTTTGGATTTAGTATGAGAATACTGTTGATAACACACTGATGTTTTCAGTTGTTGCTAGGTAGTTGTAGTGCCTGCACTAAGTCAAGGATTTTCCAGCTTCCCACACCCTGCCAGGTGCACAAGAAGCTGGAAGAGCACAACCAGGACAGCCGACCCAAACTGGCCAAAGGGATATTCCCTATCACTATACCCTCACACTCCAAATATAACTATGGGAGGTTAGCTGAGAGGCAGATTCGCTGCTTGGAAGCAGACTGGGCATCAAGTTGTTGTTGGGTTTTTTCCTTCTATTGTGGTAAGCAATTGCATTTGTACATTGCTTGTTTGGGTAGTATTACCACTACTACTAATCTCTTCCTTTGTTATCCTGTTAAAGTGTCTTTATCTCAACCCACTAGATTTTTGGGCTTGTTTTATTCTCCTCCCCATCCCCCTGAGGAAGGAGCAGTGAACAAGTGGCTGTGTAGTGCTTAGCTGCCAGATGGGGCAAAACCAGGATGTTTATAAATTGACTATCAATATAAACAGTAAAATGAAATATGTCAAAGAAACATGGGGAAAAAAATGTATTTTGGTTATACATTAAAGAGGTGCTATATTATCAGGCATAGGGCTTCCAGGGTTATGTTTTAGAAGTGCTGTCACTGGAGCTTGATGTAGTTCAAAATGTCTCCTTTCTAACTGGCATCTCCAAAGGTTCACAGATACCCTGTCTTGGAGCAGATCAAACTGAAGAATATTTGTCCTGGAAATGCCCTGAAAGAAATAACCTAAATCCTTTATTTAGCCTAGAAACATGATAACGCACACAAGAGTTTCCAGAAAGTGCTCTTTCAACTTCCTAGGGTCTAACAGCTCTTTTTAATCCGACTATCTCTCCAGTGCACCAAGAGCTGGAAGCAGACCAGCCTTCTAGCTAGAACAATTATTCCTATTTACAGAACACCAACAGCATGCATAGTGCTTAACGATGCCATGGCAATAACTTTGAGTATAGGAAATAAGTGGATCAAGATCTGGCTTATAAAAGGTTGCTTGGAAGACAGACTGTCCCAGCTTAATCAGGTTTTATGCCATAATCTTACTCATTCTTTGCTGAAAACTACAATACAGGCTACAGAGCACAAAGGTTCTTGCTTTTACTTTTTTTCCTTGTTTCTATTTTTTTCTTTTAAACAAACTGGTCTGTCTTCTAAATCTTCAAGCAATGTAACAACTTTTTCCTCCTCCTTTGGTTTAACATTAGAATAGCTATGTCAGCCAAAAAACACCACCAGCTGTCAATATCAATTTCTTCAAAACTCTTCCTAGTATGATCAAGTTCCAGGACACCTGAAAAAAAGTCTCCTCTTACATTAAGTTGTGGCATTGCATGTTCAGCACACACTACTAACCTTGTCAAACTGCTAAGCAACAATCTTCATACTGCAAAGGGCTGCTACTTCCCTTCCCAAGGTGCCAGGAAGTTCATACAAGTCACCAGCTGTGCAACCTCATTCCTGCTGGATTCAGCTCTTTTTCTTTTGGAATAAAATCTGCTTTAGTCTAACATTTTAACAAATTACATATCTTCCCCAAAGTTAATTACTGAATGGAAATATTGTTTCTCCACATCTCGCAGTGGGTATTGACCTCAACTGAACCTTTTATGACTCATTGTTGTCCAGAGAACACTACCAGAGACACCAAGTCATCCATCCACTACTGCTTTTTCTCACGCCAAAAGAGTGGTATGTTGTAGTACCTACCCTCCTAAGCAAAAGCGCTTCAGTAGTTGCACTTGTTTTTAAGCTACATCTTACACCCCGATTTACAAAAAAAAATTGATAAGAGAACAGCAACAACAAACCACCACCAATTCAGCACAGCTCTCTCCCCCAGTCTTTCACCAGGCTGGCGCTTGCACACACATGAGGTGCACTCCCTGAACTGTTGAAAAGCACACCAAGAAACAGATGCCAGCCCTTTGTTGTCATCGTCATCATCTTTAAGAGGCAGAAGTGACAAGGCCCTACATAATCTGGGACATGTTTTCCTGCAAATTACTTCTATTATGCATTACTGCCTCAGGTACAGTCTACCAACAGGCTTTAGTTATCAACCATCTGGAATAAAATAGAAGAGACTATTGGTAAGCTATTTCCTAAATGGGCATTGTACCAAACTATCCCCTGTGGTCCATCATGTTCCAAGCCTGTCAACCATCAATGCTCCACCACTCCTGTAAACTCTACTCTAGAGACATGGAAAACTAAAAGCTTCCAAGTCATTCATTCAATCATTTATATTTCATAGCTGCAGCAAAGTCTGTAACGATAACTTTACTAGTATCCGCAACTTCAACTAGTCTTATAAACACAATTCATTAAGAATGAATAATGAAGCCTACTTTATACTGATTCCCTCCAGTACAATATTTCCTCCTGGCTTTCCAGATACTCACAGCCTTGATCCTGTAAACACACACGTGTGTGCTTAGCATTAAATAAGAGAATAAGTCACATACATACACATTTACAGGACCACGGTTCAAGTTGGGTATGGAACACTCACCAAAATTGTATTGATGGGATTGTGCACCATAACACGAGTTATGTACTCTCACTCTCCACAACTTCCCACAGCCCCAGCTGGGCATGCAATACTGAACTTTACTTATTTACAGTGCTCAGAAGCTTCATCCATCCCAATCTTAAGCCCAACAAGACCACATCCCTTACAAATGTGATTTCCCAAAAAACATCCCATCCCTAATTTGGGCTTCGAAACTTCTAGGGAGCTTCTCCCACAGGATGTACTCTCAGGGAGTTGTTTCTGTTCCATTTATGCCCATTTAATGTTTTTCAGTTTTACTCTGCCACAACAACAACAAAATCTTTAGCATATCTGAAAAAACAGACCTATTACAACATTAGGGAGCTTTAATATTCACCCAGGGAAGTAAAAGCAAACAAAACAAGAGGCTAAAACCAAAGATCCAGGACTATGGATGTACTACAAGGCAAGTTATTTTCTTTGTAATTTTATAAGATTCCCCCCCCCCCCATTTGTGCCAA
>VXBL01000838.1:2642649-2684649 GCA_013400195.1 Aramus guarauna | reverse complement strand
AAGATTCCCCCCCCCCCAATTTGTGGCAATTCATGACAGCCATGAAATGGCTGTAAATCAAATGTATGCTGAGAGCATTGAAGAACGCTAAAGTCAACATTCTGAAAACTAAATGCCCAGCAGTAACTTCTGAACTGGAAAGAGATGCAGTCATTTAAAACATCTTATACAAGATTGAGAGTTCACCAAATAAGACCGCCTCCCCCCCCGCCTCCCATAGTTAAGGGGATTTGCCAGATTTATTGCATTAACTGTATTGTTTAAGTAGTGTCAGTGTTTCCATCTATGCTTTAATTTCCACATTTTATAACTATTATTAAAACAAAATACTTCAGGTTGGACTTGGACTAACAAGTTTCTTTTTTGTTTGATTTTTTTTAATGCTTTTTATGTTGGCTTGGCTGCATATATTCCAGAGCAGTGTAAAATAATTTATTTCAACTGACTTTTTCTTCCTTTCTTTTCCTTTTAATATTCAGAGGCATTTATGAGTTTTAATTTGAACATTTACAGTCATCTCCCTTTTTTCTACTGAAAAAGGATAAATTGCCATTAGCATACAACGCTATATGATTTTAGCCTTTTTTAATAGCTCGCAGTCTGATCCTCTCCAACAACAAGCTCTTGTGTTAATTTTTAAGCCTAGGAATCCAGGACAAAAGCTATCACCCTTTTCCCATCCTTGTAATCGCTCAGCACCTTTGAAAACCAGGCTACTTTCACTGAGATGTCTAAATATAATTTTAGACACTTTAGAACTCAGATTTTTTTAAAAAATGAGGTCACAATGATTAAACTATGTCTTATTACTTTTGACATTTATAATTAAATTAATATTAAAATTTAAGTTGATGCTTAAGGCTGTTTGTATTTCTTTCTGGCAATACTCAGTTCTGAGTATTTTCTCTTATTTGCAATATTTCATGGCTTTACTACCTACTACAGCTTGCCCTCAGTGCCTGAAATACAGTGGTACATTCCAGCAAGTTTGCAAGCTAAAAAGCATCATTCTGCCACCTTTCTGATACAAATGACAGCATTACGAGTGCTTGAAATGGCTCAGCAGGAGCTGCAGAGGCAATATTCCAGCAGGTGCACTAATTTGCTGAAATGCAAAGCAAATTGCCCTCATACCACAACAGGAAATGATAGGAACTGGAAACCTCAGTCACAAAAAGCTATAAATTGGCAACATCTTTCTTCTTTGTGAAGCAGAGATCCCTTTTTCTAGTCTGTGTTTTGCTCGGCAGGAGCCAGAACACTATTTCTAACAAGGTGTGATACAACTGATCAGCTGATAGATGGTACCTTGTCCTGTCCAGACTCTTGAGATGTTTGGAGGCATACCTTCCTTTCTTTTTCTTTCCTCACATTTAGTCGTAGCTCACACTTTTAACAGCTGAAGTGACACAATCATAATCAAATTAAGACTAAGTGTGTCTTGCTCAACATCACCAGAACAAGGAAAATGTTATACCTACAGTTCAATAGCTGGGCAGCAAAAGAGCAACCATTCAGGATTATGAAATCCACTACACATAATAAGAAAAGCATAGCCATTTAATTTTTTTATTTTTTTTTTTTTAAATCCCACAGCAATTCTCTGCAGTTACTCCCACTGTTAGCATGATTCCAACAGAGACCATTCTATGTGCATATGCTGGTAAAGAACAGTACAGTGCCCACAGAGTCATCTGTAAAATGCAATCCCTAATATAGAGCAGATGAAGGAAAATAGCATTTTTTCCCTCTGCTCTAGATCTACTTGTGGTTAGTCTGGAAGTCTCAACCCAATTTTCCTAACTGACATTACATTACTCTGCAGTTATGCGTTTGCACTTTAATGTTTATCTCATAAATCTTGAGCCATACACTTCGGTCATGTCTGCGGAATATGTGATGTAATCTCACTAGATGTGTGTAATTAGAAAGATATAATCAAAAACCATAACCCAAAGGACGATCTTTTCTTTTCCAGACTTTAAGTTCATAAGCAATGCTGAAAACCATTTGTAATTTAATCCTGGTATGCAGCAGATCGCTGAAGCATACAGTGCATAAACTCAAAAGGCTTTGTTTGCTGAGGAAAAAAAAAAATAGAAAAAATGGTTCACAATACTCTTCAGTATCTACAACATGCAGAAAATCACCATACATGAGCAGGTTCTACACAAATAGATAGCAGTTCCCCTCGTACATCTATATGACCTGAAGAAATGTGCCTACCTCTCGCTGCTATTACTCAAGAACAAAGTACTTTAGTTCACTTTCATCTTCAGTTCAACACAACATCACAAAACAAGGGGTAAAAACTTCTTTCCCATTGCAATTACAAGATTAAAGTATCATTAAAATATGCAGCAATCTCAGTGGCTGATAATTGCTATAACTAATAGTAAAGAGATTAAATGAAGGGGAAAAAAGTTTGATCAGGGTATCAGGAAAGAATTCCTAAGGGTGAGATCTGCAGTGCACAACCCCAACAACCCTGAAGGCTCCACTGGTAACTCGCTGGGAGCTGGGCCTAATTTGCATATAAATTTATAGCAGGCTTTCATCAGAGATAAACGTGCAAGGATTTATTTATTTATTTACGCTGTTAAACATACACAATGCTCTTCAAAAATACACAGGGAGACAAAATACAGCTCAAGAGCTTCAAAGGAAAGCTTTATCAGTGGAAAGACTGGCACTGCTTCTCTGAAACCAGCTTCTTAATGTCCAACTTTATCTACAAGGAGGCCACTCGCAGCACAGAACGCACTGGAGCAGCGCACAAGGGCAGCTTGCAGGATTTGTTCAAGTTCCTACTTCCAAGCAGGTTTGCACAAACGGCAGCCATCATATGCAAGCAGCAAAGATAGATTTGAACAAAGTTTAACCCTTGCTTAAAAAAAAATATTGTTTGAAATTGATTTTAATGAAAAATATCCTTTTTTTCTTTCTGAGCAATTCCAGAGAACCATTTCTTTCAAAAAGGAAAAAAACCCAAGTGGGTTCACTGTAAAAACAAAGAGAACGACACTGATCAAAATTCTTTGAAAGTGTTAGAAGTTCCATGATTTACCAAACCTTTTCTTCCAAGTTTTAATTTCTGGCTGACACTCATGGAGAAGAGTGCAAAAAAGCGTAAATATGAATATACACACTTTTGCCCAGTAGAGCCTGAGAGGTTACCTCCAGCTATCCCTCTGTTCCCAAAGGTGGCGGTGTCTGGCAGTGCCCAGCCAAGCTGTATCTGGGAACCATCTCCACCAGCAGCAGACATAGCCCACAGAATAGTCCTCCCCTCCCCAAGAATACAGCTATCGCATCTTTTGCAATCCAGCAGCATCAAAACCAAATTAATTGCAAATAGTTTTCTAATAATGCTTATCCACATCCTGCACAAGGCAAATGTGCGCAAGAGACATTTTGAAACCTGTGACAGTCGTATTTCTTATTTTATTTGAAGGCTCCTGAAGAAAAATAAGTGTTCTGAACAGCTGAATTTGTTAACTCTTTGCTTTGACTTTAAATTGCATCATCCCCTTTTATGAGTGATGTGGTCACTTATTAAAAAAATGTGTCGTATGAACTGTTTTACAACACATTAATATCTGCTTCTCAACTACCAGTCATCTTATTAAATTCTCAGCATGTTCTCACTTTGGAGCCATCCAGATAATATAGACAGCAACATTAACAGCAATAAAGACATTGCTAGATGTAACGTAGTATCTAATTAACAGTGATCTCAGTGGGGCAAGGCCGGGAGAGGACAACTGAAAAAAAAAATCATCTGCATTAAAGTTATTGGAATGGACAATTAATGGCAGCAGCACCAGTTTTAATTAAAACTTAGAGGTGGTGATCCAAATTGGCTAAATCTGACACAGAAGTAACGGCCCCGATCAGGTTTAAAGCAATTAGCCAATCTCTAGCCATCTTTCTCTTGTCTTTTCCACTTATTTATGGTTTAATGTCTATTAAAGTCCACTGCCTCCAGTTGGAGCAACACACTTTACTTGCTGCCATGATCATCACCAGCCACCCAAATTCAGTACTGCGTGAATACAGCTCAGGAGGTCTTCTGCCAGCTTTTACACCCGCTACTCTTTTGTGTCTGCCAGCTGCTAAACTGAGGATAAGGGTTAGCCCTTCTGCAAGTTGCTTGTTTAACACACACTGGGCATTGTCAGGACAAGCAAAAGACAGTAAGTTCTACAGCTGGGAAAGACTCAGGATTTTCAAGAAATAAAATGGTTGCACAGGAGCCCACCATTGAATGAAATGAAGCCATTTGTTAACATATGCCTCTATTTTAATCTCTTGTTCTACTTCAGTGCCAAAATAGTGCTTTTACTCCAAACCGTAATACAAACCACTTTGAGTTTTCTATATGCTGCCTCAAGGGTGCTTTCCAAATACTGTCACCTGTTTCTCTCATCATTGTTGTAATACACAATGACAAAGAGGAATGTTTCCTATATTAGTATGGGGGAGTGTTTCTGCAAGTTCGCAGGTTTCCATGGTTGTAGATGTTGATCTACTTTCTGCTTTCACTAAAGCCTCCCCAAGCCACTGAATATTGTAATCTGCTCTCAAGCAAGAATTCTAACTGAATGATCATTGATACACTCCATTCTAAAGAGGTATTTTGTTCCTCTTTTCAGAGTAGCGCTTCCCCCTCAACTTGTGAATCTTTACAGGTCTCCTGTCTCTCACAGGATGTCAGTTCCAACATTCTGTTTTAATGAAAGACTTGGCAAGCCTGTCCAGATTTTTCACCTGTATTTTTTAAAATTAATTTAGTATCTTCTCATGCAGCACATTCCCTTATAGCCCACATCAAGATAATGCTTCAGCCATATGTGGATGAAAGCCTCTCCCCTCCCTGACACAGCCAATCCAAACAAGGGCAACCACTCCCAGGAAGCTGCTGCTAATAACATCTTTCTTCAATTTCCTTTTTCAGTCTTCTTTTTTCATTCACTCTCCTGAACAGGATATTGAAAGGTTTCTGAACTCTACAAAGGTCATTGCATTAACAGACAGCAAATCCTTCCCTTCGGCCTTGATAAGATATTTTCTTACTTCTCACCATTTCAAACTTCAGTATAAACTCTTTAGCTAATTAAAAGCTTCTTGTAGAAAGACTCTTTCCAAAATAATTTTCCCAAAGTTGTGCATCCATCTCCACTCCAAAACTTTATTTATTCACCAATAAATAAATATTGTTCACTACTTGGTATTTATGTCTTCATTCCCAAGTAGACATCCATTGTACATCACTCTTACACCACACACACACAACCCTAACTCACCATTCCATTGTCAGAGGTCAAAAATCAGTCTTGGCCAAATTGGTTAATCGGGTAAGTCTGACACAAACTATCAGCTAGAAATACTTCATCATTGTGGCTGCTCATTCACATCCGCTACTTAACGTCGTAAGTAGGAACCATTACTGTTAACGGTAACCTACTAAATGGGTGTCAAAGTACGATGTATTTCATTTGAAGGATGGTTTCCTGCAGAACACATGCCATGATTTTCCTAAGTGTTGGATTGGAGTTGGAATGTTTCTGATTTTTGCATTGTTTTTCCTTGGTTTTGGCAGTCGTTGCTTGGTTTTTAGAAGGCTATAAGTTTTACGAAACCTTTCAAATGGCTGAATACAATGCATTATTTACAAGACTAACTTTTTGCTTGGGTCTTCTACCTGATCTAGTTTAGAACTTGAAACTCAATTCATATACAGAAAAAACACTTTTAAAATGCTTTGATTTGTGTTTAGAGCAACTGAACCAAATTTTTACTTGGGAATTGGAAGAGAGGCTTTTCCTAGTTTTACAGGCTCAAACTGGTTTCTAAACAGAGTACACACTATTTAACTGAGCTAAACTAGGTAAAAATGAATGAAATATTCTTTCCACAACTGCCAGCGTTAATCAAAGACTGATTTATTACTTTAACAAAGCCTGGTGTCTAGATAATACATCAACTCAGTTCAACTTTCCCTGAGACTTTTTTTCAGCAAAGTCCAACTCCTATAATTTTAAGTTATATTTTTGCTTCCACATCCTTTCATACAGTGAAGTCCACTAACACATTGATATAGGGAAAAAAACCAAGAAGTTGAGAATAGGAGCTTAAAAAAGTATAGTCATCAAAAAGGTTACATTTCAGTAGTCATTTTGTGGTTTTAATTATTTTGTTTTAATTTCATGCCAATACTTACCAGCTTTAATGATGAAATTGAGCCCTGTCAGAATAGGACTTTGTTTAAACTTTTAAGAACTTTGAAGTTTTAATGCCTGTGAAAAATAAAAAAGAAAGCAAATTTCTAAGCACTTGAAGAGGCAAAGTGAAAGAGGCCAAAGCTTCAGGTAGAGTCAGGGCTCAGCTTCTGCCAACACTTGCAGCCTCAAGACTGAAAAGCTGATGCCAAAAAATGTACTCCCAAGGCCCACTGTGATATTCCTCCTTTCTAAGTCTTTCACTGACGTACATTAAGCCAGTACTGGGTTTGACTCTCACACACCAAAAGTTGTGTGAAGGATGAAACGTGAGGAAGTGATCTCATTCTGAATCCAGCCGATCTTTTATTGCCTAATCGTGGATATAGGAATTTCCTGCTGCTTCTGTAACAGAGTTTTTCTGGGTTGCTCTCAAGATTGCATTGCAGAACAGATGACCAAGTCCAGAATTGTAAAACCATAGCAGAATTGTGTGCCAGACTTCACAGATGTCTAATGAATAATTTGCTGAAGAAACACTTCACCGTATACAAGATAATGCCCAAAACATTATGGAAAATCTGATGCTTACAGCAGTCCCAGACTCAGCGCGTATCTGACATTACGCTGTTACATTACAAACTTGCGTCCCATGTTCAGATCCCTAATCAGAGGCCAACAGCAAGTGAATTGCCCTCTAGACTGTACACAAAACATCCCCTTTGGAAGCGATATCTAATCCCTCCAACTACCTCTAAGAACACAATTATCTCCAAGCAATATATTATTTCTGAGAATTGCTCATATCAAAGCCCACTGCTACTAAATTAAACTACCAGCATCCCTCAAATAAAAATGAAAGCTCAGAACATCAATTTCCGCCTCGTAATCCTTTGAGACATACATAATGACAAACTGCCACAATGCAACCACATGAAAATAGGTTCTGCCTTCTTCCAGCCCTGTGTAGTACAGGTGTATGGTTTCTAAAAGTCATGTTAAAAGTCATATTGTCTTCTCTGCTTGTTGTCTCTTTTTAAACAAGGAAAAAACTGAACTGAGGCTTACATCTAAGTTTTTATTTAAATATCTCTACTTTTCATGCATATATTGAGAAAACTCTTCATTCCCTGTTGAACTGGCCTATTTGCCATCACTTTATCACTTGCCGGCTTACTAGCACCCTTGCTCAGACCATATAGCCAAAACCCATCTTTGTAACTGTTCTTGTGCTCAGCACTAGCTTAACAACAGCTTACCAATGAAACTGAAGAAGAGCAAAAAAGCTATAAAACAAACAGGAGAAAGGAAAAGAGGATCTGCAGAAACAATGAGCATCACATAAGCATTTTGTGTTTTCCTAGTCACCTGCCTCTCATTGTCCAAGTGCAGCCTTCCCCACACCTGAAAACAGCTACACTTTCAGTCAGATGAAAAAAATGCCATGTTTTACATTTGCTCATTCTTTCTGCAAGATCAATATAATAGTCTGCATTGTACTAAAAAAATGGCTTTATGCACAGTTTTGTTAGTAAAATGAAATCACAGTAAATGAATAAGAATTCCATTCTGAAGTGACATGCTGCGAATATAAATTATGTTTTATAAAACCATCGCACATAACTGTAAACTAGATGGGCGCTGCTCGCATGAGCTATTAGACAACACTTTAAAAGCTGCAGTCTAGTTTAGTGGAGATAATTTTAATTGACTCAAGGGTGTATCTCAATGGTCCTGAAATTGTTAGGAAAATGTATTGCAGGGGAAGAGCATTCCCTCAGCTGTGGGGAGCAGAGTCAATGCAATCTAATAATGCTCTGGGTTTCCAACTGCTAGATGCATTTTGCGATTGGAAGTGATTGCATCGAGGATGTAGATGGGCCACATAAATGGAAGCTTTTATCGCTGGTTAGCATAATTACTGTGACCGTCTGTGCTGTGTTTGCATCTGCTGGAGCTTGGTTAAGATTTTTGGAGAGTCACATAATGGGAGAACAGTTGTTTTCACAATGAGCTGTTTCTGTGGTTATTTACATGAAATGCTGACTTTCACCTTCTTGGTGTTTCCTGCTCATCTTCCAAAGAGGACAAAACACATGCAATGACTAGGCTTCTAACACCCTGCTACCTGAAGAGCCACATTAAACTGTTGTAAATCACCAATGAACAAAGAGCTCAAAGCCAAGTATAATGAGGTATCCTCCCTGTACTCATGAACATTGTTTCTGAGAGTCTAGTTAAACAAGAAATAGGATATTTTAAAAAAAAATCTGTTCCTTTCTACTGACTCCCTAGCTTGGGAGTGCTTAGCATCTTGACAGAGGTCTACAAGTCAGAACCCCCAAACTAGAGACAGCATTTGTAAATCAATCACCACCTTTGTCCCTCCCTCCCCCCAATTTTTGTGGTTTTTTTTCTGTTTTTTTTTTTTGTTTTGTGGTGGGGGTTTTTTGTTGTTGTTGTTTTTTATTATTATCAGAAACTTTTCTTCCTCCAGTTGCTCAATTCTGAGGCAATAAACAGCTCCTTGATTTTAAACAAACTCATGTCAGTGCAGTGCTCCACATCTGATTTTCCTATTGAATTTAAAGGGGTTTTGTTATGTCATTCAGTTAAGCAGAGCTCTGCTCACTTTATACTATTGTCCATATTGTTGCCACAGATTCACTGGGAGTCACCAAGAGCACATCATGCAGGACTCCAGGTGCTACGCTGAAAGTTTTCCTTTCAGCACAAGTCAAATCCAAAGTTTCAGCCCTAATCTTCAAAGCCCGCCTGAGGGTTTTCCTCAGCCACCCATAAGGTGGGCCCCTTCCTGCAGTATGGCTTTCCTGTGACAGCTCCGCTGCTCAGTGGGGTCATCCTACGGCTGAGATTCACAGCCATGGGAAATCACGTTCTGGGCAGCTGGCCTGCAACTGGGATGCTTATGTCTGCAAGGGATTATTAGGTTGGACTGCAATTCTTACCACTGTCAGAACAAAGAGTAGAACTCTCACTTTCATTTTGGCTTTTCCCACCTAGTTTTTGAAATAAATCAATAAGGGGGAGGAGAGAAAGAATTAGAAATAGCAATTGCTTTAGCAGAGGATATTTCACATGCTTTGAACTATGATCAGTACTACCAAGAGATTGCTTCAGCTGAAAGCCTCTCAGTATACGCATTGCCTTTCCCTTTACTTTAAGGGACACACATATAAGAATTCATTTTGCCTTTGATTTTGCCCGATACCCAGAGAGAGCATAAGCAACTAGCAGAGGCCTCTGACAGGTTGTTGGCCTTGGCCTATGTGCCTGCAAAACAGATCAGACCTTATCGTGGCAGAGCCAGACACCATCACACCCCCGGAAGGACCTCAGGGCCTTGAAATGGCAGCCTCGCTTGTTGAGCCAAATTGGATCTTTCAGCTTTGAGTCACGCCAGTGCTGAAACACAAATGGCGCTAAGCTAAAGCTACTTATCCAGTTCATTTGTAACCAAAGATTTTTAAGATCAACTAGTCCACCATTGCTGTAGCTAAAGATTTAACTGGTCTTGAAACAGCAAGAGTACCATAAATCAGGATGTAACAATTCCCTATTAGCCCCAGGAGACACAGCACCTACTTTTACAGCAGCAAGTAAGGGAATTTGGAAGCCTTTGGTAACATTAACAGAGATCATTTCAAGTGAAACAAGTATTCCACTCACCCTGAAGGTTGGGACACTTGCACAGCAGGTGCACTACAGCTGGTGTGCTGCTGTTACCTTTGGCATGACAGATTAAGCCATGCAGATGTAGTTTTCCAGTCTGTGGGTCTAATGTATTAAAAGGATTATTTTTTGATACTAGATTCCCATGCACACAATTGCAGTTCATTGAAAAATTAAAGCAGCCATCTCTATTCATAACACAAACCCACGGTGTTTTCTGCCATGTTGAAGGAACGGAGGGGGAAGCAGGAATTTAGTTTATTCATTTCAATTTAAGTTCACTTGAAACCAGATATTTATTGTTAGTCTTCTGTAAATGAATAAACTTCCACTCTTATACCACAGACAGATCCTGCTGCTATCAATTCTGTTGAGCATCTCTGATGGCACCATTGAAGAACCCAGTTTTCGTGGCCCCTATCTACGACACGTAACACAGCTCACAGCACAGGACAGCATCAGGGTTCCTGCCCTCGCTGTCAGGTCTACAGGCACCAACCCCGTCCATCCAGGGGCAGCTGGAGCAGAGACCCATGCCTGCAGCTAGTACACTCTGCAGTTGGCTGCCTCTTTCAGCTCTTGTGACTAAATTGAGTTAGCAGGACTCATCTCTGGTTTTGTATAAATTGAAAATTTAAAAAAAGGAAAAAAAATATTTTCCTGGGTGGGTTTTTGGTTCGTTTTGTTTGTGGTTGGGTTTTTTTTTTTTTTCCTTTTTCTTTTCCTCACTATCATGACCAGTGATAGAGGTTGGTCTAATATCAGGCAGGCTGCTATGTCACAGCTACAGTGACAACTGTATCCAGCAGTGATTAAAGCTACTTGGGTTCATATGTGACATAACTGTTTGCAGGTTTTGGGCAGGGTTTTTTTCCCCTTCTTACTAAAACCAGTATGTTAGTCTGAATATTACATATGCTTATCATCAATTGCAAAAAAAAAAAATCTACTTCAGTTTCTTCAAATCCATCTCAGCAAGAACTGTAAAAACAACCAAAATCCTAGAAAACTTCTTTTGGATTTACAGTACCTCAACTGACCATTCTCATTGAGAAATTCTGGCAATATTACTGTTTTTTTCAATCTAGCCAGTCAAAAATGGCTTAAAAACACACTGTAGTCCTAAACCCTAGGATTTGGGATGCAATAAGCTGTAAGTGCCTCACAATATATAGGCTACCAGTGGAACAAGTAAAGCTTTTGTGTAAGAGCATGCAGTAAACATCAGTCTTTAACCTACCACAATAAACGCTTTCTGAAAAACTAAAAGCGAATCTCTCTTGGGTACTAATTGCTCCACTTTCCACAGAGCTAGAAACACATTTTGCAGACAGTAATACACTTTTCAAGAATGTTTGGTGCATTAACCACAGAATTACATATAAATAGTTCTGACTAAAGCTTGCTTTTAGGTACCAGTACAAAGTGTGCCAGGAGGAGACAACATGTACTTAAAGACCTATTCAAATTTTATTTGAAGAATAAAAGTGAGCTTCAGTTAAGACTTTTTTTTCATTGCTACATCAATGCCAAATCCTTATTTGCAATATATAGAGCTAAAGTGAATAGAAGGATCTATCCATTCAAATCCTGATCCTTGGATACTCTATTATTATTAATGACAATCTTTTAACTGAATACAAAATTACTGTCACTCAAGGTAATAAGTTCCAACCATGTAACTTGATAAATCTATCATCATTATTACCTTGCATTTTTTCCTTTTCCAATGCAATTGCACAATATTGGCTGCCATAAATTAATTGTTATTTTAATAGAGTAAGACCAATTTAATGAATTCAAATATGAAAAGGTCTAAATTGATTTTTTCTCTTATCAACCTGGACCACAATTCCTGTCATAACAGTACAGGCTCTTCAAAAATAATTCTTCAGTACCCAATTTAAAAGCTTCAGTGAGAGCTTAATTTGATCTTCTATCTAGTCCCCAATTAAAAGAAATACCCTATAAAAATAAGGCTGTTTCAAGATAGTGATGACAGCACTGATTTTAATATATTTATTTAAAACCTTACAAAAGTTAAAAGCAAGATGTATAAATCAAAGAACAAATGTTTGATTTTATGCAGAACATTCTTTCCAGATTTTTCTAAATAAGTGGAAATATTGTGCTGTACTGATCTTTATAATTCTAGGTTAACATTTGGCTCATCTACAAAGTAGCACACCTTTATGAAAGCAAAGTCGAAATCACTGTTCTTGTTTTTGAAAGCATGTAAATAAGTGCCCAAGATTGTCTATTTCCACCTTCAATTTGTATACCTATTCATAGATCACTAATATTATATATACAGATATTAACGTACAAGGAAGCTTGAAAAGCTGAATGTAACCATCCACCCAACAACTGGCCAAAAGTTCAAACAAAGGGCATCTGATGCTAAATACCACTTCTCCTAGTACATCCTCTTCCAAAAAGTAAACCTTTGCATAGGAAAAATCATTATTGAAGAGTAAAACAATTGATGTTAAAATGATCGATAATTCATTTAAGATGCATATAATGCATCATTGAATAATGCCTTAATGGCTGGAAATGAATCTCATCCAGAAAATCTAAAACCAAATCCTGTAATAAATATTAGCTCGCCTGCCAGGCAGTCAACCAGAACACTTCTGATTAATCTTTTAATCATACACTTGAGTCAAAGCTGTGCCCTGTCAGTTCAAGGGATAACCAGCAAAGTCTGAAGCTTGTGAGACCTCAGACGGGAATAGGCTTTTTGCACCATTATCTCAGAATTTTATATAGAAAATCCCATTGATAAATGGAGCCTTAGTTAAACCTCTTTGCAGGATTGTCTGTAGCAGACAAGAGCCAAGTGCACTGAGCACTCTGGAAGTTCGGGCCTCCCCCGGACTGACCTGACCTGCCTGCAAAACAGGAGAAGAGACATCTGCTGCTCTTCCTTCCTACTCCTGGCAGTTACAGAGACAGCCTATTACACAGGGCTACACTCTAAATATGTGTCTGATAACATGGTGTATATAATACCTGCACATATTCGGGTTACATAGCAATGCCTTCTTTGAAATTAATGTAGTACAAAAGAAATCATCTTAAACTTTGCCGGAACAGCCCAAATAACAAAACTCTCACTTCTCCTAATGCTGTAGTTTAAGATGGAAAGCGAGCTATAAATTGACTAAATATTAAAAAATAAGAACCAGCAATTTATTTTATTTTTACATAATAAAATTTAGCTAGGAATTCAACTAATCAACAACAATTTTAGATATTAAGAAAATGGGGAGGTGTTCAGAATACTTTTGTTACACAGCAGAAGTTCTTCTAGGAATATGGTCTGGTCTAGCTATTCAAAGCCTTGAACCACATGGTATATATTTATGCAGTTTTACTGGTACGCTGGATGGGCCTGTGGGGAGAGTCATCCACAGCTAGTTTTTCACTGAGCAAACTGCAGCACAATATCAGAAACAGACATACTTTTTTTGCCTGAACTGCACCACATCACGATCTGGGAGCTTGCTTTCGTTAGGAAAGTATTCCCTGCATGACCTCAAGTACAGCATTCCCGTCAACCTAAGCTTGGGGCAGCCAAAGAAGAAAAATTCAAACCAAGCAATTAAGCTAGATGATGCAATAAGGAACACTTTAGAATGTTGTGCAAAAATAAATAATAATAAAAAAATTCAAGAAACCTCCTTCCTACATGGACCAGACTGACTTACTCACATGAGCCTTTACAAAAACCTCAAAACATACTGAGATTTTTGCAAAAGCCTTCAGAGCTGACAAGTCTGCTGAAGACACACATTCTCATCCCTTCACTGATTATGTTTTTACTTCTTGTAGTCTCTCCATGTGAAATAAACCTATTCAGACTAAAAGTATATGGCTGCTTTTTCTTTTAGCCAAAGACAATAGCTATTCTAACACAGTACAATATCTCTCACTTACTTTAAAGTCAAACTCAACACTCACTCGTGGCAAAGTGGTGAAATTAGAAAACTGTCTCAGCGAGCTCTCCGAGGTAACTCGCCAATGCAGAAAAGCTTTGCTGAAGTCACTTGCAAAAGATTCACTGCTAACTTTTCCTGAAAGCTGTCCTTCACTTACTGCATCTTTTAAACTTTGCACTGCCTGTAAAGGATGACCACTGGGTAGCCCAGATATCAACGTTGCATCCTGAAGTGAAAGCCTCACAAACTTATTCACAGGATGATTCACAATTTATTATACAATGTGTTTCACTCGCACTTCTCTACCCACTGTTGATTTCCTAAAGCTTATGAGGTAACCACAGCAATTACACAGAAAAGTAATATGCTACATAGTAGAAGTAACATAATGTGTTTTAGTAACCTATACACAGAGGAGGAGTCAGCCTTGTGTAAGCAGTCAGGTCTCCATGGACGACCATTAATTTTAGTTTTTATTTTATTTTTTTTTTAAAGAGAGAAAGGGAATTAATCTTACCAAGATTTCTATTAAAGTGTGGACACTTTCCACAGGCAATGCCCACAACTCTTACATGGAGGAGTTTGACACAGTGTTACTTGTAAAATTCCTCCAATTTTGGAAATGAATCTTAACTAAGATGGCTAATGGTCTGTTAGAAACTAAATTTTCCCTGAAGAGCAACCTGCTAGAATCCAAATGAAACAAAACAAAACAAACAAAACCCAAGATACTCTGGGCCTTTAGAAGAGAAAACTGAAAAAGCAAGTGAGGGCGGAGAGGAGGGGAAAATATCAAGAGCAACACTAGTGCTTTAACATAGTTCTGCATTTTCTCCTCCAGGGAAACACCTAGGAAGCTCTGAAAGGTCAGAGCCTGATGCTGCCCACACCAGCCCCGCTGGGCACCTCTGATGAGCTGAGGCCAGCACCGTGGGTGTAACGGTGTAAGGCAAGTGATACAGCAAAAGGGAAGATAAAAGGAGTGGCTATTGGGTTAATTAACATCTTTTTCCTTCTGTGTAATGACACAATAAGCCTTTAATGCAAACATCTTTTCCTCTTGACTACAGCTCTGTAGAACCAATTGCTTCAATATTTTTAAAGTCAAATTCTCACCATGGACCAGGATATCATTTCAGGAATAACAAATAAAAAATTACTGAGGTCACAGAAGCTAATGAGTTCTCCCAGCACACATTCAAAAAATACTCTGTGCTAGATATAAAATTTGTGAGAGATTATTCTGAAGTCCTCAAGTCTAAGTTAGCTCCAAGGGCATATAAAATGGATAAAAGGCAGACGCAGGGGCATGGGAAGAAGCTAGGTAAACAGTGGAATCCTGCTCTCATGTAAATTCTGTAGAGTGGATCCATAAGACACCCCTACAATTTTTCCTGGTGTTTTAATACTCATAGCCAAGGATGTGCTGGAATCAACAAGGAAACAAAGACTTTGTGTCAATAGCTTCAGGTCATCCTGCCACTGAGAGTCTTTCAACATCAGAAGTTGATTTTGGTGCCTGAACTATTTTCATCACTACTGCCAATCAACTGAAGGAGAAAGGTGATCTCATCTGATTGATTTTCATTGCCCACAGCTAAAATCTCTTTCTTAACGGAGGTAGCAAACTTGTCATCACACAGCACTGTATTTTCCTTACAGAACAGCACACAGTGAAATACTAAGAGACATGCACCAGTCTCAGCCAGCAATTTTTCCAGAGAAAGAATATATATCATATTTTACCTTTGTGTACCCTGCATAGCTGTCAAAATCAGAAAATACGTTAACTCTTTCAATTCTGTTATTCCTCCATGATGTTTAACTGCTTATACTGTGTCAAGCTCCTAAAGAAAAGTTTTGAGCCCAAATAATTCATTTCCCACTAGGTTTTAATTGGTTGAAGTGGAGAAGAAATAAAATTAATCCCAAAACAGCCTGGTCAAAAATATTTCATGTACTTTCAGCTTAAAGGAAATTATCAATAAAGGCAAACCTCTAAGAGAGATTAAAAAATAAAAGCTTTGCTTCCTTTAGATATACTTGGCTGTTTCACCTCTAACTAAAAGCAATTTATGTTTTATTAATCCTACTTTCTAGATGGTTGTACTCCCACCTACAGTACCTCAGTTTCCCCAAGAAAAACTGGTTTGTCTCAAGAACAAAAGAACTGCTGATCCTATCACCATGCTAAGGATAAGGTGTTGTTTTCTGTTTGTTTTTAAGTCATCCTGGATTTTCATCATCATTATCTCCTGCATGGAAGCTTTCAGACTTTTAGTCATGTAATACAATGAGTTACTTCTGCATCTGACAAAAGCGTGCAGGAAAAGCGACTGCATTTTGAGCAGCAAGCTCATGTCATCGATTGTTAGTGAGCTGTGTCCAAACAGATGAAAACTTGGCCCTACAAACACTATCCATCCTAATGCTTCAGGGAATCCGCTGATCATTTGGGCTGGAGATGAAATTTCTTTCCTCTTTTGACCAGAGCTCTGTAAAGAACAGATGTTTTCAATGATGTATCCATAATGATGCCAAGATTTTTTTTTCCTGAGCAGTTAATTTCACATCCAGCAACGTGTGCAAGTAATTTAAAGTTGTTCCTTCTGATGCAAGATACCTCACACTTGTCTATACTGACTTTCATCTGCTGTCAAGCTGTCTGAGCTAGATACAGCCACCCAGACAACAGTGACTGTAGGGCTGGGCACAGAAAAGGAGTGCAGCACCTCCCCAGGCATTCACCAACACCCAGATGTGTTAAAGGAGAAAGCTGATCTTTCATTACCATTCCCTTCGATGTAGATGCAACCTCAGACTTGTTGCCTGGTTTGGTTAGATTCTCTTGAACTCCATCCTACTCTACATTAACACCAGTTAGGTTAAATACTCGTCACCCATTTATTTTACAAATCTTGAAGTGATTAGTAAGTATATTAATAGTCCTGCCTTTACACAGAAGCTTAAAAACAAACAAACCAAAACCATTTTGTTGTTGAAAGCAGATTCATTCCTGTTCTAATCTAAAAGCCTGTCCACAAAAGTGCAAAAGGAATAACACAGTTACGTTCATATATTTAGCAACGATGTAACTTCAGAATTTGCATGTTCTGTTTCGATTTATCTAGCACCTTTAAGTGTAAAGGGATGCAACACAGCCACACTCATGCCAGCAGCTTACCTGGTTAGAATTCAAAAATACAGTTCAAACATTAGGACCCTAGCAGCTTGGGCTGTGCTGATAGCTGAGCCAAATTTGACAATACTTTCACTATCTTTGTGCTATACTACAGAAATTCAACCCCTGTGTAACTCTGGCCTCTTATAGACAGTAGTCATAGGACTCATGGGATTTATCAAAGGTTTCCTTCTCTATCACCACTTAAAAATACAATGGTAGAGCTGGACTAGGTTACCTAGCAGTGCTCATCCTTCTATCATGCTTCCTATGGATAAATTCAACTTGGAGAAGGTTTGAAGCATTTGTCCAACATGTACTATCTATACAAAACCTTTTCTTACAGTCAAAAGCAAGAGTATGCAAAACCAGGCGAGAACATGGCCAGGACACAATGTGTTCTGAATATACTAACTGGCATCTAGTCCCTTGGGAACTACTGCCAGCAGGAACAGATGAGCTCTCTGTGCTGAGGAGGTATAATAAACATGGCAGTTTTCAGCAGCTGCCTGACACCTCCACCAACTGCTACAATAAGATATTAGTGTGAAACAAGAATCATCTGAGTCTGAACACAGAGACTTGTGCTTGGAGTACACGGAAATGAAACTCACATTAACCAAAATGGGGTGTAACAGCACAGCTATGCACCAGGAGATATCCTTCAGTGGGTCTGCCTATTCAATGGCCATGGGTAACCCTTGGAAAGAAACCTCTGGTTTTTTCCAAGGCTGAATTTTCATTCTTGATAATATCAAGTTTCATTAATCACTGCAGCACATGCAAGGCAATTCTAAGGGATGAATAATGAAGGATCAAAATGCAGGATCCATGACTTAATGGAACTGTTGAAACTGTGGTGGCTTGTCACAACATCCTGTAAGTCTATTTGAAATTTCCACAAAGTACCTGGAGAGGAAATACATTTCAGTATGACAAAACCACGTCAAGTAATTGCTATGGCTGCTTAGAAAGTAATGGAGATGTTTTGGCACTCACACTGCTCCTTACTGCTCTCGTCATGTTTCTAGCTTATTAGAAATCAATGTGAAACAAACTAAATCTGGATGGCAGATGCTAACCGCCTCCAGAAATGTTTTACTCCCTCTGCATTAAGACAGAAAAGGACCAAGGCAAAAGTCCAGATTCCTTATGGTAAAAACTAGGGAACTGGTTCCTCAACAGCCAGTTCTTAACAAGCTTTGCTTTCCACAAAGCATCTAAAAAATGGAAGAACTTTTCCAAGCAATTAAAAAAAAAACCCCACAAACTACACACAGACTTTGAAAAAAAACATTCTTTCCAATCAATTGCTTGACTGTATGCAGGCCTTCCTGCAGCAAGGAAAGGAGCCCTGTCAAAAAATTAATTCCAACACCATTTGAACCTCAGCCAAGATGATTATCTGGTCCATATTTTAACTCATGTTTGGGTTGCCTGACACACCTAATCAAATCCATACCTTTGGTCCCTTTCCCAGCCTCCTCACTGCCTCTCCCTGCTTCAGATGCAAGACAATGTACAAAACGCATTTCAGATAGAATGATTCAATATGGAAAATGTACGGTTCATCCAGAAGGAAAGATTTCAGATACAAAAAGACTCCAAACCTCTGTGTATCGGGGATCTCTATGCTAGTTGTCATTTTTGCTTCATGGACCTGCTCATTACAGAGAGATAAGAAATTGACCCTCAGTTTCCTAATATGAAAGTTTCCTATCAATACTGCTCAATACTTACCATCGCCGAGGAAGAATCTCAGCATACATCAGTCATGTGGTAAGAAATACGAAAAAGCAACGTAACATTTCGATGATCTGGTAGGTCCTTGAAATTTGGAAAACAACAAGTGCCACTGTTTACAGAAAGTCCATCTGGTTTTTAAGTATCATTCAGATTCCTTCCTAAAAATTAAAAGGAATTGAAACAGGTAATATTGTGTTCTTTATCTCATACTGCAAGTTTATTTAAAGAGAAAATTGCGTGTTACAGGTCTATTGTCACCGTCATTTGAAAAGGAAACATAAGACCATCCGCTAGCTACTGCTTCTGGATGCTGAGAGGAGTTCTTGGCAGTAGGTGGGTTCTTGTTTGTGCTCTGACTTTTCAATCCAGAGGTGCTTGTGGCTGTTGTACCCTGCTTTTTGTGATAGCATTCAAGACATTTTAAGATGATAATACAAAAATTTAACAGCAAAGAAGTGATGCATACAAATGTTAGAAGACCACAATGAAGGGCTGCATTTGGTTTAACTTGCAGAGAATGAGATCTTTCAGTTGCCTTAAAACTTCTGATCTGTTCAGAATAAAACAGGTTGCACAGCTTCATGCTTTCCCATCTATATAAGCTCACAAGTCAGAAGTTCAACCAATGTTCTTCTCTAGCAGAAACAGTATAGATGAGAAAAATCCTCATTGTCTACTAGCAGCCACATAAAGCAGAAACAAGCAACGATGTCCAGATATTCTCCCAGAGGAGACTATATTTTAGAAGGCTGTCCCCTATAGCAGCCTTACAAATTCATACATCCACATATATTGTTACAGTCCCATGGAGTTCTTATCTTGCTCAAAGTGCACACTGTTTCTAGTTTGTATAGCAACGGCTATTTGGCAATAGGACAGAAATCACAAGTAATATCTTCACGCAGAAGCTTGCTAATGCTTCACAGTGAAGCTCTCTCCAACACTCATGATTTCTTTCCAATTGCTCTTCCTATTCTTCATACTTCTAAGCCATTCCGAGCTCAAGGCACCTGCACGCCCATTCTCTGCATAGCTTTGGGATTTACAGAATCCCATACACAGATGTGTTAGCAGAATGCTCTAGTATTTCACTATTAATAACCATATTCTACCTTCTATCTCTCTTTTACCCGCTCACGGGCCTAAATTAAACTATTATTGCACTAAAAGTTGAAGAAATAAACTGTATTAAAACATTCATGTAATAGATTTCTGCAGCATCAGTGAAGGAGACATACTAGTAGGCCACACATAGCTCACATATTTTCTATGATTCTGTTTGACCAGAAGGCATCCATTGCCTTGTTATAGAGCTCTGCAGTTGCACCCCATGGAAATATCTTGGCATTCCCCTGAAGTCATGAAATGCAGATGCAGCGTTTTGCACTGAGCTGATGCTTTGGAGACATGCCATCACACAAACTCAACACATTATTAATCTGGTCACAATTTCCATTTAAACTCAATGACACTTAAAATGATATGGTTTTATGTTTAAATTATAGATAGGCTTGGAAATATTTTAATCAGTAATCAATTTCTTACCCCACCCAAAAACAGATGGTAAAATATTTCAGTTAATAGCAGGAATATGTGAAGGAAAAAAGGCTTAGAAAATAATAATACTAAGCAACACAAGGAATGTTTAATAAATGGACCAAACCCTGAGCTCACCGTAGTCGGGGAAAAACACTGTCTGCACTTCGATTAAGTCAATGTTGGGGCACTCTGACACACGTTGGTATTTGCTTATTTTTAGCATATGACTCTGACACACGTTGGTATTTGCTTATTTTTAGCATATGCAGCATACTTCCAGCAGATGCTTGCTTTCAAAAAAAGTATTAAAAATATAAAGTATTTCCCAATTGTTAAAAGTAACAAGTCTTACCACTTTGTTATTAATCTTCATAAATACCTTTTTTCTATCAAAAATGAAGAACATAATTGAATTTTCAGTAGAAATATATTCAAGACAAAAGTCATAAAAAATCATGTCACTGATTATTTTTTTTTCCTCCCAAAATACAGTATGGCAACCCATGTCATTATTTACAAATCATGTAAGCAAGGATTGTAAAGAAATAGTACAACATCTAGTTATCTGGTTAAAACCTCCTGTTCTAGCTCCAGTGTGACTGTAAGGAATAATAATTAACATCTACCAGCCACCTCAGTATTTGTAAGCACTAATGTTAAACTAGCCTTTGAAGACAAACTGCTCATTCCTACTGAGGTAGGAAATTAAAAATCAAATTTTAATTAAACACAGCTAATGTTTCTAGGTGCACTCAAAATTTGGCCAGATTTGAGCAGGTTTGTGTAGGAGGAAATACATCCTGGACTGTCAAAAGATGATCCTATGAGCAGCATGATAAAAATTAGTTTTGTAAATAAAATATTTGGAAGATGATGGTTTGTTTTAAAGGGATAAAAGATTTTGGTTTTTTCAACCATCATTCTTAGACATGACTACATTAGTGTGCAAGTGAAAGAAAACCTTAACCTGAAGCTCACTCCAAAAGCTAGAATTCAGTGAAGTTATGAACTAAAATGAGCATCTTACAGAAAAAAAAGTGCTGGGCAACACTGACAAACACAGAGCCACCTGTAACACATGTAGCCAGCCAAAAAGCATCCACAAACAGACCTCTGGCTGTAGCTTCATTCACTTTTCCTTACCGAGAGAGGAATATTCACAGGAGACACATGCAATTGTTTAATTTCAGAGTACATTTTCTTCTTAACCTGGCACAACTTTGCAACAGAGCAGCCAAAATCATTACAGGGCCGGACCAGCTGCCCTTGTTGCAACTTTTTGCCTGCTGAAGGGAAGGAGCAGTTGTAAGAGGAAAGTTATCGCAGGCCATCACGGTACCAAAAGGAAGATACCATCACAGAACACTTATTCTCTTTTACGACAGGTTCACTTTTTGTCAGCCAGCTGAAGAAAACTCATTTTCAAGCCATCTTTAATACAAATTGGTATTTTATGCTGGATCTTTCTAGCCCAACCTTCAAAATAGTATTTATCTTCTAATTCTCAATCATGATAATCTATCCATGGCCAGAGCAACCCTTTTTTTAATTTGTTAAAAATTTTTCAGGATCAAGACTTTTCTTTAACGAGCACTGCATAAACCCAGAAGGCTTACTGCTCACCTTCCAAAGAAGTTGGTTACTGGTATTTGCTGGTTCGCAACATACTTGCAAAAGTTACAATAAAAATAGCATTTAATGTGGCTGGGTTTAATGCTGTTGTGGTTTCTGGAGCATTCCCTGTACTTATAAGGGAAATACTTCAAAATCCACAATGCATGTACACACCATAAGGTAATACTGTGTCTAATACCATTTTACTAGCTTCTGCTAATGACTCTTTCAAGGCATGCTGCTTTATGTGATTAAACTAAACCCAAAAACAACATTGAAAAAATACACTTAAAAGGTTAAAAAAAAACAACCCATGGAGTAATTATACACTTCACCATGGTTTACCACTGGATACCCTGAGTGGAGACTCAAAAGAGGAAAGGCAAGGGAGTGTTGCCATCATCTTCAGCATGAGCACCTCAGGCACACTGTTCCACTACAGCTCTGAAGCTACCAGAAAATACAGCAATGAACAAGGGGAAGAAGGAAAAAAAAAAGAAAAAAAGATATATCTTTTCTGTCCCAGTCTTGGTCACAGCTAGCCTTTTTTTTATTATTACATTGTCATTGTGAGCATCTTTTTCTCTTCTTTAAACAGCGTGCTCCTTTCCCAAAACAGTAGGAAAAATATTAGTAATGAACAAGTCAGTCATCTGTATCCTTGCGATTCAAGAAGGGGTGGTACAGGGGGCTACTGACATAAAGCAAAATGTCTTAGGTTTACCAACACACCCCAAAGAGATCACAGTGAAAGAGGTTCTCCTTTGAAAAGGCTTACAGTAAATCGAGTAAAGTGATCAAATGCACACTCCTAAAAAAACAGTTTTCTTAGTCAAAATACTTTAAGTCCCAAAAGACAATAAAAATGTTCTACTTTTGGAAAGCAAGTGTGTTTCACAATAAAACAATACCTTCAGGGGGTAAATGGCTTAAAAAAAATCCTGAAAGAGTCAGTACCAATTCAAGGGTGTACCACTAGATAATTCTTTACAGGCCGCATCTTTCCTTAAGAGTTTATAAATCTATGCTGCATTTTCGGAGGCAGAGAAAGGGAGAAAAATCACTCTCCATGACACCAAGAAAGGGAGAAATATCAGTCTCCATGACACCACTGACACTTGAGATTGTTCGGAACGGAGGTTTAGGCAGGACCAGGATTAGCATACTACATTAGCAGTTAAGATCAGGAAACGGGCTGCACTTCCTAGCAGCACTGTTCATTTGGGTGAATTTCTGAATGAAAACCAAAAGCACACGGCATATGCTACAAATTTGGTTACAATACGGGATTTTTTTCAGAGCAAGGAGGTATATTCCAATCCCTCTACAATTAAGCATGGATGCTAACCAAAATGAGACTGGGGCTTAAACCAAAATGAAAAAAAAAAAAAAACAAAAAAAAACACCCAAAAAACACACACACACACAATTAACTATCACAGATTTCTTTTCTGACCCAAGTCCTTGGTCACAGAAAGTGAATTTTCTTCTGCATCATCTGTCAGTTTCAAATATTTCTCCCACACAGAACAACTACACAGTGCATGCACAAAATAGAGGAAAAAGCACAAATAACTGTACCCTCTCCTTACAATTGATAAATGCTACTTACAGAGATCTCAGTGTAGCTGTGTGTGATGGAAATATTAAAGTATACATAATTCATAACTGTAACCACCTATGCCTTTAAGCATCTTTTCTACTTTCATTACTACCCTTTATATTCTATGCTTTCCAAAATTCTGGGACCGCTGCCACCACAGAGATGTGATTGGATCACGTATACCACCATGCAATCATCACTTCAATATTAAATGAAACAATGGACTGTATATTTTACACCTGAAGATCATTATTCTCATACTGACCTAACTAAGACTATGACCCAAGGAAAGAATGTGCCTTCAGTGAAGTTCAAAAGCGACCAGATTTATTTCATTAGGAAGTTGTCTACAGTCCTGGGACTTAATCCGTAGAAATCTAAATTAAATGGACCTAAAACCTACTTATGGCTCGCCAGTTCTCCAAAGTCAGCTCCAAGAACTGATCTTATTTATTCCACGTAAAGAAAAGACTACCAGCCTTGTCACCTGCAACAGCTCCCTCAGAAACAAATATAAACAGAGAACATAGGACTACATGACTCTTACAGAAGAACTTACAGAAGACAGCATGCACAATCTAGTGATTCCTGTCACAAGACATAAGACTGCAATGACACTGTTTTTAATACTGCAGCAACTTCAGTAACCCAAAACCTAGAGGACTGCACAGCATTGTACTGGGAATGCTGGGTAATACCTGAAGTAGTAGCAAAAGAAAAAGAACAGACTACTTAGTAATTAGCTATAGGTCCATAGCACAAATTTCAAGGCATTTCATTTTACCAATTCACAAATTAGTTCTGTCTCCACATTCTCTACTGTGTTTTCTAAGCTGCCTGTAGGACCCTTGCTTAATGTGTTTTTACAGTCACTGTGACCTAGGACAAGAACTATGTTGTAAACAGAGTACTAACATTAATCTTTGCTCTGTTTGGGTTTGCAATGAATTGCAGGATGGTCATTGAGGGAAGCAATAGAATGCAGAATAATTTCATTGATCTCACAAGGGGACATGACATTTCCACAAAGGTGGTATGAAGAAACAAAGGCAGTACACCTTTGAAGCTGCATAAAGAACACTTTCTCAGGGTCAGAGTCAGTGCTAGGTCAGTCGCTGTACTAGGAACCTACAGGTGACTTCTTCCCAGTGCTTTTAGTTTCCAAGATGTCTTCAAGAGATTTGGGGTTTTCAGCTAAAGTTTTATTTGCTTTCTGTTCAGTAGTTATAGCATTAAAAAAAGTGCTACCTTATGAAGCCCTAAAAGACTGAAACTTCATCTTCATCATAGCATTGTGTGGTCCAGTTCAAACAGCTGCCCTACTTCCTCAGTGCTCAGCAGGAGTCCGGCTGCTCTCTGCACCATCTTCTGCCTTCAAAATTGTCATCCTACAAAACTGTTCCAGATGAATCCCCACACTAGAATGGGATCTCCTAGTCACTCCAAGGGGATTCCACTAAACTGCACAGATCTAGGCAAGTAAAGCAGATACATCCAAGCATGAACCTTCTAAAGGGATAAGTCCTCCCCAGATTACTTAAATCTGCCACACAGTGATTTACCTCTTCAAGTGCTGTAATATATTGAAGAGTAAAGCAAGTTCTGTCATTACTCCAATGTAGTGGCAAAATATAAGAAGTTATGACATGGTAAGAGTATTACATATACATGAAGTGATCCTGCTTGCTAGGATAACACTGCACATGATGGTTGGAATTAATTTTCCAACTAGAAGACAATGTTATTAAAGCATGACAGAAAAAAAATCAAATATGTTGATTTAAAAATCAAGTAAAGTCTTTGTGTAGCAATGAGATAGAACTTCAGTAAGGAGTGTGTTATCATAGCCCAAGAGAGACAAATAGGCATTTTCAGTGTAATAGTGAAAGAAACCTTTCCTGACTCAGGCAAGTAAATCAAGTGGGATGTTCAGAAACAGTCATTTGACTCCGAGCAAGACAAACTCTCAGAGCGCCATGTGGCTTCACAGCCTCACACTCAGAAGAGTTTCCTGAAGCTGCATCCTATTTGTGTAGGAAACAATAATGCCCTGTCTATTTTGGTCCACAACTTGCTTTCCTGAAGAGAAACAGCAGTATTTCTCACCAAGAGTAGGACCAAAGTCTTTTTGCTAGTTCAATCAACCATGAAGAGCATGGCTTCTCCTTAGCCAGTCTATGCATGGGCAACCCAATACCATTTACTGACCCATTTAATCCCAGCACAAAAGCTGCATGCAAATATTATAAGGAGGTTGTACAGGGAAGGATGAAAGCAAGGGAAAGAGGTAACAGCATCTAGTACAGCATTCCCACCACCCAAGTAGATGATGAATTCTGAAAGGAGCAGCACAGATAAGGAGGGGGTGGATGGCATCCATAAGTTTCAGTTTCCAAAGGCTGAAACAAGAAAGGGGACTAACTGCTGAGGATTAGGGATTGACAGAGGGGAAAACTCACTGGAGAATCAGTCACAGAACTGCCTCTGTACAGACTTGACTACAGATTTTTCTAAATACCATGAAGAAGTGCAGGCAAACAGGTGATTTTATTTCTACACAATGCTATTGCCAAAAGAAAAATCACACAGACACGCCCTATACGACATCACACACTCTCTTCTCTACCTTTCTGCACAGAGGGATGGACACGTACTCACGCCTATGCCTACTGCCCTTCAAGATAGTCACAGTTCATCCTTCAGTTCCTCCAGCAAAACCATCTCGTATCTTAATTTGTTACCCAAGCCTTCCTGTCCTCCCGCATTCTTCTTGTCCTTCATTTCAGCATCCAGGCCAGACATCTCTTGTGAGACAAATATCCATTCCAGTCCCAAGCATCTGTTCCACACATCCCTGCTTAGGCAGAGTTCTCAGCTCCCACTTTCTCTGGCTACTGTTTCCTCCTCCTCTTCCTCTGCCCACTCTCACATCCACAGCCAACCTCTCCCTTCCCCTCTTTTAGCACAGTTTAGTTCATCTGTCTGCCTGTTTGGCTTGTGTAGAAACTGCCACTCACACACACTCACTTCCCCAAAGGTACAGACAGATATCAAGGAACAGCTTTAAACAGAGCAAAGCAAAAGGTTTGGGTCTAGTCCCGAAGTATTTGAAGTCTGTAGTGCTGCAATTATCTTAAAGCACCTTAAAAATGTATTCCTAGCAAAGCCATGCATTACTGAATATCCTGACAGTAGCTTTAGACTACTTTTTATTTTGATTCCTAATAGCTAGCATGTACAGCAGTGCGCGTGTGTCTAAGAGCTATTAGCTCCTAGATACCCAACAGGCTATTAAGTCATTAGCCATACCTTGCAGCCTGAGATGCAATTCAACATGGTGGGGAGAGACAGAGTCTTTCAGACCAGTCTGAAAATTATTTCCAAAAGAATCTTCCACACAGTATTCTCCAAAAGGTGCTCTTGACTAAAGTAATCTTTAATAAACAATGCAGAAAAATCATTTACTGCGTGACTGTTATCAGAAACCGCTGTGCACTTCAGAGTGGGCAGACATCTGTTACATCTGTTTCAATGAAAACCCCCAAGGAATATTCTGCAGTTCAGCACTGCAGTTGAATGTTATAATGTCAAATATGAAGAACATAACACAGCAGGGTGTCCAGGGACAGGGAAAGGCAAATCCAAAGTACTGCCCTAGTTTCTGTTAAAAATAGGTCAAAGAGCCAGTATAATCAAAGTCTGGCAGCGCATACTAATTACTGACAGCATGTCTTACACTCGCATTGACTGGAAGCAACCCATACACGATCTTATTAGCTAAATACACAAGAAGTCTTTTTAGATATTTAATATTTGAAACAAAAACATAGATTTACTATCACTGCAAGAAATTGGTTTTACTCTGGATGACATGTCAGATTAATTTCCAGTTAAATCAATAACTAATGGAGACATACTTTCCAAGTAATGATTTAAAATTCATTAATGTCTATTTGCTGAACCAATAAACAAATATGTTAGACTATGAATCTCAAATAGCTTGTAGATGTTAATTACAGGACATGAGATTGCTGCACAAGTGCATACAAACCCACCCATGATAGCACTGGCAGAGAGGAAACGGAATCAAAGTAGAGAAAAGAACTTGCACATTTTTAAAGGTAAAATGAGGTAATTAAAAGACAAAGATGGGTCTCCATACCAAAAAATTAATACAGCTCCTTGACATTGAATTTAAAGCTGATCAGCAACTTTACAATTCCTTTTAATTTGTGGAGAAAGTAGCACAGGAGAAAGAAGCTAGTGTTACTGTTTCCCTGAGACAGAACATCACTAGCTAAGCTTCAATCACAAATTGCTCTACATACCCATGCTTTGTGAGTTGACAAGGATATCAGAAAAGGGAAAAAGGCTGAGAATTTCATTTTGCAGCTTATATTAAAACAATAAATGAACTGACCTGTTAAATAAAGGCTTTTTTGCAGAGACCTCAAGCAATCTCACAAAAGCCTCCTAAATTAACACCTCTAATGAAATAATAAAATCTTGAATCTGAAAGTAGTGTGATATAATAATGATTTCACAGTTAGATACATACACAACTTGCACATTGCAACATTATTGACTTGGCTGTATCACCTCTCCTCTTCGATCTGTTCACCCTACCAGAAAAATCTGAAATAGCAATAATGTATTTACTAGGCAACAGGATTACGGGTGTCTGAAGCATAAGTAAGGATTGCAAACAAATGCTCTCAGAAAATTATTTTCCTTGAGGACTACTGCTCCATTTGCAAGAGGAGGAATGGGAAACCAGACAGTTGAATATAGCATATATTTGGTTTTTTCTACATTGCTATTGAATTAGCACCATTCTAGCCAAACAACAAATGTCTTAGGAAAGTCTGTTTAGTAGAGAACAAAGGAAAGGTTTCCTCTTCCCACTCTAATGCAAACATTTTGGACACAGCTAATGTACAAAACTTGTTAATAGCAATTTACTACTCGCACAGTAGAGCAAGTTTTAAAACCAGAAAATGCACTTGTCCCTTCAAACAAATAGATTTTGCAATTATAGCAGAAGTCACAGTCAGCAATACAAAGAAACTTCCTAGTTTCTCAAATAGTTTTAAATTAGGACCAAATAAAAGAATCTCATTTACTTATAATCTTCATATAGTTGTTCTGGTTTTGTTTTTTAATCATTGGATAATTCTATCCCTTAAGTTGAAATAAACTCCTGTCTCAGCAAAGGTCTCATGCTGAAAAGCATCATTGATTGTGTTTTGCTATCAGCAATGAAGAAAGAGCAGGCTGGAGCATTATTTGCCCAAGAGCACATAACTGAGCATTACTTGTTCAGAAATTACTGTGTCAGTTTAGGGCATTTAAATTGGATATACTAGAATTAATGACTGCATTTTTCAAAGTTTATTTTTCTGGTGATATTAGATACTTGCAAGTTATATATGAAAATACTAATGCAGTAAGAGTTATCGATACACAAGGTAAAAGGGTACTGCAAGTACTTGTCTCCATAAGGTCATAAGTACATAGAAAATTCCAACACCTTCAGTTTTCACCGGCACTAGGCATTTTTGTACTAATTTCATCCTGTACAAAAATTATATCAAAGCAGCAAGATATTTTAAGGGTTTTCACCCAATAATTGTTGCTTCCAAGTCAAGTTCTTCTGACAAACACATCAGACCTGAAAATCCATTCATCCCTACAGCAGAATTTTGCTGACAGCATATTCAGACATGTGGGGAAAGACAACCCTTATTATAACAAGTGGACATGTCTGGATGGATTAGGTACATTAAGGAAGTGTACAGAAATGTCTGCAAGAAAGCTAACAATTTCACAAATAATCAATATAAAAAATTCTGCAAAGTCATCAGCAAACATGTGAACTTGATAAAATTATTTAGACTTAGCTTTCTCCTTTTTTTCTACCAAGACTCACGTTATTAATTTTGAATTACATAATTTCCAGTTAGTGTAATAAATCTAGATAACTTGAAGGAATGAGAGACAGGCAGTGAAGACATAACAGCATGGCACGGCACGAAGGCTGCGATCAGCAGCATTTACTTGTATTAGATGGTAGGTCACAAAAGTTATTTGAGTGTTGAAAAAGTCTAGAGGCATACCGTGAAAATACTCTGCATTTCAGAAGCAGTAGAAAATATTTCTTTGAGATAGTTAATTCTGCTGTATAAATAATGGCAGCCTCTTCAATTTTCTTGTGACAGCATCGATACTGGGAGGCAGGATCAGTAGGAGAATTGATTAGTGAAGCATTACAGTTATACACCAACCTGTCATCTAATAGAGGTTATCTAATGCTTATGGTTGCTACTCTGTTGAAACCAGCCATCCAAACAGTAACTACTTAAACCCTCTGGTTCCAATAGTGCCAACATGGAGAAATTGGTCTGTAACAAGTTGCTTGTGAACAGTACCAAAGTTCCTGTAATTTAAAGACAGCGACTACCCCAATTGCTCATCTCCATGCTTTCAAGGCAAGATGTCCTTTACCATTATTTAATTGCACATTGTAAGAAAGATGGAGGAGAAAATCACATTATAATCCAATTTTGGCAGTACTCTTCAGAGAATTCTTTCATGAACTGTATATTATGAGCAGTTAGGAGTCAGTTGAAGCACTATATCTGTACACTTGGAAGCTCAGAAAACCCAGTCACTCAGGCATTGCTGTTTCTCTTGACCTTAGCCACAGAGTTATGAATTCTCTGCAAGCACAGCCCAGCTCATATAAACCATCATGTTTAAGAGGGAAGAAAAAAGTCTCAGCGCCAGTCTCACACCTGACCAGTCCACCATAGCTGAACAGTGCATACAAAAATTATTGCATAAACTAACCAGCTTAATTTATTACTTTTAAAAAGATAACTAGACCTGATATCTGGTGAAAACAACTGTCAGACATTGATGAGTATAAATACTAAAGAACCTCACAATATTCTTCACATTTTTTTATCCATTTCTGTAACCTAGAAATTGCCACAATGGGTTGTTTTTTTTTTTTTTTAAATTGGAAATTAGTTGTGTCCCATAACTAAGATTATGGGAAACTAGTCTCTAGTTTGATTTTTTTAAAAATGCTAAATGAAGTTTCATGCATACATGATGAGGAGACATAAGCATCCTTTACATGAAAGCTTCTGTCCAAAGCAGATTTTTCTGTCCAATTCCCTTAAAGAAATAAGTCTCGGGCAATCATACTACACATGTGTACTTGTCCAGCTATCTGCTCTCTCAGTAGCTTTTCAACACACTGACCAATTTGAGCTCCATTTGCTCTTTGAGAGTATTACAATTCTACCAGTTTCACAGAAGTTGGCAGCTATGTGAAAAGGAGATGAAGAGACATAGATGCATAATTTTATTTTCAGAAGTTTAACTCATTCCCCTGCCAGAAACCACTCCCCTATACAAGCATCTGGAAAGCCTATACCCCAATAGCCCAGGGACAACAGGCACAAAGCCAGGCTCAAGGTAGCTGGCAAGCTGCTGGCCAGGACCAGGACCAGCATCCCCGCAGCTGTCCCTGCTCACCTCTCCATTGGCAATCCCTACATCACCCTTAATTTCCCTGGGTTCCCCTTCAGCACTGCTTAGGCACTTGAAGGAGAGCCCAGCTCCCCCAGACCGGTCTTGGCTCATTGGTCCCTAGCAATACATGCCTGACTTAAAATTAACATCTTGACTTTCAAGAACCTGAAGAAACAGGCAGGCACAAATTATTTCTTATGTGATTTTTAAAATCTTGTTTGTATATTTTAATTGACATGGAAAAAATAAAAATCCACAAACACATCTCCAAGTGGCTGGAGATAGGTATTCATATAAATGAAACAGTGGAAAGATGCTGAACCTGGTTCCATTTTACAGATTTTAACTATATCTTCAGAGCTCCCAAATGTACCAAGCTTCCCTTGTTTCAATGCATTGCTTATTTTGTGCCCTGCTTTATTAATTTCTGAGACCTATTTGGGCAAAGCTTTTTGTTTTGGTTCTATCATCTGAACAATGTTCCCTTCAAATGCCAAATGCAGAACCATGCTTCAGTATGATATACCTGTTAAAATTCAGAGTCACTTCTCAAGCAGGGCTGAGTAAAAACCAGCAACAAGAGTATAGCTTTAAGACAATACCTGAAGTGGCACACAAAATATTGAAATTCTGATAACGTAAGTTTTAAAATAAAAATCTGATGTCTCATAACTAAGTCATGAGACCTCATCAGCTCACTACAACTGTCTCAATGCTTCCCCCCTAAAAGCCAGGCTGTCTCCAGGGAGCCATCTTGCTAATATTTCTCAGTAGAACGTAGTCTGAGCACAATTGCCGGCTAATTTTACTTACCTCATTTGCTCGGTATCTCAAAGTTTTATAATGGCTGGCACTTCTGATGCATTTTAAAAAGGAATAAGGCTGAATAAAGAGAAGAAAATGCTATTGTGTCCTTTCCCTGTGTAGCTGAAATTTAATTGCAAGCGCTTTACCATTTTTCTAGCAGAGCTACCAGTTTTTCACACAGGTCTCATTCCTAAAGATGTGCATTACAGTTCAGTACACAGAATTATGTGGTACCAGAGCACTGTGTCCATTAACAATTTTTCACAAGCACAGCCTGACCCTGGACAATCTGTAAGCAGATGCCTGGGGACAGGAGAGATGGTAAGATCCCTCACCACTGAGGGTCTATAATTGGGAGGCAGGTGGGAGCAGGCATGAACAGGACCCAGTCTCTTGAGAGATACTGTAACACAACCTAAAGGGAGGTTGCACAACAAGATTTTTTAGGCTGGACAGAACCACGACAGAAGCACCGGCTCAGAGTGCAGGACACACTGCAGAGGACCACAAGAGGCACGTATGGCAGAGAAAATGCATAGGATGGACACTTCTGGTTTTTCCCCTCCCAGCAGCCATCAGCCCCTCTCCACTTCACGTTCCTGTTCTAGCAGCAATGGCTGTGACCTCTGCAGGCTGTTCATTGCACGCACAAAACCACAGGATTCAAAATTAGCAAATGAATATTTAATCAATTAATATCAGGCAAGTGTGACAGCCTCAGATAAGCCAGTTTTTTCCACAGCGGGAAATCACCAACGTTTCATTAAACAGAGCATATTTCAATGCATACCTCATGTAAAACAGAAGTAATAAAACAAAAGGAAAAAATAAGCCAATTTCCACAAACCCCTCTAAAGGATTTTTTTTTAATGTACAACACAACAGTGTATCAAGCCTTTGGTAGCTATTTAAGAAATAAAAATGGAAAGCTGCAAAATTATTTTAGTTTCAGACTCACTGAACAAGAAATTATCCCACACTATCTGTGGTTTTTCAAAATAAGTCCCAAATTCATACAATTGTCTCCACCTCATCCCCCTGGGTAACTCTTCTCCTGCTGTCAGTGACAGCAGCAATAGACATTCTAACACTGTCCAGCTCCATCACCCCACAGAAAATACTCCGTACCTGTACAAAGAAGCAGCAATTTCCTTGCATGGGCAGAATTGCCTTCCCCTGCCCAGTATGCATGCTCTACTGTGATACCCCGGGGCTGGGAGTCTCTGGTCAGGGTGCTTACATTACCTAAACAGGGCACCTCCACCAGGCCCCTCTAGTTTCCCACAACCCTTTCCACCAACAAGGTTTTCCAGCAGCACATCCCCAGGCAACTCATCCTTCCCAGGGATAGAGCTACGAGCACACTGGGTTCCTCGGTGCTCAGGCATGCCCCGGGGAGTGGGTCTGGGTCTGTTGCAGGCTGTGAAAAATCTCTTTGTTCACAGAGATCGGGGCGGGGGGGTGCGGGGTGGGATTGTAGAGGCTTCTGTTGACACACACATGCGCACTCTGCATGCACAACAATTACTGAACCACAAGTAGCAGATATGTTTTAAAGTGGAAGACAAAAATTAATTAGCTCTACTTTTACACAGCAAAGTTTCCAAAGAGCTCTCAATGAGGCTAAATTACAGACTATAGAAACAGGTATAAGTAGCCTGTCAAGACCATGTTTTTAAGAGCGTTCAAAAAGGATATAGACCCTTGCGCAACAGTTACCGGTGAGTACTTCGTCACTCAGATGCTCAGGGCTTTTAGCTTTTCAGACATGATAATGGGCTCCACTCCCCAGAGTGGGTTTACGTATGCACATTTCCATGGATCATTTTTTATTTGTGACAGTACTTGCTGTCCCTCCTTGCATGCAGTTTTCACCTCACACAGTGTTAAAAATACCATGCCGCTGTTAGCATGAATGCTGAGGCACCAGTTTCCCAGACCACCACCTTTCTATCTCCAAACCCCACATCCTCAAAACTTCTTGCTAATCATGAGCTCACTCATACCACCAGCCACCTGTGAGTAGTCTCATCATTTAATTTATAGCAGAGGGACACATCCTGCCTAAGGAAAGCGTCTGAATACTCCCTTTCCAGCACAGTTGAAATTAGTAAGATTCAACAGCAGTACCAGCAACTTTGGGGATAGCAAATGGGCACTTTGTCAAGATTTTCCTGCCTTGTCACTCTCCAACCACATTCAAAGCAGCACCAGGGCTGTCAAAAAAAGCTCCCAGTGCAACAAAGCTGTCTTATTCCAGTTCCTTAGCAGTGTCCTCTACGGGATTCCTTGGTTAAAAAGGTAGGGCACAGTGGGGGGTGAAGAAAAATATGTTCACTTTGCTTTTCATCCTCAGGGAAAAAAACTCCCACCCATATCCTTTCTGTTGGCAAACTCCTTTCTTCTAAGAAAAAGAAAGATACATCCCTATATTTAAAAAACCATAACAATCAAGCCAAGCATCCTCTAAGGCTTTCCAAATACTCTGAATCCCTCACAGAACCAGGCTTCTTGTTTTCAATGGGAATTTGCAACCTGTGTCTGGATCCTGGCAAAACATGTGGACTTCTCCCCTTCAGTTTGCATACAGTGATAAGCCATTTGTGTGGGAATGAGATCCCTCTTAGTATGCATGTAATTAAGAAAACGTCTATTTTAGAACAGGATGGCTGCCCTGCAGGTTATGCATCGAAATTCCTCTGCTGCACAGCTGGTAGCCACATAGGCTTCTTTTAATAAAATCTAACTTCGCCTTTAGCCTTCCTGTAAATGTAGTATTTACCTTATGTTAACAATCTTTCAGCGATGATAATAAATGCACTGCAGACAGAAAATAAATATAATTCTATACAGTGGTGCATCTGTATGACAAAATAATAGAACTACATTCTTCTGTGCAGTAGCATCTGCCAGGTCTGATAAGCAACTGCAAGAAAACACTCTTTTAATGTATAAATCATGATCCATGTGTAACACAGAAAAAAAACTTGAATTGTCTGGACAAAAACCTGAACAATGCAATATGTTCTGGAATTAAATCCTTGTATGTTACTTACTTATCTGCCTTGCAGTGGGCATAATATCACCTCCAAATACTGTCTTTGACTCAAAAAAAAAATATAGAGAAAAAGCTTCTTAAATCTGAGGTTGTGCACAGGCTTTCATTCTCAGAAAATAAGTTTCTATTTTCTAACCATGTATTTTCCATATAAATATTTTCCATGCAGGAAATGGTCATATACTGTATCTTGATATAAACATTAAAACAAATGGCCTAGAACCCACCATATATTACACTTTAAAGAGTAGAATTCCACTGATGGTGGGAAGGAAACACCTTCTTGACTGCACTCAAAAACATGATGAAATCCTCTGAACTGGATGACATATCCTTTTTAATTGAGAGAAAAATATGCCATCCTTACAATGAGGACAAGAGTGTTCAAGACAGAAGAAACTGTATTTTGTTGGCAAAATACGTTATTACCCTTGTGCCAAACCGTAGCAAGTTGTGGTGTCTTGAAGGTTATTCAACAAGGGGAAAATATCTCTCTGATACAGACTTGGGTTTCTCCCACTCAACTTTTTGTTGTGAACAAGTAACAGTTCAGATTCTCCAGAAGAGAGAGGTACTACTGGTAGGTCACTGACAACTCTCTCTTACAGAAGCTTTAGCCCTGTCATGTGAATGAACAGCAGCTGTCCCCTCTCCCTCTCTTTTTGGGCCCTTCTTGCTCACCAGAGCAAGAAACGGAAGAGAAAGCATAGTTTCTGCTAGTAAGCAGCCAAAGCCCCATGCCTGAGGGCCCAATCTGGTGTTTTCAGCCCTAGGAGGAGCAGCTTCACCCACTAACTGAAAAATAATTAGCAACAGGCACAAAAGAAACCTCAGGATTTTGTAAGGATACGGCTTCTCAGGATGAACGTTAACATTTGTAATTTTGGGGGTTGGTTACACTAATCCTACTACTTAGACATCTGAGTACTTCTAAATGGTCATTAGCATAAGCATCCAACAGGTATATACACTCAAAACAAATACTTAAACAAACTTAAATAAAATCAGCCAAAAGAGCTCTGTTCATTTACATAATTTGCCAGTACCTCTAAAGCGTGTGCTTGCAAGTTGTAGAAATGTCAGAATGTACTTTCAGTAGTGGTGAATATTTGATCCTAGCTCTTTAAATCCAGAATACATTTAATTTAGAAATACAGTACATAAGGTAAATGCCCCTTTCAGCTAAGCATATTTAAAATATATGGACAACTTATGATTTCAAAAAGTATTTTTATGGAAATACAGCATTAGAAAGGTCTTAACTATTATCCCTAACTCTTGTGGCTGCACTTTTATTGAAAGTATGAAGTTGGGGGTACCTTGGCCATACATTTATATATGAAAGGTACACCAAACCCTCAAGCTAGCTGTTGCAAAATCAGATGTTCTGAACAAAAGTCAAAGCTATGAAGACTGAAGAGTTCAAATTAAAACATTCAAGTGAATGATCAGTGATGACCATTTCATTCCCCATGGTATTGCCTTTCAAAGGTCAACAAGTGCTTCCCAGTCATTCATCTCTCTTGTAGTTCATGTTCAATCCTATCAGAAGCTCCTACTTAAATATTTACAGCCCGGTCACAGGAGACTGGGGCTCAGCTGGCCATTTCTGTTCAAGTTCCTTACCAACCACTGCCAAAACATACAGCACCGCTTCCTTATCTACCTCGCCATTAGGTGGCAATGCAGCAACATGCATCACACCTCATGTCACAGTGCCTGACGATGCACTTCTTTATACTGCTGGCGACATTGATAGAAAGGAGTCTTGAAAATAACCAACTTAAACAATATTTTGTTTTTTTCTCTCCCTTGCACACCATTTGCCTTTCTAATAAATTTGATCTACAATTCCCTGTCTCAAATTTTTAAGTATGTATTACTGTTTTTGTGTTATAAAGATTCCTTGTGAGACTTCATTTTATGCAAAAGAATAGCGATCAAGCAAGGGTACTCTGATAGTGTGTCTGAAGGGCAGACCACAGTTTGGAAGGTCAAACAGGCACCTGACAGCTGGCAGAGCCCAGTTCTCCTGCAAACCATGGAAACATGAGGAGTCGTATCAGTACAAAACTGGAAAGCAGTGGCCTCAGTTATAACTTAAATCTCTTCACACTCCATCACATCATTTGGAGGTTTATTGAAATGCAAGGAGCAGAAGGAATCATACATAACAAGTTTTATCACAGGCTACGAGTTCCCTCCCTGCTCCAGTATGTCACTGGCAATGTACAGGACTATCACAAATGAGACTGTTTAGAGCATCAAGCACTGACTTAGTCCAACATCTGCTTAAACAAAAAAGGAGCTTCTCTCACTTCAAATCTGTTCCTGTTTTGCTTTGATATCTATTTTTCCAGCTTAAGAGTTCAGGAAGGGATGTTTAGGACAAACATGAACTTTCAATAAAGTTAGGACACTTATCTTTTGCTTAGAAACCCAGCAATTTCACAGAACAAAAGGAGAGACGCTGCTCCATCCTGGGAGCAGGAGGATCATACAGAGGGTGAGAGCACGTACTCCTCTGTCCTGCCAAATATCTTAGCCCAGCCCAGATTATAAAAAGTCTTAGGGACTGATTTTTAAGACCTCATTTCCACAACAGTCCCAAAATGCTACTTTCCAACAACCGTTTAAGCCTTAAAAAACAATGGATGTGCTTTAGGAAATTAATTCTGTAGTTATCAAGAAAAATTGCCAGATATTTCAGGGGAAGACTAGTTTGACCGGGAAAGCATAGTCTTCTCTTAAGTTTGTCAGACTGAATTGGGAAATAAGCTTGTCTCCTACAGGGAAAAAAAATTCTTAATGAAAAATATATTTTTAAAAGTTAAAAATTTCACATTTAATTAAGAAAATATTTTTTTCCAACTGCAAGTGTAACTCAGTCAACATTTGAATGTCCTGAAGTTCTCTTTGTCTTGCTTTGTTATGTTCATAGTGCCAGAAAAGTAGCTTTTAACTAAGCAACAGCCAGAGTCAAACTCTCTGGGAATTACTGTGTTTTCATCTATGCTTGGTCCGACTCCTAACCATATCACTTCCTCTAGAGGGAATCAAAGTCTTTCTGTCACAAGGTCACAAGCTATGACATATGTAAGTGCTCTACAGGAATTCAGCAAAAGCATTTGCAAATAGAAAAAGAGGGGGGGAAATTGCATCTATTAAATCTTATTCATTGACTCTAAAATTCCTGCAAAGAAATACCACAGTCTGCTTCTTATTTTGTTTGTGGACCATAACATTGGCCTTTGCATTCAGCTTGTGTTATGAAATTCAGCTGTACCCAGAGCCAAGAAGCCAACTGTGAAGAGCCAACGAAACAAGAGGCTAAAATACAAACTCCTCTCCTATCCCTCAGTGTCTCTCTACAGCAGATGGATACCACTAATTCAGATGAGGGAAACTGAAGATTCAAGCTCTTTGTATAATTTCATTTCAGAGTATAAGCACACACAAAGAGGCATGGAAAAGTCCAACTTCTACACAATGAAGTTTTAGAATCTCTAGCCTATAACAGAAACATCAATCTGTCTTGCAGTGAAACCTGGCCTACTTCAATACAGACAACTAAACTAGAAGTAGTATCTATATTCAAAGACAACAGCACTTAAACTTTAATCTTTTTAAAAAAACCTCAACCCTCCATCTGGAGCACAAGCATTCCTTTAAACTCATTTCATTAGACAAAAGACAACAGAAGTGTTTTAGAGGCTTTTACTGAGTCTCCCCTTGCCTGCTGCGTCCCTCCGGGCAGGCTCTTACTTCCAAGTCTGTTTTCAGTTAACTCAGTGACTGAGCTGCAGCAAAACACCCATGCAGTATCCACTGAAGCCTGACCGGTCCATACTCCCCACTATCATCTTCAAGATTTCTGTTTCCAGGTATGTCTTTCTACTCCTTCCCCTGTCTGCTAGTCTCTGAAAAATTGCACTTGCTCAGTTGCCCCCCTGAGAACGGGGAGCTCCATCTGACTGATCCAGATGCTTTCCTCTAGTAAGAAATATAATACAAATTGTGAACAAAGTAGTAAAAACTCAGATACTTTTTTTCATAACAAAGGGTTGTTACAAGCCTCCTTCTCTTGCATACACAGGTTTATCTTTCCAGGTGCAATCCCTGTATTCAGCAGGAGGGATGCAAAGCCATGGGCACGCTCACACTCTTTGCCATGGGGAACTTTACAGAACAAGAGTGTTTTGTTTCACAGAACAGTACCCGTTTCCATCCACATTCTCCTTTTATTACCTGCACTCGGGCACCTTGCTAGTGGGTGGTCACTAGTTCCCCAGTATCTGCCTCCTCATTGCAGAGGTTTGCATATAAGACCATCCAAGTACAGCAGGACAAGTTGATGGAAAAGAGTACCTGTGACTGACTGAGAAGCCTTTACAGCTTTTCATACCTCAAGCAGCTGATGGAAGCAAGAAGTGTCCAGCACACATCCCCTTGGCACAACTTGAGAATTCATCTTTGGGAGACAACAACAATTCATTTAAGTCAGATGGTGACAAGCAAACAGGGGGGAATGTGTGTCTCCTTAGTCCTCACCCAAAATGAATGTCTAATAATCCATAAATAGCTACACCCCCTTCTGAACAGTCTGCTTTAATTACATTTCCCCAAAATAAAAATTCAAAAGAAATCCTTTAATAGAGACAGGTCGTAACTGCTTGTCTACAAATATTTTCTAAGTTTTTGTCAAAGGAGCTATAGGAGTCACACATGAGCTGCTGTAACTGTTTAGTGACAGAGGTAAATTAGGAAGGATAAGCAAAGCCATGGTTTGAATTTTGTGTTTCAGGTAAAAATAGACAGATGAGATGGGGCAAGTTTTTCAGTGGCAACCATTTGATTCTGATGTTTGTTCTCTGCAAACACACTGTCTCTCAGGAGAAGTGTCTCCCTGCAGAACCTGACACAAGCCCAGATCACCAACTTCACCCTGTGTCCCCATGCGATCTGTCATATATCAAACCAATATAGCATAAGGATTTCAGCAAGCTGAAAAGAGCATTTAATAAATAAAAAAGGTTTTAATGAGAGTGAAGCAGAAGCTCCATTTTACCATACATTTTTCCGCTCACCAACTCTGTTATCACCCTAATAACAATGCTAGTGAAGTGGAGAAAAAATGTGATATCAGAAAATGACCAAAGAATGACCTATAACACATTGTTTAACCTTCATGCTTAGTTATCACATGATGATTTATACCTGATAGGGGTTGACAGCTCAATTCAGCTTGCATTTACCACACTCCAAGCCAGCAGCAGCACTACGCAGGTATAAAAATCAGGAGCAACCTATAATCTCCATTTCTCATTGCTACAAACATGACTTTTTGGTAATATAGCATTCTTAAAACTGTATATTGTGACTAAACATAAAGAGATGAAGTGAAATACATATCAAGCTACTCTATGCATTTGTATTGAGAACAAAGCCTTTCTTGCTGTCAGCTTGAAAGCGGTCATCTCCCACATCTCCAAGGCGTGCTGCTATGCAAGAAAGGTGTGAGGACCTTTGGGACACTTGTGGGACTCGCAGCATGGCCAAGCACACAACGGGTTTGCAGCAGACTGAAGTGAAGCACAGATTTCAAAGGCTGAGCAGCACTGCTCTCTGGGAGCTTTCCACTACGCTTTATTTTAAAAAATAATGCCTGTAAAAGCTAGCAGCTATAATCACCCTGTTGAAAGCAGTGTTCAAGATTCATTTTCTTGCCAGTAACTTTATTTTACTTATCACTGACTTCGGCATCAATGATAAAAATGAAAATATATCAATTCTACACCATACCTATAACTCAGAAAATATTACAAGCCTAATCACACTTCTGTAGGATGACTGCCAGACCAGTTGGTTTGTTGCAGGGTTTTTTTGTGGTTTTTTTTTTGTTGTTTTTGGGGTTTTTTTTGTTTGTTTGTTTTTTGTTTTGTTTTTGTTTTGGGGGTGGGGGGGGGGTGTTTTTTTTTTCTAACTGTTATGAAGTTCAGTATAATCAATGAACTCACACCACCATAAAAATCTGTATGAAAGGTAGAGAAGGCACCCAGGGATGAGCAGATCCTACTCTGATAAAGTTCACATTCTTGCTACCTAAGAAGCACTAGACACAGCATGCACTAACTGTTCTGCAATAAAAAAATGCCAAGCACAGAGTGGATTATGCAAACCCGATAACAGCATCCCACAGTGCTCCCTTACAAACACTAGGGTACAAGTTTGAGAGAACACCCTCCAAGCAAAAACCCTAATAAGAAAATGTGAGCATTAAAAGAACAGTGTAAAAAATAAATTAATTTTATAGAAAGCACAAGTACACAAGATGCAACCCTGTGTGCAAATTCAAACCCCAAAATTATGTTACTAGAGTATTATTTACAAGGCAATATGACACTCAATCTGGGGAACTCAGTTTCAGGGAAACTAGTGCAATCTTTATCCTGCCTCTTTGCATGTCTGCTCAGGGCACTGGGGTATCATGCAACAAAAGGTAGCTAATTACAAACAAATGTCTATCAGATTGAATATTTACCATGCTTCCAGAAAACTAAATATAGTTGCTAGCAGCAGAATAAAGCTGTTATCCTAGGCTTAAAAAAATAAAAAATAAAGAAAAATGTAAGTAATCACTGGGGCAAGGTGACCGAATTTGGCTTCTTAAGACAACAAAGAACATCTGGCTTTTCTCTACATCTATAAGGACCAAGTCTGCCAAGAGGACTTGCCTCACTGAGATCAGACTGGAGCAATAGACACCATTTTTCAGATGGTGGCTACAGAGTATAATCAGCATTCAAAAGTTCTAGGATCACGGCATAGTGCACATAAACTCTGAAGTAACTTCCCTGAGAGCTGATCTATAAAAAGTCAGGAGGCAAGTCTAGCATAAGTCCGTCTCTGTCCCGTCACTTGCCCTGCAAGCCCCCCCAGGCATTCATTTCCCAAGAAGCAGCCTCTGAGGCTCTGGTAGTGCCACAAAAACTGGCTTTTAGCTTTTACCGCTGAAGCTACAGTTAGGTCTGCTACCAGCATTTTTATTGTAC
>VXBL01000838.1:2487753-2636042 GCA_013400195.1 Aramus guarauna | reverse complement strand
CCCCCCCTTTTTCTTTTTTTTTGTCAAGAGCCTGGTAATCAAGAGACATTTGGCACTCCAGCTGGGAAAAACACTGCATTTAAGGGTCTCTCTATTCTGAAACTCTAGTGCTGTTATAGCAGCTCTAGTACACACAATATTGGAGATGCTCTTCCCACTCCACTGTCCTTCAGATACCTGGGCTGCATTGCCTGGAAAGACAATTAGAAAACCTCAAACGTAAGAGACAACAAAGCATCCTCTGCAGTGCGTAGCTTAAGTTCTCCTAGATATTAGATAATGCGTCTTGCTTAGAAGTACCCTCCTGTCAAAGTGACACTTAGAGAAAATGGAATTCAAATTGTAATTCCAATTCTGGTATTTTCTTCTTCCCACTCTATGAAAAATCAATCCCACCTTATATCCAGAATAATATCTTATCTCTGGTCCTCAGAAGGCAAGGAGGAATGCGTTTGGCTTTAGCTACAGGCTGAAGGCAGCAGCTTGATGCTGAGTGTTTCCCTGCCAAATTTCCTGCACACAAAAAGTTACGTAAAAGCAGACAAAATTATCCTGTTTTGGCACATTTGACTTGTGGAAAAGCCACTGATTTTAATGAACTGTTCCTCTACTAAAGCACTTTTATAAGTAGCATTTGCTAATGCTTGTCTTTACATCAATTTCAGCGGCTGTTGGATCAGACTCTCAATCTGCAAGAGTCCTTCACCAACAGTTTTAGGCAATTTGCAAAGTGTTGCACTAATCAGTAGATGCTTTAATCTTCATAAATACAGGAAAGCTCTTAGGCACTAGTGCTACGGGGACTGGAGAAACTCATGCCAAAACATTTTATTCCTTTCAGAAGTCTTGCATTTTCAAACGCAACAGAAAAGGAAGAGTGCATAACTGCATGGGTCCGGATCATGAAAGTTTCAGAGCTAGAAGTGACCAAATTCACAGTATAAGTCTACTTTCCAGCACAGGTTGTGAATCAAGTCCATGGATGGGTTTCTAAGCAAGCCAGACAGCATCATGAACTGTTTTTCTTTGCACCTGTATTTACTAACTCACATCACCTTTGCAAGATTTGTACATGTGCATCATGAGCATTCATGAGAAAGTCATGCATAAAAACACATAATCACACACATTCTATTTCCAGTTAAATGTGCCTGCAGAGTACCTATGGTTTGGCTTCAAGGCAAAATTGCCTGATACATCTAGGAAAATTCACCTTTAAAATTTGCTGGCCTCACTGTTGATCAGGTTTAGCTTACAAGCATAACTTAACATATCGTCAGAATTGTCCAGCATATACTTGCAACACATTCAAGCACCCCTGCCAGCACGAACAGCAAAGCACGGGGGGCTCCCTGACAAATTTTTTTTTTTACCTCTAGATACACCATGCTCAGGACCAAAAGAGGACATTATCACAGGTGAATTTAAAGGAAATCAATAACATTGCAATAGAAGTAACAAATGGAGGAGAAAACGTAATCTGGTTAGCAGGATTTTTCACATTCTACCTTTTTCTTTCAATACCACCTATACTGGGCCTGGCTGGGATGGCATGAACTTTCCTTGTAGCGGCCCATGTAGTGTTGTGCTTTGCATTTGCAGTTAGAATAGCATCGATAACACACCAGTGTTGTGGCCATTGCTGAGCAGTACGGCTTTCTCCAACCTCACCCCTCTCCCCAAAGGCCCATAGGCTGGTGGGGGGACAAGAGGCTGGGAAGGGACATAGCTTGGACAGCTGACCCAGATTGACCAAAGGGATATTCCTTACCATATGACACTGTACTCAGCAATAAATTGCTGAGGGAAAGGAGGAGGACGATGATATCTGTGGTTAAGGCACATGTCTTCCAAAGCAACTGTTACACATGCTGGGGCCCCGCTTCCCAGGAAGTGGCTGGACATCAGCCCGCTGACAGGATGTAGAGAATAAATTTCCTCTTTTTGCTTTGCTTCTATACGCAATCTTTGCTTTTCTCATTACACTGCCTTTATCTCAGCCCATGAGCTTGTCCATCATCTTTTCTCTTCCTGCCCCATTGAGGAAGGGGAGTGAGAGAACACCTGGGTCTGGCAGCCAGCTGAGGTCAAACCACCACAGCATTATATCCATTTTAGAGCAAAAACTGACATTGCCTGTGTTTTGAAGTAAAGTTAAGGTTCAGTTTAATTATTAAAAACTTGTACCTAAGAACATTTTGAGGTTCCCAGTTATGCTGGCACAGCAGAAGCCCCAGTACACCAACACCACACTCACGTTCATGGTTTAATAAAACAGGACAAGGTGAACATTGCCAGTTTTAAGACTTATAATCCCGCTGCACGAGCCAAATAATTCACATACAATCCAGGTATGTAAAACTACTACACTTATTTGATGCGGTAGATTCTCTATAAGGGTTTAAGTGTCCTCGGGAGATGAAAACCTTAAAAAACCCAACAACAACAAAAAATCCTCTGCAGCGCATCAATTCTACCAGCCACCTGAACAATAAAGTTCTCTCTAGCTGCGGCTGTATCACCTTAAGTGTTTTCCTTGCTCTCTCAAGGGAGGAAAAAAGAGAAAAAAAAAAAAGATTGCAACTGCTTTGTATGCCTAGAGGTATCACAAGAAAAGTAATTATTCATTGCATTGTCTTATCCTTGTGCCAAGAACATGGCCATCCTTTATAAGCCTCGATTTGAATCAAAACCGCTGTGTTTTGAACAGAGCCATCAATCACATTTAGGACTTACACAAGCCTTTCCCAAGACTTCATGAAATAAAAGCAAAATCATTTGATTATCTGCCATTCACGTGTACTTGGTAAGCTGAAGAAAGCTAGCTTTCAAATCCTTTACCATGAAGCAAAGGCATTCCTTCATGAAGTGCCTCTATATCTAAAGACATAATGTCAGCTCGGAAGAGCAAAGAGTGATGGATTTCCTCTCACCATATCATACGCCAGACCCTTACAACAAGACTTCAATTTTGAAAGAACTGCCTGGAATTTTGACCCCAACTGAAGGGATATTGATTACTATGTCCTGCATGTACATATGGGAATTGTCCTCCTTGTAGGAAGGGACATGGGAAAAGCCAAGTGAAAAAGAGCTAATGAAGATGGCCACTACATAACCTCTTTCTGTGACACCCTGTGCACAACAGTACCCTCAACATTGCTGTGTCCTGGGAACAGCCATTAGTACTAAGTTCCCACAGAGCCACGCTACAAGAAGGAAGAGTTTGGAAACCAGCTTTAAGACAAAGCTCCGCAGCATTGGGTGATCCTAGCTAGCATAGGATCCTGAAATACAGACCAGGGAAACAAGCTTAAATTGCAGTTCCTTACTTGGGAGACAGAGTAAATTCATCCAGATCTGCAAGAAATGCAAATCTTTTCTTCTTGAAAACTCTCCCTCCTTGCTGAGGCACTACCAGTGAAGCCCTGTGTTTCCTGTAGAATATTCTTACTTTCCCCAAATGCTACACACCAGTCACCTCTCTCCCCTCTGAGCTCTGCTTTGCACCCAGCTGCACACACTCTAAGTTGATTTCCTGCATTATTTCCTTTTATTCCTGAAGTATTTCAGCTCAATCTTCAAAAAACATCCCCCTTCCCTGTTTTTACTAGTAGCATGACATGCCAACTGCAGACTCACAGCAGGCCTAGCAATATCTGCTAGGTCAGCAGTTGTCTACATCTCATATTCTAGAACATCCTTGGCTTTAGCAGCACAGAAGCCCTAACATGTAAGAAAGATCTGAAGACAGCAGCTGGTGAGCAAAATTCTGCTACATCTAAGACCTTGTCATAGGTTTTGCAAACTGGATGAATCCCAGGTACTTCTCAGCCTGAGAAGTTTACCATTTCTACTTCAGTGAAAACATATTTGCTGTACTTACAATATAACTTAGGCAGACACTTTCATTCAGATTGATGGTATTTTAGTTCACTTTGGGGGAAAAAAAAAAATCAAACTAGAGCTAAGCTAAGTTCGAAGAATTTGCCTTTCCCTTTCACATTTTCCCCAAACTATTAATCCTCGTCATTAAGGGAAACAAATGTGTACAGCATTCATATGTTGTGGAGGCAAATTGCTGATTTCAGCATTGCCTGGCATTATGTCAGCTCTATAGGCAAAATTTATGATACTGAACTTCTTCCCACATGTTTAATACTTCCCACATGCAGTTTCATTTTCATTTCAAAAACACTAGTGAACCACTCATTTTTGCCATAGCTCAGGATCAGAGCAGCACTAAGCAATCTTAAGGTAGGTGAGAAATTGAACTAGAAAACAACTCGACTGGCATATGACAAATCAGTCAAAAACCTACTGATTTTAATTACTGCAGCCAAAACTAACCTACAGTGGCTCTCAAAGTGCTTTGCCATGTTATTGTAGGATACTCATTTTTAATTACAGTTTGAGATACACTACCTCAGTGTCTTTTAGTGGCCACTGATTAGCTAATTACTTTTATTAGCTATCACTAAAGCAGCATACATTTTTGCCTTGTAGGAATTTTACAGGCACTTCCTGCAGTAAATGAGGATGCTATATTAATATGAAATATCTGAGAACTCTACAGAGCCTGCAGGAATTAAAACAATAGTGCATCTGCTAAACACCGATTATGACATGATTGTTAGTGTGCTGACACTTATGGGTGGAGAAAACTAGTTGGCATAAAACACTTACTTCTCCGCAGTTGGTGCTTTTCTGTGCCAAAACATATTTCTAAATGAAGCAGTGATTTGGGTATCTGAAACAAATAAGTGACAGCTTCCAAGGCTCCAAGTTGCCTTATACCACATGGGGCAGTTGCTGAGAAATCTCAGAAACAAAAATGTTCTTGCAAAGCCAACAGCACAGTGCTGAGTTAGACAGCCACAGAATGTCTTAGCAACTCAACTGATGTCAGTCTTCTAGTTTGATCCTAAAATGAATTTGTTAACCAAACAATCATCTGTGGACAAGAAAGCAGCTCTGTGCTGCATATTTTTGCAAGTATTCTGTAGTTTTTCCTGTGTTGCTATGGCATAATGACTTTTCATACTGATAGAAGAACAAACCAGTGCTTTAATTTTGAAAGTGTCATTACTTATGTATCCAATTTTCATGAATTAAAGTCTAAGTAGAAAGCATAAATGAATGTTGAAGTTATGCATTTTTCTTCAGATTTATTCTTATTTCATGTGGTGACTACAGAATATAAAATGTACGTTCAGTTCTAGTTGTAAAGTCATACAACCAAGTTTAACTGAATTGCATCCAAAAGTTACAGATGCAAAAATTCTAAAATAAGTATGTATCACTAGATACCTTTTATATCTTCAGCTTTCACCAAATTACAAACTTAACTAGAAATTACATAAAGTAATTCATGACATGAATAATTAACACTTTCTCATGTTTAGAATCAGTTCTGCAACCAAGAAAATTTCAGATTGCAAACAATTGACTTCATTTTTTGAAGACTCACTGAAGTACTTCTTAGGTGTGCATGGTATGAATTAGGCAGTAGTTTATACATTAAAACCAGTGTCAGACTCAAGCCAGGTGACATTCACATACAAAACAAGTGAAGCATAAGTGCCATGCAAGGCAAAGCCTGAAGCAGATGAAAGAAAAAGAGGATAGGTATATCTGTATGTTGTAGGTATGTTTGTAAAAAAAAAAAAAAAAACAAAAAAAACGCAGATGTCTTCATGTTTGAAAGAGCACGGTACAGTTCACTATATTCATTTCCAAGGGAATTATTTTAACTGTATTTATACTACACAAAAACATAAAATAGATATACAGATAAATCTTACTCCCTGTTATAAAGGTAATGAGTCACAAATTTTTTATGGATCCTTTAAGTAGAAATCATGAACAAGACCTGGTAGCTGCAATTTTGAAGCAGGAATTCCTAACCTAATGCACAGCGTAGTAAGTGGGATGCAGCATTTAGTTATGTAACTGCGCTATCGGGCAACAAGTTCTATTTTTGAGGAAATATATGTAAGTTTTTGCTAGAAAAAGAGACACACAGATTTTGTTTACATTTCTATTCAACTTTGTATTTGTCTATAAACTTGTAAAAGGTAAAAAAACCCCAAAGACCTACTAAAAATTCTTGTAATGTTATCAAAACTGACTTATTTACCTATTTTTTGTTTTCCAGTCCTTGTTCAATCTGATGGTGAATGCTGTATATCTAATCATAATCCTGCTGTTATCACAGCTGTTATGTGCTTTATTTTTGATGACTCAAAGACAGATGTCCCAAAATTGCCCTAGATCCCTGCCAGCCTTTTCAATTGCATTATACAATCAATTAAACTTTCCTGACCCTATTCCTGTCTCTAGATAAAATTCAGACGTTGACACTTCAAAGAAGCAAATCATGTGTGTAAATTGGTTCTAATGACAGCTATAGATGTGTAGTCATATGCAAATAGAGTATTATCAAACATTAAAATGTCCAGGAGCAGTAGCTAGATGGATGCAGTCAAGAAAAATTAACTAGAAAACGCATACTCCAGATACTTCCCACAGTATGTAATGCAATTAAACAGAAGCAAAGGGAAATTCACACTAGAAACTGCCTCTCTCCTGCCGTGCCTATTTATTCCCCATCATCTGTTATTATTGTTGAGAATCTTCACATTGTGTCCCAATTAAGCAAATCTCTCAGAATTAATAAGGGTTCGCCTTCTCTATCACCACATCTTTAATGCTTGGAACTGAAAACATTGGCACCTCATGCTGTACGCGAGTGTGAGCAGTTAGAATAATAACAATTGTAAGATGTGCTTGCCAAAAAATGATTACAAGTGAAGCTTTATTGCAAGGGTGTCTTGTTTAGGAGGATTTAGCACAATTCGATGGGGTGACAGCAGTTGTCAGCCATTGATACTGAACATAATAACTATTAAAAAGACAACTTATTTATTGAATATTCAGAGTGCTAAGCCATTGTTGGGGCATGTTTGGAATACAGATTATTTTGCTATGGTTTGTTAGTCTCTTATAATGGAGATTTTAAAATCACTCCAGAATAAAATTTCTTTTTCTTTGACATTCTACTCAGTAAGTTTCATAGAGCTCAATGACAACAAGATGACAGCATTCAAAATTTCCTAAGAGTATGACTAAATCATCTTATCCAAAGCATTTCTTGCTCCTAACTTCCCATGTTACCTGTGAAAAGATTTCAAGGATTCTGCTGTATTATTCAGTATGTTTCAGTTGCATCGATCTTATCATTACTGCTTTTACTTCCTTTGTGTTTTCAAGCTACTTCTCATGGCTTTTTGCCATTTCATTTCAAAAAAGATTAGGAAAGGATATGAGGAAATTATGCCTTACCAAAGAACTCTACCATTTATTTCTACCTCACAATATAGGGCAAGCTGATAAGATGTAAAACAAGTTTCAAGAACTATGACTGAAAGACCTTCCAGGTTTTTCCTGAAATGTGAGTCCTCCACTTTAAGTCCTGAATCTTCCCAATAAGCTTCAGCAACCATTCTGGAAACGTTTTGTCTTTTATAGCCATCCCTGATGTTGCACCAGGAAAAAAGAAAAGGAAAAAAAAAGAAAGAAAAATAATAAAATACATTACTCCTTCCTCATGACCAGAAATACAATGAATGGTCCACACAAGAAAAAAAATCTTGAGAGGAGAAATCAGGGAGTATGATTTTTATTTAAGACTTTCTAGCACAATATGCTAGTTCAACACAGCTCTCTGCCTTACACTTTGCCTATTTTTTCATTATCTTACTCTCTGCCCGTCACCTTCATTCTGCTGAAGGAGCCTCCGCATCATACTCAGAAAAGGGCTAATGATGAAGATGTCTCTGTTGCACCACACAGACAGCACATGAGACAGCAGTTCTCCACAGTCGCTTGAGGTGGTCACCTCCTCTGCATTTAGGCTGTAGTCAGCTAATGTTGCACCTAGCATACTAATATTTAGCACAACCAAAGTTAAAGGAAAGCAAGGATCCATTTTTCTCCTGCACATTATTTCAGAGAGAAGAAAATAGCAGCTACACACCTGTGAAACTGCAGCAGTGAAAAGCAGCAGCTATTTTGGGATCCCTCTAATCAGAGGGGGGAAAACTTCGAGAAAAAAAAATAATCGTAAGGCACATTCAGCTCAGCCCAATTGGCCTCCTGTACATCTTTTACCAGACTACTCCTGTATTGTGCATCAACTCAGGCCAATATCCTACTTTTTGTTCACCTGTGTAAGGCAAAAGGAAGGGACTGGAAAGTCGATAGTATTATTTAGCATGTAAAGCTAAATTATTCCTTTTCTGACCTGAATTTACACAAAAGATAATTTGTACCTTCAGGAGAAGTAAAGCACATGAAGGGAGTTTGGCCTTGATTAGACCCCCACTCAGTAAACTGGATTTCCCTGTTTCTCTGCTCTGTATTGTATTCTCATGAGCACACCAGAAGTACATTAAGATGTAAAGCTACAGCATTTATTCACACTCTCCCATTTCTTCTTCCCCTACACTTACTTTCCTTGAGCAAGGAATGTAACTGGGATAACACAAGCAGAGACTATTTTAATGTCAGGCAAGTTACCAGTTCCTTATGTCTGGTAAAGTAGTAAAAGCTCCTGGACACATTACAAAGCTTCCCCAGAAGCCCTGGCAACTGCTTGAAGTTGAGTGCAGATTCATTAAATTGGAGGAAAAAGTCTTCAGTCACACGTAAAAAGATAAAACTGGAAGACTGTGACAATCGCAAACTATTCTAGTACTGAATATATATATGCTCTTCAGCTATACTTTATCATTTTTCCAGGTCTGTATGGGTGACAGATAAATGCATAAACATGGCTTATTTGCCAACAAATACAGTGCCTTTTCTGCCTCATTGAAACAAAAATAGATACCCATCTCATTCATAGACAGCACAGCGCTCTAAGTTACCTGTTGAGCTCTCAAGCCACAGTTACTGAACAGAACTACACAAAAATACACCAGGAAATATGTCATAATACAGCTGTTATAAATGCACATAAGGGAGATAAACACAGCTTGTTTTTGTTTCAGAGCAAACATGTTCTAGTCCAAAGCCCATGCTTAAGATATTAAATGGTATTCTTCTCTTAGGAGATTTTGATGGGATTGTACATACATTAAAAATAGGGTTTTTTTCATGAAGTGCTTCTTCAAGCCTCACCCTTTCTGACTGGGAAGCTACATTATAAAGTAATAGTAGATCCAAGACCAGTTGTTGCCTTTATAAGCCTTGTGGGGACAAAATGGCCACTCAGATGAAGACACACCTACCTGACCAGGTACTGACAGTCTACTCTGTGTTCCAGCAAGTCTTCCCCCACCACCACCCTCAAATGTAAACACTTCAGAAATTCAGCCACAACACTAACACTGTGCAAGCTAGACTCTCTTCTGGGAACACAATTTCCTTGTTTTGTCTTAGCCTCAGACCCACTGGGCACAAATTTCACCCAAGTCTCTCCCCTCTACCTCATCGTCAGAAATACTTGACACAGCATAAGGATTGAGGTGAAATTGAGGTGGATGAAAGCGGACCATAAAACACAATTCAGCTGCGTTCTGAGTTAGACCTGAGTTTAAATTTGTTAGTACTTAACTGTTGAAGAAAGACACAACTCTTATTTGGTCTATCTTACAGGTACACAGAGTTATTTAAGAGGCTGGAGAAAGATTTTTAATTTAAACTGACAAGTGAGTTTAACTGAACCTGAAGTTAAATCTTGCTTCTAACTTAAAGCACATCACTTCCTCAATGCAGCCTTTCTGACTTCAATTTTGATTCTTGTTTCTCTTCCCTATAAAGGGCTTCAAAATAAGCCAAAGAATTCCCTCAAAATACATGCCTTCTGTGGCCATTGTGGTTATAGGCAGCTGTGCATATAACACAGTTAGATTCATCTAACCTGTGTCAGCAAACAGGCTGGATCAATCCTCTGTTTCAGCATTTGAGACCACAATTCTGGCCTCCAGTCACATCTGCTGCCTTCACCTTTCCTCAGTATCCACCATCTGGTATAGATTTTAATTATCGGGAATCTTTTAACTGAATGAGCAGAGTTTAGGTCAAACCTTTGGTGAATGCTTTTTTACTGCTAAAATTCAGCCAGTTCAGACGTACAGGTTTTGCTGCTCTTACTGTTCTTTCAGATGGACCTATATGAATAGTTCTCTCCTTTTTCTACAAATTACTGCATAGTTTATTTTGAACTGCCACAAAACTCAGTTATCCCAAAAGATCTTTCATCCATAGAACTATTCATCGTTGAACTCCTGCCACATTTTTGGAAGAAGGTTTCTCCCCCTCACACACATTAAACATTTGCCACAAAGGCAAGATCACCAAAATCTCTAGGTTGTCATGAAGCTTAAAATCCACACAACTTGGTGAAACACTGTAAAGAGACAAGCACATGTGAAGGGCATAAGGCAGTTCAATAAAATAGTGACAATGTGTATAAGTCTGTTTTCAGATTCTAGACCACAGTGTCTTTGATATTGTATATTGCAACCATAAAGGAAAGCTGTTAATAAAATTAAAATAATTAAAGTAATTATTTCAACATAGTAAGAAGTGCCAACTCTATCATCCATTAGGCCTCTTAACTAGATAAAACATTAAAAATATATGTCAGAAGCAAACTCAGGAAAATCTGTGTGGGTGTATCTTTAACTCAACAAGCATATCAGATTTCAGACATACCCAAACCACATAACAAAGTAATTCCAATCATGTTTTGTTTTTTAAAGACTTTCCACACAGTTTTACATAGTCAAACAGCTTAAGAAAGATCTTCCTTAAGAAAACAAGGTAACTATTCATCTGTGTTTATGATTAATTTATATTTGACATCAATGCGTTTATTGCATCATTCATTAGTGTATTACCTTAAATAAGGGCCTCTTACCTAAATCAGAAAGGCTTTGCAAGCACTTAATGTATATTGAGATAATTCAAGAGCTCTTCTGAATGAACAACCTAATCTGATCTACATGTACCATTCCTTCAGGACAGGCCCATCTCTGTCCTGTTCGATGAGAGCTCTTCTGTGGAATCTCAAAGTGGGAAACGTCTTCCCAAGTGTCAGAAAAATTCTCATTAAAGTGTGAGTTTTGGGCACACCTCTCACAAGGCTTTAATTTCTTACCACATGACCACTGTTCCACATGTCCTCCTCTTTCAATTTGAAAGATTTCCTAATTATCTTTTTATCTTTTTAAAGGGTGAAAATTCTCCAAGTAATGCTTTTCTCTGGACATTTGTTTCTACCAGAGAAACTTTGCTAATATGTGCAGTCTGATTTGCTGTCCTTTTGAATTCATCTAGTTCTAAGGCTATTCCTTTGCCACAATCAAGCAGGTAGGCTAACTACAAAATAACAAAATAATTCAAATATTTTCCTTTCATCTTTTCAAATCTTTAGCATTTAAAGCAGATTTCCCCTTCCATACCTCTTCCATCTTTGTAATTGTAGCTTTTCACCTACACCTGTCTGTGCTACTATCTTCACCTTCTGTTTTACTACCAAAGCAGTCTTCTGGTTGAGAAAAGGTAGCAAACAGCATTTAACATGCTCTGTTATTAGCACTAACAATGAATTGGTAGACTCAGTATAATCTAATCCATGAGCACACCACACTTAGTTCCTAGTACTAAGAAACAACAGAAGTTATAACAACTTCAATCGATGACCTTGATTTCTGTAATACAAGTGTAAATCAGTACCTAGAGTTCAAACCCTGACAAGTCTGCATACAGTAACTACATTTTAGCTGATACTCAAGCAGAGCTATCACAAAAAAAAAAAAAAAATTGATATTTTCAGTTCTATGCGAACAGTATCTTGAAACAGTTTTTACTCAAGTTGATAAAAGTTCACTAAGAGCACAGACACTGCAGCATCACAACTTTTGAAATACTAGCCTGGGACACAGTGTCCCAATAAATGAAATTCTTGCTTAGGTCACTGTTATCTATTTGCAGCTTTCTGTTAAAATAAGTGCCTCAGTAACATTGGCTAATACATCAGTTTTCACATGCTATAGCCATATACCAAGTTCAATTCCCTTACACCTTGGTCATTTTTCAGGGTGGATTCCCAAGGCTTGACAGGAAATACACAGAGAGCCTAGAATTAAAGAAAAGGGACTCTTCCCCAGGTGGCAGAAGCCACAATGTGCATCCCAAGGCAGGAAAGTCTAGGAAGCTGCATCACCATGTTTCATCATAAAATCTGGACCTCACACAGCACACCAGACAGGACTAACGTCCCCATAATCTCCCTGGTAAATCCAAGTCTATTTCAAGCTGCATTTACACAACTAAAAGTCAAGTTAACTTGGTAGAAATTCTCATCTAATCCCCAGATGGGCTAGTAACCAAAACTAAGTAAACACAGTGATGGGAAATCCGGTGTTTGAAGCTCTTCTACTCTGCTGTGTTTACCCTATGACCTAAGACAAATCTTTTCACCTCTCTCTCTGCTTGTTTATACTCCAAGATCAGAATTCACATTTTACATGTTTCATGTTTATAACACTGAACAGTATACAAGTAGTATGAAGTTATATATATGACTAGTAAGTTCTCCACCATGAGACTAGATGGTCAGTTATTCTTACATACAACTAATTTTGTAATTCGACTGTGCTGACCTTGGAGCACATCACAAGCCTCAATACTGAGAAAATGCATGCTTTATAAGCTGTACTGGATTCAGCAACACAAAGTAATAATTCAAACCCTTGCTGAAATTCTCAATACAAAGTACTGGACAAACAAGCACTACAGTCTTAAATCTCGAGATAACCCCTCCATTCTCTGGAAGAACCTACCCACCAATTTGTCATCAAGCACTCTGGAAACTTTCTTTTCTTAGTACTACCCTTGCATAACACACCTAAATTGCTGAAAGAGTCGGCCTCATACCACAATACAACTCTTTACCCGGCAATTGGTAGACCTCATGCTATGGTCTCTGGAAGCAACAGAGACCAATTTGTGTATGATCTATTAACATTCATCCTTTACTCAAACTCTAGCATCCAGTCTGCTTTTATATTTATGAGCACTACTCCAAACAAGCAAGAGGCCTCCTGCTGCTTTCTGCAGAATGAAAGTGTGCGCCTGACAGGAAGCAGAGAAAGCTATTTCAGGATTATCCGTTTGACTCAAATTTAAACAGAATTTTAAGATGAAAATGCAGCAGGTCTTTAAAACAACATAACACCTTCGTGTTTTTTCGAAAGTATTTAATATGAAAAGCCATAATTTGTTAGCTTAAAAAAAGAGGCCAAAGAAAAATTTCAATTTGAGGTCTTTGATAACAGCAGCCTGGGTGAAAAGCTTCTCATTTCTTTAGAAGAAAGGACCTTCTTCAGAAGATAAGGATCTGGGTTAACAAAAGGTTAATAACTGACAGAGATCGGTATCTCCTCATTCCAGTGGCTGACATTACAGAGGCTACAACAATTAAACCATAAGAAAGCCATAACCAATGTAATGTAATAGTTGTATTAGTCAGGCAGATCATTTTACATTGCTGGGTTTTCTGAAAGATTCCATGAGGATTCCAGATGTAAATTCTTGATGAAAAAGGAAGTTATAGGAGTGTCTCAAAGATTTATTTTTACTTTCTGCTCAGCACAGTGAGCACATGGTAGAATAATGAGTCCATTCATTCGTAATTGCAGATGTTTTACACATCTTGCTGAAACATGTGCATTAATATGTTATATGGAGCTCTCTTCTGTTTCCAAAGTATTACAATAATTATTCTTTGATTTGCACATCTGAACTGTATACATATATGCATAAACTCTTCTGAGCTCCTGTTACAGTTATCACTGTTACAACTTATGTCAATCACAAATCAAGTCCTCTCATCACTGGAAGGTGGGATGCTGTACAGTTATTGATACTAACTATACAGTTTATACTCTGATAGGTTCTGGCAAGCCAAGGAACTACAGTTCATTCCTGCACACAGTGTGAACCCCTTCACCCATGTTAGCTGATAACAGCATCTCATATAACATGGATATTTATACTACCACTGTAAGATTACTTCCAGTCATTCTGGAAATCTCATAAGCTAGCTGGTTCCTGTATACAAAACTTTCATAGTATTCAAAGATATTGTTTCAAACAAAGCAAAAAAAAAAAAATACTAAGCTGTAAGAGAACACAAGATTTCAGGGAATAACAAAAGGGCTTATTTTTCTTAAATCAAGTATTAAAACTTTTCAGATTAATTTTTTTCTATTCCATAGATTATTATTTTTTTTTCTTCTTTGGAGTCTCACTTCCTCTCCTGCTCTCTCCTTCCTTGTCCTTCAAATCAGCAAGGTATTTTCCTATAAAATGCTGTATTCCTTCCAGTTTTAGAATCAATGCTTTATTAGCCTAATATGCTTCCAGAGGCATTCTACCTCCAACCATGTTGCCAAAATATTGTTCTTTATATCTTCCTCAGTACTGCCAACTTTTCCTACCTGTAAGTTGGTTTGCCAACATACTTGTTTGGTTTTTGTTAGTAACAGTGACACTCATGAAATCCCCGCAACCTATTTCCCTTACTACTTGTGATATTTTCACACAGAGTTCACTTGTATGAAGAAATTCAACTGATGCTTTTTAAACTTGAGCACCTATGGCTAGTCACATAAGTACAGACATAAACACAAAAGGAGCTGCCTAGTTTTTAGAAGTCCCAAGCCCTTCAGCCTCCATTGACTGTAACTTGTATTTTGCCTCCTCAGCTACTCTGAAATAGAATCTACTATTTCCAAGGTCTTGGTATAGGACCCAGGTGCTTAGCTAAATTGCAGACTAGATCAGATCAGTCAACTTGCACTGCTTCATTATAAAAATATTTTTATCAAGCAAAGCATTTAAGTAACATCCCAAAGCACACATCTCTCTATATATAGTTTCACGGTGGAAGAGATTAAGAAAAATAGCAGTAACCCCAGAATCATTTGCAAGGCCAAGACCAAAACAGACACTGAACAGGATGAAAATAAGTTACTGAACTACAAGTGAAGCTCAAGATTAATTTTCTTTCAACAGAATAACACTTCAAATCTGCACTTAGTTCCCATTTCAAAGTAACACTATTTTGCCTTTGATTTCTTTTTATGTTACCACTGTAACCATAGCATAAAGCCTGGCACATTAGGAATGACTAGTACTAAGTAGTAATTTGAAGAACTTTCCATAAGCTTACTCCAGGAATAAGTGCCTGGTACACAGTGTGACAGTCCCCGTAGTTACATTACCACAAAAGCACAGAGAGTGACTCAAAAGGCTACAGAGGGGTTGGGGATTTGTTGTTGTTGTTGTAAGGAATATGCGTTTCTCACAATGAAGGAAAAAAAATCATTGAGAAATTAATACAAGAGAAACTCTTGAATACTGTAAGGGTAATTGGCAGCCTGATCTTCTCAAGTCCCTTGAACATCCTGGTTATGTTTGCTAACAAGATTACAGAGACATATACGAGGTCTCTCCCTGCCCAACCCCCTCCTTCCTCTCATGTTGGTTAAATTACCTGTTGCATTAAAAACTCATCATAATTATGAAAACTACAGCTCAAAAATATCATTATATAGCACTAAAAATGCCTCAGTAGAGCTGAGCTAGCAGTCCCAGTCCACAGATCTCACTTGGGGCAAAGTTGCCACCTGACAACAGTACTAGACACCAATCTGAAACTAGCACGTACCCCGCAAAGACTTAGAAGAAACCTTTTTTGCTATGTCCTATTTTACACAAGCCTATTAGTTTTACATACTTGAAGTACTTTAGATGGTCCCCCAAGTTGCCCTCAGCTTTCATAAATAAATGAGGAAATAAAAGCCCACAAGGGTTCTTTGGGCACCGTCTCCAGTTTTGGCACAACATGAGCATCCTGAGCACTAGACAGTACATCTCAGTCTCCTGGGCACGTCCTCAGCCAGAAAGGGAGGGAGCGTGTGCAGAAGGCACAGTGTCCTCAGCTTCTCCTCTGTGCCTACAGCCCTAATGATTAATTCCCTCAACACAAATGGGTAATATTTGTGCAAGTTGCCTCCAGTTGAAGGGAAAGGTAGGTGAAGGTGTGCACCAACAGGTAACAGAGCTCTTACAGACTACTACACTGTTTATAACAATAGCGTTCTGTTATGTTTGGTCTATGCTGACATGGATTTTGCTGCATGGACTGCATCTAAGGCCTTTCTTTCTCAGGGAATAGTGAAACATTTCTCAGTGCTCTCTGTACATTCCCTTGCCATACAAAAAGACCCAGCTGGGGACATTTCCCTATTCTTTTCAATAATAGAGAGATCTGCATTTTCACATGCTCTCACACATAGCACACCTCATGCACTTGCTTGAAGTTTCCAGTTTACCTGGATGCTTGATTATTCTTCACGTAAGCAAAGTCAGAAAGAATTTATTTTTTTTTTTGAACACAGAAATAAAATTTTACTTTTTCCCCTAAGCCACTGAGTTTTCATATAGTTAGCCTCAAAGATTACCTACAGCAGGAAAAAAAATAATGTTTCATGTTATTTGACTAGAAAGGAACATAATAAAACGCTATTGGCAACCCAATTTCCCCAGGAAAGGAGGAAAAAATAATTTGGAAGTCTCCACACAAAGCAACTTGGCCCAACCTGCCACCAAAACACTGTACGATAGCTCTTTTGAGCTTTCAGTATTTTCCAGCACATTTCTACCTTAGCTATGAATCATACATATAATTTTGTTTAGTCTACAGTTATGCATAGGTAACCCATTGAAGAAGATTCCTATTAGTGATGGATATAGACTGACATTCTCATTAAAAAATGCTGCATCATTATTCTTGCTGGAACACAGGTAAAGTTTATTTTTATCCTATAATTTTTACCTAGTCAGAATGAGTTAAGAGGCTTGCACTTATAAAGCATACATGATACAAGATGTATTATAACCATGTCAAAGTAGGAGAAAGAATTAGTGATGATGGCTGAATCTCAAAAGAGCTTCAGGTTCAATTCACAAAGGGTCTCGCTTGAACTTTATATAAAAATATATGAATCTGAAAAACTAGGGTGAAGATAGAAATAGCATCTGTCACAGTCTCTCAACCCCACTCTTAGCTTTCTATCCAGGTGAGAAATACTATGAATATTATTCTTTTAGGATTTTGGTATTTCTGCTTGTAGTCACTGCTGAAGTTGGGAATTGCAATGTAACACCCAGACAATAAGCCAAGGAAAGTTACAGAAACATTTTGGTTTTGGGCTAGAGAAGTCATGTATTAATTCATGTTCCACATAATCAGGTTTATTTACCTAAAACACATATTGTAATCGGCTATAGTTCCTGCAAAGAACGAAAATCTAACCATAGATTGAGGGACTCATCACAGGGTTGTGAAGGCAGGGAAGTAATTTATGACGCAAAAACCTAACTGAATCCACATTTTTGGATAATTAAGCTATTGTAGCTTTTCATATGGGTGAATGCTCGACACAACTGATACAAGCTATTAAACTGGAGCAATGAAAATTTAGTTTACACAAAATATCTTCTTTTCCTATCAGATTTTTTTTCATGATTAAAGGCAAGGGAAGAGTATGAAAAACAGATTTGCCACAAAAAGCTGTTTTTCACCCACGTGAAAAAGTCAAATTTTCCCAATGTGGTGATTAAGCAAAAATTAATGATTTTGCCTGGAGGATGCATTTCTTTCACTGTGTCATGAAAAACATGATCTATTGAACTAATAGTAGGTTTTGTGTGGAAAGGTAATTTTCCTCTGGATCAGAAATTTTTTAAAAACCAGGAATACTTAAAACCATACATGTTTTCTTATATGGACACTGATAATAAGAAACATGAAATCGGGGCGGGGGGGTTGTTTCATGGTTTGGGATTTTTTCTGTTTGTTTTTCAAGAGTTCTATATTCTTTGTATATCACATTTAGGTTAAAAAAGTAAACATCTATTACACAAAACCTAAATTATTCTGCACATGGCTTCGCATTAGGCAGGCTTTGAATTTTTTCCCTTGAATACTAAAAGCTTGTGTGTTGCAGACACTAAAGCAATGAAACAAAATCTACAGAAGAAAATGGAATTATATAGCCTTAAGCATTACGTTATGTGGAGCCTGCATGCTGTTCTTTGTTAAACAAGTGCCATACTCCCTGTCTGTCAGGGCTCCCATTTTCAGCAATAGTTCAGCTCTGCCTCTCTAAATGACATGTAGCAAGGAAAATAAGGTTTTCAATGAAGCCTCACACAATTAAAATGGTAAATATTTCACGTACTATTCTGGTGTCTGCAGGAGGTAAAGCTTCACATGGAGCTAACTTATCCTCCACAGCCAAAGGAAATGAAGCAGTTTCAGCCATCAGATGGCATGCCTAAATACGTGCTCCAAAGAGATTGCACATGCTTTGCTTTGTTTTAATAAGAAAAGGGGGAGGTAGGGAAGAGGACAAATTACAAAGAGAGCAGTTCAATCTTGTAAGACATGCAGTACCTTTGTGTCATACTGTACAATTGATTTTTTCAGTAGAAGTCTTCTTTGATTTCTATAGGGAGTTTATCTTAAAAATTGATGAGACAATATGCCCTTATTAAAGCAGCCATGTTAGGAAAAAATCTTACCTGTTTAAGGTTCACTCCTGCTCCCACTGAAGTCTGACAAAGCCAACTATTGCAACAGAACAAGATCATCTCCCTTCAAGCCTCAATTTTTAAAAGCTCTTAGACACAAAAAAAGCTAGCTTGCAGAATAGGATAAATACAGCTGTTTGCAAATTGAGTTTGGCAAGTGCCTAAGAACTTGCAGGATTGGAGCCCAAATCAGGTGAGTTGTTAAAGTCACTTCCCTCTACCCTCTTTCCTTCGAGCTACAAGGAGTAGGTTAAATGAAACAGAAGCATGAGCGGAATACACACATACAGAAGCAGAATTTATCTGCACCAAGTGTACTAACTTCTTAACTGGGAAATAACCAAGATTTTGCAATGCCCTTATAACACTAGCAGAGTGTAATCCTACCAAGATCTGGCCCAGGGTGTCCTACCTTCTCAGCCCATTCATGGAAGGTGCACCTACTGAACGAGCCACAGGAGGGCTCCACCGTTGCCCCCAGCACGCCATTCCAGGCTACCCAGAACTCAGCACGAAAGGTTGGTGGTTAGAATAGGAAAGGACACAGTCACTTAGCCAGGGTTATTTGAACAACACGCAAAAACTCTTATAAAGCAGTTAAAAAGTTTTGAAATGCTGCACTGCAGTTAATAACAGAAGCAACTTACTGAAGGGTTTCACATGTCACACTTAATGGTTCTTCAATTTAAAAAAAAAAAAAAAAACAAAAAAAACCCACAGAAACAAGGAAAGATCAGTGGTATTGCCTACCTTTTGTCTATAACTGCCTGCAAAAACAAGGTAACATATTTCACTTGTATGTGTCATACAGGAGACTTTCATGTGCGCAGCATAAAGGCTGATGTCTGTAACAGCAAATCTGCTTTGCACAGTTACTACGCACCATTTATATCAGAACAACAATTTGAGTCTGTGCTCAGTCCAAGTCCCCCCCCCGTCCTCAGCTACACACAAACATTGCACATTTTCTCCCATAAAGTCCAAGAACAGAGATAAAGACAAGATTTGAAAAATACTGAGTCACAAGGGTGAGAGAGTTGGAAAATTAACAACACAACAGCACCATGTGCTAGAACTCAGCAACCAAAAGTTCCAGATGCATAGTGCCTCTCTGGAGGAAAAATAAGCTAAACAAACCCATGGCTTTGATTTTCCCAACCAATTTGCAAATTGACAGAATAGTTTTGCATAGGAAAAAAAAAACAAAACAAAACAACAAACAGAGGAAGGAGGGCACGTCTCAAATGCTGACAGCAGCAATGGCTTTCTGAGAGGTTTTGGAAACACCTAGTGTAACGAGCATAGTTTACAACCTAGGTATTTGGGATTCCTCCACCCCCCAAAAAAAATTAAATCCATGTAATCTTGGTTCACAACTATCATCTGCTTAATCCAGGCCCTTCATACAAAGAACAAAAGTGATACTCCAGTGCAATCCTCCAGGACACTCAGACAACAGGACTCAAGTTTCTCCACTTTTCCAGCCCTGGTTTTCCACGCCTTTTTGTACACATGCTCAGAGTCAAGCATTTAATTTTGTTCCAACTAAAAGCAGTGTTTTTCAGGGTTTCTGCCAGAATTGGCAAAGCGAGCAGGATTTCAAACAAAGTGCAGCAGGAATTTAAAGAGTAAAGGCAGAAAACCCCATCACCTGAAAAGCACTGATAATGACAGCAAGTGAGCTAGAGGACCACTTGGAATCTTTAATGTGGCTGTGGTACAGATTTATTAGATACTGTCTTTAAAGTGCTTTGAATATGAAAAGCACTAGATGTGTTATCTTCAGCCTCATCGCCACCACTATGCCTACTCCTACCTAATGGTATAAGGCATCTTTGGAAATTCTGGTGTTACACCGACTATTAAAATGGAGGAGAACTGGTTCCATCCTTATATGGCATCCTGCAAAACCATGACCAAGGTTCACACTGATAAATAGTTTGAAGAGGTTAGAAAGACAGTAAGACTAAGCTGCAGCACATTTTTCAATTGAATATTTAGCTAAACTTCTATATTACATTAAAAAACCCTTTATCTGCTTTTAAGGAAATTACAATTGGTTGTTAGATAGATATTTGCAAAACTGATCCACTGTTCATTCAGATCAGCCCAACATTACAATTCCTAATGTGTCCTAGCTAAAAAAAAAAAACAACACCAAAAAAACCACCACACAACATTGTATCTAGAGAAATTTTAAGAATAACTAATAATTGTGATTTTCACTTTCAAAGCATCAGCAGCTGTGACAATAACCAAGCAATTAAGACCTCCCTTTGGCTTGATGAGATTTCATATACCAACATCATAACTCCTAAAGCCGTTCACATAGATTAGAGGACACTGTGGTCCAAAACACCTCCTTTTGAAAACCACCTCTGCCAGAAGAGTGAGAGCGCACCACAAAGCAACCCTTTTACTTATCCATTGCTGTTTAGACCAAATTCAGACAATGGTACACTGCAGCAAGTGGTATCTTCAGTCTTCAGTTAACTCTTGAAAAAGCAGCTCTCACTTAAAGGGATGAGAGAATGAAAAGATTCAGACATTCTGCTGTCTGACTGCACGTTCAGTGATAGGGAAATATAGCAGAATTACACCGTATACAAGATAAATGCATGTTTTTTCTTCAGAGTCAGAAACTATCATCTGTAGCTTCCATATGACTTCTAACTGCATACTCCAAGATAACAGAAGCCAGGATAGACAAACATAACTTAGTCCTGTAGTGCAACAAAGTGTCTCAATACACAAATACCGTACCTGGACTGCCAGGGACTATGCGCCTTTCTGCACTGTCCTGAGGAACTAACAAAAGTTTTGCACTAGTAATAATCACATTCATCAAATATTCCACCAACAAATTGTTCTGCAAAGTAAAGCCAGAGAAAGTTTCCACTAAGACATGATTTATAGCTTCTATTCTTAAACTTAATCCGTGATCTGTAGTAAAACTAACGAAATAGAGGAATACTGTAGGATGTTAGAGGATTGCCATACCCTTCAAATTCTCTGCGAGTTATTATGCTGTTTAAAGATACATCCCTCAACCTGTGGGGTTTTGGGAGGCGATGGTGGTGGTGATTTGGGGGGGAGTGGGCTGGGGGTTACCTTGCCTTACCATAAGGGATGCAATACAGAGAGGGTTGCGCTAAGAAGTAATATTCTCTGTCAGCAGCAGCACAGCTTGGGGATGGAGGCAATCATGGGGAAGGAGACTGGACACATAACATCTAGCAAACATTTGATCCACCATCTGTGGTAACATGGAGAACACCCCAGAGGAACCTCACACAGTTAGAAACAACTCCTAGGTATACATTTAAACAATTAGTGTATGAATCAAAAAATGTATTTGTATCAATTTGACATTTTATCAATGATACAAAGGGCCTTGCTATTCTCAGACAAAAGAATAAACTTGTCAATCCTGTTTTCCTCTTTTTATTTGGTGTTTCCTCATAACAAAAACTTAAGTAAAGAAGGGAATTGCACACTTGCAGCAGAGAAACAAGGTGCAGCAGTAGGAACACAATAACTAACATATAGGAAGTAGAATAAGGAATCACAAATTTCTTCAGTACTCCTGTCATAAAAGCTTTCAGGTATTCCCTTATTTGTAAAAATAACTTCATGTAGGGATACACAGGCCTTTGTTAATACAACCTCCTGTTGAAAGGACAGCATTCTACAGTAAAGCTCTGTGATACAAGACTCAATGCAAGAATGCACAAAAACTCAGAATTTCATTTGATTTCTACCTAAAATTTTCTTGTCTCAGTTTGGATTCAGATAAGTTACAATTCTTCAAAATCATCATAGAAAAATTCTGCAGCCTTTTCCCAGAATCTACTTCGTAACCATCCTACAAAATATGTTATAGATTTACCATGGCGTTTTATATGCTCTGCTTTTTCTTAAGGTACTTCATTTTATTCATTGTCTTTGAGCTGAAGTAGCACTTAAGTACATAACTCATCCCTTCTGAGCAACAGGCCACCCAAAATTTCTGATTTCACAAGGTAGGTAGTTCACCTGAGTTTCAGCCTCAAAATCCATGATAGCTGCCTAAATACAAAAGCCTTTACGTTAGCTCGTTCTGCCTGGCAAAAGCTCCAAGGTTCTGCCATGACTGGCAAGTCTTCCATTTCAAAACACGGGAGTTTTCAATGGAACGTCGGCAATGTGGTTACAGCACTGTTGGAGCAATACAACTCCTGAAGACTTACCACCAGTTTTTACATAGGTCTTTCATATAAACATAGTGTTCTGCACATAAATTGAGAGAGTCTTCAATGGAAATGTTTGCATTTCAACAGAAGTTTCCTTTGCGAGTGATCTAGCTTGTCACCAAGATCAAAGAGACTTGCATTAACATCTTCTGGTTTGCAGAACACCACACACACAAAACCCACCCAAAACTGAAAGTTTAGTGAACTGCAGAAAAACAGCCAGGGGAAGGAAGAGGAGACAGAATGGATAAATGAGATCATCCTCCAGAAATAGGACTAAATACAAATACAGATTAGCCTGGCAAACTAAACATTTCTAGGAAGTGCTGATATGTCACTGTGTTGCTGAAATTAGAGAAACTACGTAGGAAGCAGCTAGTTACTGTAGCTTCTCCCTACTTAAAATGATTATTCGAGGTTATATTGTAATATGCAGTTGGTTATACCAATTCAGCATGTAACTATTGACATAAAAACATTTATTGAACCTCATCTTCAAAAATCAAATCGAGCGGAGAAATAACAGTTCTTTTCTTGACCCATTCTGCATTTATACTCCAATTCTATGCCCAACACGCAGCTTTGTTGCGCACATTGTATGAGTGTCCTCCGTAATTAAAGCTTTATTTGAACCTCCCCCCTCCTTCCACATCACTCTTGGTTAGATCAAAACAGTAGAGACAAAAACTGAAACATGCCCGGGGTGCAGAAGGAGAGAAGAAGAGAGACTATTTAACAAAGTAGGCTAATGGTGGTGGGGAGGAAAGGGGTTGATTTTTCACATCTCAGAACTGTTGAGCCTGCAAATATTACAGAAATCACATCTGGGAACAAAGCTCTGCTTTAAGTAAGTTCACCCATGAGTGTTGCTAAGCAATGGAGAAAAGGCGAGGAAGAGAGAGTGTGCCTGACTTTTAGGATTAGAAGGATAGATAGGAGATAAAAAAAGTAAGGCTTCTATACAGCCTTATTTATAAGAACTTTCTAGTTTTTATTGCCTGTCTTCCAAACTATTTCTACCACAATTAATCAGATCTAGTTCAGTATCTGTACCAATAAATACCCGGCACGCAGAGAGTTGTGCTGCATCCTGGAGCACTGGCACAAGCAGTTATGCACCAGAACTGTCAACATCTGTCTCTGGATTAAACAGGTAAGAACCAGAGAAACTGTCCTGATGCAACTATTATAGAATTTGCTGTCTATATTTTAGAGAAATACTGCAGACACTTGCTTTTATGTAACTTAAACTATGTACAGTAAGGAAAATAAAATGTTTGTGATAGCTACAGCTTACTCTAACTCTGTTCTTATGCTCATAGTTACAGAAAGATATGGTATTTTATCAGACAAGATAAATAACTGTCATATCTTCACCTGACTTAAGTGAAGTTTTTCTGTCCATTCTCTACTGGCATCTTGATATTGTAACAGTTTCTTGTTCTGCTTTAGTAAGATTACTTCCAATCTTTAGGAAAGCAACTACACATTTTCAGCTGTAGACAAATGCATTGCCTCTTATATTACTTCACGGCAGAAAACATTCGTTGCCTTGTTCAGCTAAATGCCTCTGTAAACCATAGTATGTACATTTGTAAAGCATGCATTGTTGGAACAGTAAATTGAATTCTTTGTTTTGTTTTTACATGGCAGCAGTCTTTTTTTAAATCATCATAAATACTCTGGAATGCTCATCTCTGTTATTCTGAATTATACTCCATATGCTAAGGCATTTGCAGCCTTCCAGGTCATTTCATAGGCATTAAACTTTTACTGTATACCTGTCTTTTTAACATTCGCTAATAACTCATCTGGAAAGAGATGATGTTTGTTGCTGAGTAACAGCTGTCTGCATACACAGCACGAACTAGTAGCATTTCTCAACCTGAGATCCTAGATTATGACTAACTACCTAGTCAGTATTCTAGTTAGAGATAGGAAGGCCCTTCCCAAAATTCAGGGTATTCTAAATATATCACTTCTACAGCACTGCAGCAGTGTTCCCTGCACACGAGATGCATTTCCCTGACAGGCAAATGGCATTTAACAGACTGAATAAAGACCAAGACCAATCGAGGAGATGCAGTCTTATAATCATATTTGTATTTTGTACACCTTAATATTTTAAAAAGCAGAGACTCTGAACCAAATATTTTAAGCTCAAAGCAGCTCAGACATTGTAAAAAGGCAAGTTAAGCCACACATTGAAGAAATAACCTACAAATTTTCCATTGAAAGGTGATAAATGAATTACTGAGATCGGAGAGTTTCCCCTGCCTAACATAAAATAGGTCACCTCTTAGTACTATACTTTATTTACACACACAGTCAGCAGCAAATCAGTGGGCAGTTGCTTTTACAGCTGAACAGACACAGTCAAACCATTTTTCATTCTCCAAGAAATCATACAGGCAGCCCACTACAAAGTGATCAAGTGGAAATATAAACTAGAAGGGAAGAAAGATCCTGTGGATAACCATGTTATCAGTTTCATATAGCAAATCTCTTGAAATAGATGACACGTAGAAAGCATACAGAGATACCTGATGTTGCATGTTGCATTGCCTAATTGACCTATTTTTTTTCCCTTTTGCTTTTTATTAATGAAAAGCAAGGAAGGAGAGAAGAAGAAATCTTTCCTATCAGCAGCAGCAGGGGTTGCTGCAGGAAGATGATAATTCCCTCCTGCTACTCTGCTGACAACAACCAAGTTTCACAGGAGGAACGAGGCATTTTAATCACAGAATTGAAAAATACAGCAGTTTCTAAAGCTTCGTCTCACCTTGGCTGACTTATATTCATTTAGGATCAACTAGATTATGGTGGAATTATGTTATGCATGGAAGATAACAGATGAGGAAGAATTCAGTGTAATTTTAGTTTGTCAGTGCATAAGAGGCAGGGTGTCTATGTATATAAACACTTTTGGAGCATCCTGGATAAGCAGGGACCACTGAATTCCTTAAAAGCACAGTGCAAACTTGAGGGCTCCCTAATTCCATATTGTTTTATAAATGCTGTACTTTAAAATACATAGAATTAAATGGAAAATAGGAAAAATATTAACAACTGACAAGTCAGAGTCCAACCTAATGTCCACTAAAGTCACCAGAAAACCTGTGACAGATTATCATTACATCAAAGACACCCCATAACGGGCTGCTAAGATAAATGCAAATCTGGAGTCAGGCACCCCCAAAATTAATAATTTGAGCACACAGCGGCTTACAGGCAGCAGCTTTGGGCATGTGGCACAACATCTGCTACAAAAACACTAGAAAGCAGACCTGCGGCAAACTGGACCACTGCCAGCTCTCAAGATTCCCCTCCTCACCACCCCCCCCCACCAAGGCTGTCACTAAATGGACAGATGGCAGCCGATGCACTCACAGGATAGTTAGCTCAGTTAACAATCAAGTACGCTAAATGATTTCAGCTTCACTCTGCACCAGGCATTGTATTCTCTATTGAATCATTAACACTATGTCCTAAAAGGAATATAGTTTGGTATTAAACTGGTGGATACTGTATTTTACAAGACAGTTTCTCTGGAACAATTTGTCAGGGAACAGAAGATCTGCCTTCATGAATAAAGTCATAATCTGCCAAGTTTACCAGGCTGGCTTGCCCATAATTTTAATTCTACAGCATTTGAAGAATGGGGATAGAAACAAACAGTAAGATGCAGGTCAGTTAATACACAGGCTGAGATGCACTCAGCTGGAAGAGCCAGGTAGATGTTAACAGCACACAGGATACTGTACCACAGGGCTCTTCTGCCTTACCCTGCCATTCTGCCTGCCCAGTGTGGTACAGCACACTGAGCTCTCCTGGACAGGACAGCTACCACAAGCAACCCTCCAGGTGACGTGCTTGTCATCTGACTGTACAATTTCTTGGCTTTTAATGAGGGCAATCTGTAAACAAAGTTTGGCCTTCATACCTGAAGGGGCAAATAATTTAGTACTGCACACGGGCAAATAGCATACAGGTGGACTTTTGACCCCAGCATTACAAGATATATCTTTTAATTCTTCCTCTTCATGATTATGTCTTTAGCAGCATGTTTATAGACTCAGTGACAGTGTTAACTCAATTTGTTTGCTTCTCAATAAAGCAGCAGGGCAAGAATAATCTCTGAAAAAATATGTTGTTTTATCTTTAAATTGTCCCACACACACCCCCTTTGTTTCTGTTGCATATCCATTTTATCCATCCACTCAAAATCCCATGCAGATAAACAGCTGGTCAAAGTAGTAATTAGCTACAATCCAAGAAGTTCTTTATCACATATTTGAATCCCATAACCATTTTATTCATCACTGTCACACCGAGTAAGTACCCTGGAAAAAAAAAAAACCAACAAAAAAAACACCACCCCTTTTCTGCCTGCATGAGAAAAATCCTTTAGCAGAAAGGTGGGGGGAACCACCAAGAAAAAAGTTGAAAAGCAGAGAAGGACTAGGAGGAGAGAATTCCACAATTAGCTCTCCTGAAGGTGGTGGGAGTTGTGCCATGGACCTGAGTGAAGCCAGCACCTCATAGTTCTTATCTGTTAGCTCAATTACAGAAAGTAGGACTGAAGAAAACAGAAACATGTAAAGCATTTCTAATGGGCAATCAACAAATTAGTGGTCTACACAGTCAGGTAGCTGCCTGCTGCAGAACAGCAGGTTATCTGACTGGGGCTGCGAGAGACTTGTACTTTGGACTCACTCCTTGAGCTCTCTAAAAGCACAGACCTTATACTGCTTGAAGTGCTAAACCAAGAGAAGCTGATCTGCGTTGCATGCTACAATGATCTGGAAAACTCGCAGCAGTGAGCCTGCCTATAGTCAGTCTATGAACACTATGCAGATCTTCTGTTAGCCCTCTCTTTCTGCTACAACACTGGTTTTCTTTTGAGATGTTTATAGAGCATCACAATAGTTATTGAGGAAAATCAGCAGTAGCAGCCAAGAACTCACATGCCTTGCTCTTCTAATTCAGACATAGGGAAGTGTTACAAAAATTTCAGGAGAACAGGAGCAAGAATTCTGCCATTGCACCGGGCTTCTTATCAGCCTGCTCTGTGCAGCTTTCTTCTCAAAAAGAAGACAGAACATTGTGACTCCTAGTGCGTGATCACCACCCCAGGGAAGTCAGAGATGTAGTTTGTTTTTTTTTTTTTTTAAAAAAGTGCAAATGTGTCAAAAATGGAGACAGGGAAGCAACTTCATTTTCTGGTTCAACTTCATGAAAATCTGATTAGACCTTAGTGAAATTTAATCTTTGCCTTCCAGACCTTCTAAAAAAAAAGTCTTCTGAGGTCATAAAGTATCAAGCAAGGAGAGACACCACTCAACTATAGGAAAATAGCTGAAAAACAATTGTTTTTCTTGGCACTAATCACCTGGTAAGTCTGCACACAATGCCATTAAAAAGTAGATTATAGAAAAGCCACACATCACTATTTTCAAAGTAAAAAATAAACTTTATCAGATAAAGTCATAAAATAAAATGAGACAGGACAAATTAGCTACAAAAATAATTAGGAATGCCAGACATTGAGAAGATAGTATTTGTTCGTAAAGCTAAGACAGTCATTGACATAGAAAGTTCGGCTCCCAGTAGTCCTACAGTGGTAACTTGTTTCTCTTTTTATTTTTTGTTCCTACTACAGATTTACAGCAAAAACAAACCTAGCAGATATATATTTTTATATCATCAGCCTTTCCCAAAAACAATTCTGCTTCAAAGCCACTCATTAGGCCAGAATCAACAAAATCCAAGTGCCAGTCTTCTTTTTCTGCCACAAGGTCCACACTTCCCTCTTCTTATCTGTCCTCCTGGTAATATCTGTCCTACATTGTGTCATGAGAAAAACACAAAAGAGAATTTTATGGCTTTCTTCAAAACTTTTTTTACTTTCATGGATAATGCCTGGTATCATTAGCCCAAAAGGGGGCAATTATAGAGTGCTGCTTTCTGGGTGTGATTAGTCATCCACAAATCCCCAGAAAGCTTTCACTGCGGGGAAGGGCTGCTCGGGGGTTTTTACTCCCATCTGTCAGCTCAGCAGCAGCTATGGTACCAAATGAAGTCTTTCTGCTCATTCAGCATCTGTGGTCTAATATATGCCAAGAGTTTGGTCTCGACCTCTTGGATTGTGCCTACAGAACCCAGGATTCCCACATGGTCTCACAGCCAAACATTAGCCTAGTTTAGGATTGCTGAGTTTGCAGAATCAGTTCGCCATAGCCTATGTTTTGTGGATCAGTGTATACTAGCAAAGCCTAGAACACTAATATTTCTTAGATTCTTCCAATAGTCTGCTTACAATCCCATAAGATTAGACTTTCGCAGCTTTGGGGAAAGCAAGCAAGCAATTCTTATCAAAATAGAGTTTCTAGGAAATTAAAAAAGAAAATACAAAGATGAACAGGTGGTAAATTTATATTTGTAATTTTTTCCCCTAATTATCTAATATGCCAGCCATCCCAGACCAACTCATTTTTACCTTATATCATACTGAATGAATTGAAACATCCAGAAAACATCTTAAGAGAAATACAATTGAGGGCCAATCCTAATTATGGATGTGCAGGTCTAAAATAATTGTAGATGATGTGCATATATTAAGGTTAAAAACTAGAAGATGCTATATATATCCTCTAGGAGTTCAATTTAATTTTTATATGCACTGTTTCCCCTATATCTTTACTGTTGCCTATAGAATCCTCCACTTATTAATTCCACAATTCATACAGTCATGTAACAAAAACATCATTAAGTTGCATATAGTTACATAGCAGAATGTCTGTGGAATAAAGTGCACTGATTTAAATCATACTTTAATCATGCAATTAAAAAACCCACTAATATTGCAATTACAATACTTGTAAAATGCATCTATGCAGAAAACTAGAAAGTTGGAATGAATATGACAACCTGATCTCTTACTGTACAGATGTACAATAATTCTTAATCTGTTCTTGCCTGGGCAGGTAGGAGGTTGTGTCCTATTCAAGATTAATTATAAGGAACACATGTTTCTTGTGAATGATGTCATGTCTAGTAATATACATAAATTAATTCGCATCAGCATTGGCCATGTTGTATCATGGTGTTTTTTGTTGTTTTTTTTTTTAGGTACAGGATGTACTATTTTTTGACTGAGATTACTATAGATTCTCTATTAATTTTACAGTCTCTGTAGTAAAAGATTATGGACTTTATTAAAGCACCAGGCAATACGTAAATTGGTTTTTTGCTGGTGTTTTTTGGTTGGTTGATATCTGCCAACTAACTGCGCTAAGAGAAGTCATATGATATAAACAGATTATATTCTGTTTGGGCATCTATAACATTAACACAAAGTGGTTATCACAAAGGCTCAATAATAGCTACCTATTCTGAGCTTATTGCCTTGAGGAAACAGCACTGTCTCCAACACCAAAACCAAAATAACATCACATTAAACATGCAAAATCCAAGAAAGTCTCAGCTTTAAGTGTCCTTTGATCTTCCATAACAGAAGGAAGTGTAAACCAAGATCAAGTTTATTAAGTACAGATCAAAGTGCAGTCTAGTTCCTTTCTTTCCAACAGCAATTAAAGATTGGAGGTAAATTTCTAGAGAAAGTTGTTCTTATAAATATATGTTATTTTTGCAATTGTAGAATCACAGAATGTGCTATTCTAATTTAAAAAAACCCCACAACTTCTGGACACTATGACCTATATTACTCCTAGCTTTAACTTGGAAATAGCTGCTCTTCCCCTGACATTAGGTAGTGTGTTAATTGGGAACATGGACACGTAGCACTCTTAATAAGAGCTAACAAAGTTGCTGAAGTAATACAGCAAAATTTAAAAGTCTGAGCACTATTTTTAAATATCTGTCATACACAAAAGACATCTTTCCAACTGATTCAGCTTTTACTGTGAGAGATTGGTGGTACAGGTTATTGGAATTTTTGTTGACTATAAAAAAAAATTAGATTTCCCCAACCTTGGAAGCACCTTGGAAATTGCCTTCTGTTCCTAGCACCATCTGAATTCATAACTTAAGTGCACTGCACAAGAAACAACTATAGTGCACTTGGATTTCACTCTTTAAGAGCAGTTTAATCACTTTTTAAACTCCAAGAATTGTACTACTTTACAACAGTGGCAGCTTGAAATGCATTATAGTGCCTAATTATTTTGAAACTTAATTGTGGAATGCTCTTAACATGGCTTTTAAAATAAAACACAATCTAAGTACCATAAAACCCTTACAGCTTCTTCTACAATCAAAGTCCTTCAATGAGAAAGAGTGTCTTGAAGTTTTGCAAGTCAAAGCAGCAGCCATAAATGCTAAAGCACAGCTCAGTGTAAACAGATGCCATTAATGATTGAGACTTATGACCAAACCTTTTTCCCCCGAAGTATGAGCCAATAAAAACCCAAGATATCTGTGAATGACATGCTTTTTTCATGTATTTGTATAAATACATCAGTCTTGAAAGAGGACAAGTATTTTCACTACACATTTGATCATTCTCACAGCAGTCAGCAGGAGGTTTGACATACTGTTCCTACTACTGTCAGTAGCATAGCGTTGGCTTCTTGTAAGGCATCACCCTCAGCTTCCATCGTGCTAAGTTAGCTCACCTGCACTTCATACATCCTGAAGCAGATTTTATTTCTTAAAAGATCAGTTGATAGATAAGTGATAACAGCTAAAATTCAAACTACTTTCTTTATTAAAACTAACACAGCCCTACCTCTTCCAATTAACACTTTCACTCCCTCTTCCCCAGCTCTTCCCCAAGACCCTCTGCTCCATTCCAGTACCACCAGCCTCCACAAATCAGTGGCTGGATTGTGTCCAGGATTTGTCTTCTTACAGCTGGTTTCAAAACCACAAGACAGAATGCCATTTATCTATATAGATATCCAGCTATTTTTATCATACTATATTCAGCTCTCTCCTCGGATTATTTGTCAAGTGCTTTTCATTATAAAGACTTGGGGTTTTTTTTAAACAAAAAATTTCAAAACTACAGCCGATACAGACACGTTTCCCTACATTCCCAAATTAGTTGCATAATGCTGCTGCCCTTTCGTAAAGATAGATCACACTGGCACTTCAGATATGGCTGCAGTTTCCAAGTGATGACAGAATTTCACATCCCCACCCTATTCCTATCGGGTGCCAGGATCCTTTCCAATGCCTGCAGCAATGCTTTGAAGTATGGTGCAATTGCAGCAAATGCAAAAGATTAAAGGATTCTGGAGTTCATGGAGAGAGGTGCAGAGCTCACTATCACCAACAAGATTTGACTAAACATTTTAATTTTTTTAGTTAGAGAATTTTGTCACAAGAAGAGTTATACCATAATACCCTTCCCCAGAATATATTTTACATAACTGTGTGTTGCTTGTGACTAAATCCTTAGATGCATATAAATGGACATACATTCAAGCCTTCCACCATCGTTCTCTGAGATATTGCAGGATCTCACCCACAGACAGCAGCATACCAAGAACTGAAAGGTTGAAATATGTTCGAAATAGACACCAATGTTACCTCAACCTTTTTTTTTTTCTTGTTTAAGCAGCTTTCACACAGAATGTTTGAAGAAGTTTCACATTTAAAACATCCTCCTACAGGGGGAAGTTGCAATATTTCTCTGACAGAGATTTTCCTTTTTGTTAGGCATTTCACTTATTCAGTATCCTGTCAGTTTTGAAACTAGCAGTCAGGGCTTTCAAAAAGCAACTGATGACACATGAGCCCCAACCATTGGGCGTCCCTCCAAAAGGTCACCGACCAACCACCACTACTTTTAAAGCAAGAATTTTTTTATTATTATTTTCTTTATTATTCAAATCACAACTGCTAACCAAATCAAAATTGAAGACTCAAGCAATGAAGGCTTCCATATCACAGACCATTTCTGAATATCCTGGCATGCATACCACTAGCAAAACTACATACCCACATGGTAACACGAAATCTGTTCACCAAGACATATTGGCATCTGCTTTTAGAGGGCACAATATGACACAGGCTCCAGCATATTTAAGTCTAATTTATAGTAATACGTAATAGAAGACCCCCTAAAACTTTCTGATGAGTATACAAACAGTTGAAAATAAAGCAGATCAGTTGCATTGTTTATTTCTGTTGTTGTTTAGAAATAAGGATGACAGATGTGGAAACAGGACTTGTCATAGACAAGAGGCTTCAAATAGCACTGAGAAGCAGAAGCCTCTTCTGTTAATCTGCTACTTCTATTTAACTCTGAGGCTGTCTGCTCAAACCTCATCCTCAAGCTTGAGCTCCAGCCTCTTGCTTCCCCCTCATGGCACATCTTGCCATCCCCAATAAGGACCTCAACACCTTATCCCTTTCCTCCAGTCCTAATACCACACACCTTAGCTCGCCACAAAGTCTTTCTCCTCCTATGCTCCTTCCTTTCCCTCTTTCCTGACTTTGCAGATCCCAACATTGCCTTAGGTGATGCAGAGCACATGGCTGAGCAAACAGCAGCAATGTCTTCAGGCAGTAACATGTTGGAGGTATCTATAGCAGTTGAGCTATCTTAACTACAGCAAGCTGCTTCTACATTTACTGCTGGGGCCCTGAGCTCTGTGATCCGCAGTTCCTATGAATCGACATGGAAGGCACATAAAGTGTGCTGGAACTCTCCCACCTTACAGCTGCCCCAATAAACACTAGTCAAACTGCTATTACTGATGCACTTTCATTTTAGAATCAATACACGTTATCTAAGTACATTTAGCAAAGGTTGAGCTTGGATTTTTGCTAAAGATAGACCAGCATTGCTGGGATGAAACTGTTCGCAGATCTTAGTTTCTCCTCCTGAACCTGCTACGCACTTTTACCACAAGATATTTTGCCTTATTTCCTGTACTTGTCCCTCTCCCCCATCCTAGCGACAACTGCTGAAAACACTTTACATGGGCATTATCAACCTCAGTCTCCACGTATAAGATTTCTTCTTTATGAGCTGTTTCCAATTGCTTTATTAATATTTAAGAAAAAGAGCAAGAGTGGGAAAAGGAGGAAACACACAAGCAAAGGAGCGTTGGTTGTATAGTTTGAACACCTAGAACTGCTGCAAGGTAAAGAACACAGTAAAACTAGTAGAAATATTTGCAAAGATAAGTTTAAAGGCCTAACACATAAACAGTACTCTGAGTTACAGCACTCTATGCTTAACAGAGTCAGCATGAGAGCCCTAAGGCTACAGTAAAGTTAACAAGCATGAACAACAGAATTGCCAACACCAGGACACAGTTTATATGTATCCTGTGCACATGCTTTTTCAGATGTAACTAATTTTTACTGAAGATAAATAGGAATACTAATGAAAATATTAGCCTGTGGCACTAGGTTGGCTAGATATTATGCACGATGAGAAAGCACAAGAAAATAAAGAACTTTTTAAAATATATTAGCATTAACAGCAATATTTAGCTTCTTGCTGTTTTGTCTTACATTTTCAGAGAAGCCTAATGAGATCATTAGACTCATTTAGCAATTTAAAACTTCTTTACTTGTGTAGAGCACTTCAGGCATTTTTAAGAGGGTTGGTGTCAAGAGACTTACATTTGGCCCATCTTTTTTTCCAAGCAAGATGGCCATTTGCTCTCCCTAACCCCTGTGATGTTTTGTCACACTGGGGTGGAACACTACCTAATCGATACATCCTCAGATCCCCTCTGGACTTAGGAGTTAAATTCATCATTTTTCACTAATACAGTAGTACCTGTAAGCCCCAAGGAGTGAACAGCCAGCACTCTGTTTAATCTAGTCTGGCCCCCAACTCCTTATTTGACAAACCTTTAATAACCCAGAGGTGTGAAGAGATGAAAGCAATACAGCAAAAGCCAGCAAGTGAAAACACAAAACTCTATTCCTTGACTGGTGACTTCTAAGTTTACTTGGCCAGTCCTCAAAGGTTCTTGCAGAGACCAGGAACCCTTATCTGATGGAATTCAACATAGAATCACAGAATGGTTTGGGTTGGAAAGGACCTCAAAGATCATCTAGTTCCAGGCCCCCAGCCATGGGCAGGGACACCCTCCACTAGAGCAGGCTGCCCAAAGCCCCATCCAACTGGGTCTTAAACACTTCCAGGGATGGAGCCTCCACAACCTCTCTGGGCAACCTGTGCCAGTGCCTCACCCCTCTAACAGTGAAGAATTTCTTTTTAACATCTAATCTAAATCTACCTTCCTTCAGTTTAAACCCATTACCTCTTGTTCTATCACTACAATCCTTGATAAACAGTTGCTTTCCATCTATCCTGTCGGCCCCCTTCAGGTACTGGAAGGCCGCAATTAGATCTCCCCGGAGCCTTGTCTTCTCCAGGCTGAACAATCCCAACACTCTGAGCCTGTCCTCATAGAAGAGGTGCTCCAGCCCTCTGATCAACTTTGTGGCCCTCCTCTGGACTCTTTCCAACAGCTCCAAGTCTTTCTTGTAGTGAGGCCTCCAGAACTGGATTCAGTACTCCAGGTGGAGTCTCACAAGAGCAGAGTAGAGGGGCAAAATCACTTCCCTCAACCTGCTGCTCACATTTCTTTTGATACAGCCCAGGACACAGTTGGCTTTCTGGGCTGCAAGTGCACACTGCCAACTCACACTGAGCCTTTCATCCACCAATACCCCCAAGTCCTTTTCCTCAGGGCTGTTCTCAATCCATTCCCTGCCCAGCCTATAGAGGTGCTTAGGATTGCGCCAACCCACATGCAGTAAAATCAGTAACTTCAAAGTCGTGCTCTGCAGGTGTGATGGGGAAATCAATCCAACCACAATACATAGTGATTAGATCAGTTATTGCCACTCAGAAATCTGTGGACAGTCCCTGTGAAAGTGTCACTCAGAAGAAATCTGTGGATGGTCCTGTGGAAGTATCAGCTTGGTGTTCATCAACAAAGGAAAAATGAATCAAAGAGGAGCAATCATCCAAGGTGCAGAGGAGGAAATATAAATCCTCTTCATGTCTCTGTCACCCCAAACCTATGGTGGCATCCAAGGTTTGTTTTGCTTTTTTGAACTGTATTCAGTTCTGCCTCTACTCCCAAAAGAGCACTGAGAACAAGGAAATTCTAGAAGGGTGATTATAGATACAAAAACGTCACCAACACTGAAGATACTAGAATATGACACTCTACCAGACTGGGGAAAAAAAAGGTGATTTAGATGGGAATTATAATGTCACAACACAGTCCTAGAGTTAAAAACTCTCCTCAGTGCTAGAACATTTCTTCAAAGCACAACTCTGAAGACTCAATTTAGAGACAAGTTGCCACTGGCAGAACCTCAATTCACAGTCCCTGTTCAAAAGGCCATTTGAAGTTGCACACAGCAGGGGAAAAAAGTAAAAAAAAAAATTGTACAGAATTTTCCCCACCACTACCACCTCAACCAGAGGACAGGACCAAACCAGGCTGATTCAGTGTTTCTACCAGATGGTGTGCGCCAAGAGGCTCCCACAGAGCACTGGCTAGAATCTAAAGCTGCCCTAAAGATAACATGCAATCTGAAATTGGAGATTGTGCAACGATGCCACCTGCTCCCCCTTGCAATGTAAGCGAGCCTCTGGATGGGAGCCAGTCCCAGGGGCAGAGAGTACTGCTGCTTGTTCACACATACATGCATATGAGATTGAATGTGTTTTTTCTTAGTGCAGAATAGGAGCATTGGGTATTTTCCCACTCCCCCCTCTGTAAATGCAATGTAGCCTGGAGAGAAGAAAGAGGATGAGGAAAATCTATACCTTCTTAAAAATTCTCTTTAAAGAAATTTAACTCTTTCTACTGCCTTAAGCAGCAGATTCAAGTAAAGATCAGCATGTGTTATACTTTCAAACAGTTCTCATTAAGACCAGGCTTAAATATACAGTCCAGACAAAAAACAATCAGTGTTTCCCTGTAATGTGGCCTGTCTAATTCTAGAAGACTTTTCATATAAGTTCATGCAAAGAGTCCCCTCACCCTTTGAAATTTAAAACCAAGAGTTTTTGCCAAAAACTGTTCAACAGTTTTGACCAAATAGGAAGCTTGCCCTCCCAGCCCCAGAAGCTCCTGATACAAGAAGCTGCATTGTCCCTTCTGCATCTCTAGTACAATGCCAAACCCCATATTTTAATCCAATACTTTTCTGTATGATTGTCTTTGGGCATAGTGAATACAACCTTTCTTGAGGCCTTTCCATCAGAAAAATGTTATGGATAGAGACCAAAGCCAGTGTCCTCTGGTGTGAGAGATAACCATGACAGAAACTCAAATACCACCAGAACTATTGAACTGAACACTTGGGTGACAGGAGCAGTGTGTCAACTTGAACCCTTCTGGCTGGCAGTCTCCCAAGTTGCAGATCTCAGGAAGAGCCCGTGAAGCATCATACGGTGTTCCTTCTGCAGCTTCCCACCCCATTAAAATGCTCCACAAAGGTCTAGTGTTCCAACAGGAGGAAGCATCACCTCTTGAATCTTTACACCACTCACTCCTGCTTTGACAGGGCTTGATTATAAACTACATTGTAAAAATCAGATGCATTTGCCTGCCCGCATTGCGGAGTAAAGATATTTAGCAGATATGTGGTATAACCTTTCAGAGTTACATCCAGCTATTAAATTGCAGAAGAATACTGTTGTCACTTTCAGCTGAAACTACAAGAGGATTATTTTAACAGTCTCAAAGCTACTTATTACTGCAGAAGAGACAGAAAACAGGCATATCTGGAAGAGACCAAGATCCAACAACACAAAAACATAAACTCATGACATGGAGGACAGCTGTGCAAAACAAAATTAGCAATGCTTTCACTGGTCAGAGCACATACTGAAGTGATAACTAGAAACCCAAAGCAATATTATTCTGCTTTTGTTATATGACCTTGTCAGAACTTCACTTGGCTGGAAAGAGTCCTGTAGTTTTGTTTTTTCATTTCACCTCTAGAGCCAAGTACCACTTAGATACATTTATTTTCCCAGCATGTCATTTTAGGAAGTTGTAATTTTATTCAATACACAAGGTTGTTCATCTGTTCTTGAAAAAAAGCCTCTATACAAACTTATCTATTGTGCATCTAAAAGCTACGTAAAATCATTGCACTGAGAAAGCATTTCATTATCCACTATTCAGACCACATCTTTGTTAGATAATTGTAATGAATAGCACTTTATTACCACAGGCTTCCCCATGTTCTAAACTATGTTTTGACCACAACTCAAAAAACCTTCCTGTCCACTCTTGCAAGTGCTACAATTGCTACAGTCTGGGGTGAAATTTCTTTTTTTGCTTTCAAGCAGAGTTTCTAAACATACATACTTGCAGCACAAGTTCTACTAAAATACTCTGAGACAGAACTATGAGGATCTACACATTTGGTCTTACTGCATCCACATGCCCTATGCTACTTCCTGGTCAATAGATCTCTCTTTCCTTCTATGAAAGCTGCTGTATTGTCTGCTAAGTAAATCTATACATGGTATTTCTCCATCATACTTCCAGTTGCCTAAAGAGCAAGCTATAACTGTAGCTAAACTTATCATTCCCCTGTATTCATTGCGGAAGTCCAGAGCAGCATTTGAAAGGCACTAGAATGAAAACACCTAAAAAGTTGGTAGAACTAATGGTCAGTTATGATCAAGAGAGCTTAAAGGACAACTGCCGCAGATGCAGCACTTACCACTGTTCTCAGCACCACAGTCAGTACCAAGTCCTGCCAAACAAACCACCAAGAACAACTGCACCTAAGCAAACAGTATCATTTTTATCAGCCAGCAATGGGCCCTTGCAGCAAAAGGCAGCTAATGGTATCCTGAGCTGCATTAAACAAAGTACTGCCAGCAGGTTGAGGGAGGCAAAAACTTCCCCTCTACTCAGCCCTGCAAAGAGGACCAAGCCGGACTCATTTCAGTGGTGCCCAGTGACAGAACAAGAGATACTGAGCACAAACTGAAACACAGGAAGTTCCATCTGAACATTAGGAAACACTTTCTCACTGTGAAGGTGACTGAGCACTGGCATAGGTTGCTTAGGGAGTTGTGGAGTCTCTAATCTTGGAGATAGTCAAAAGCCATCTGGATATGGTCCTGGGAAACTCACTGTAGGTGACCCTGCTAGAGCGAGGGGTTGGGCCAGATGACCTCTGGAGGTCACTCTTCCAAACTCAATCATTCTGTGATTTCTAGGCCATAATCACTAAGTTCAGCAATGGCAATGTGATACAGCAACAGACCTCCTTTATCATCTCTTTCTTTGGCCTTGCAAGTGTATGGGCTGCCTGTCTAACAATATAATTAGGCCTTCCCCTGCTAAACACCATATGGTCAGGCCACATCATGAGCCACCACATAATAACGTAAGTTATCAGAAGGAATAAAGCAGAAAGCCATGTCCAAAGGTCAACTCCTATTTGCTACCACCTGCCTTTCTCAGCAGATGCTCATGGCCCTGCTTCTTCCTCAAATGCCTACAGAATGGTGAACAGCTTTTATAGTCTTCAAATATTCATATGCACCTTGTAGTAAATGAATTCTGGGAAACAAAGTACCATACAGGCTTGAGTCGGGTTTGAGCAGCCTGTTCTTTCAAAGGCAAGTATCCTGTCACACTGAGCACATTCACTAGTCTTTAAAAATATATATAAACCAATGGCCTCTCCATCTGACATACCAACAGATTAGGCCATGACATCCCTGGGTTGACACCTCCCAGGTAACAGCAGATTCTGAGTTTCCACAGGCTCCCTGAACCTTACTCGGAAAAACCAACCTCACACACCATTTCCACATCCACTGTGTCAACATTAGTATGTGATCCCAGCCATGTGTCACTGACTATATACTTGCTTCAAGGGCCACAATCCAAACTGTGACTTTTACCAAGTGCCTTCATTCTGCCAGGCATTAATTTCTCCCTCAAGACCTCCTGACATTTCCATGAATCAGAAACTTACTGAAATGTATTCAGTCATCTCACTTCTTCCTATTTTGCATCCTGAATGCAACAGCAGTGCTGCTGCAAGCAGGAACAGTTCATCCAATAGAGGATTCATGCCTTGCTCCCAGCTGGAATTGACCAAGGCAAGGAGGAGACAGAGCTGAACTCATGTACGAGTCCTCAGGACCCTTCTCCAGAGTCACAAAGGACAAGGGAATCCTTAGCCCAACATAGCATAGAAGTCATGGTGCTGTTACGATCCTTGAGGAACACACAGAGAATCCAGCACCTAGTAATTGTAGCTACATTGCCATGGGTACATAGATGTCAGTCACGTGGCCCTTCACTTTGAGATTTGCAGTTGTGCTTTGCGGGCTTCAACTCACACACACAGGGAGCCTGAAAACTAGCACAGATGCCTTAAACCACCACATTGAAAAGGAAAGTTTCCAGCTTCTTCCCAAGATTATACTTTTCTGATAGATTTTTATCTCATGTATACTGAAAGCTTTTGCCATCTTGAAATTTTTTTTTTAAATTATTTTAATGTATTTTGCTTAGGTACACAGAAAGACTTTAAGTAAATCTGCTCCTTTAACAGTTTGCTTAAGTGGATGCTATTGCAATGAATTATCTTTCTTTAGCCACAGCTGCCTCCCAATGGATTTCTTCTGTTTCTTACAGGGAATTTAACAGCAGTCTCTCCAGTCCAACAGAACTGACAAACTATTTATTTAGTTTAGTGAGGCTCCATGCTGGGTGACTCCCAGAACGTCCTATTCTTTTCAAACAGCATTTCTCTTAAAAAGGTGCATAGAATTTGTTTCCATATGCTCATGATTTCTCAATACTGCTGTTCTTACAAACGAGTAAATGAATGCCTCCAGCTAGCAGTAACATTTCTATCAATGTAACAGCCCAGCCCACAGGGATCTAATTTACTGAAACTGGTTAAGTGCTACACAAACATCATCTAGAGAGATTAATTGGCTGTTAAAGTTTGATTGCATTGCAATCCCTTGGTGATGGCTGGAAAATGAAAAAGTGATCTTTTGTCATTACATAAATACCTTAAGGTATAGTATATATGCAGGGCTTTGTTTACATTTTCTAAACACAGCAAGTCTTCAGTGGTAAGGAGAGTCATGACCCATTTATTTATACTGAAGTTTATTTAGTATATTCATTATGGATGACATTTTCCTGAAGTTTATTTAGAAGTAAAGTCTTCCTAGGCTGTAATTAATACAAATTAAAACACATTTATGCTGATCATTAAAGCAATTTGTTGCAGACAAGTTTCCATTTGATCATTTCCTAAAGTCTGTATTACTGTATTCTGAATCTTCCATTGCTTAAGTCCAACTTTTCATTTCTCCTAAAAAAAAAAAAAAAAAAATACCACAAGCCAGATACTCCTGCTTCTGGAATTTTTCCACTCAGAGGTTCCCTGAAGTTATAGGGGAATTTGGTATCAGTCTTCTATTACTTAGTTTTCTCCATTTCTGGCTTGTGAAACCCTTGCTTAACCAACAGTTTTATAACCCTAGTTTTCTCAGGGGGGAGAGCCCTAATCAAAATGTGAGGAAGTTTACAGAATAGCTCATAGCTCTGTTCACTGACTGTGCTACAAGACTATGTGAGGAATCAGAACTGGAGACACCAGCCAAATGAGCTGTCAGTGTGATTATCTCATATAACTTTAGCAAATAAAAATAGCCGATTTACACAGTGCAATCCCATGGATACAAGAAACTACTTTCCCTTGACAAACTGTCATCATTTTTTCACAAGCTACCTCATTGACAACACTTGTATCTACAATGCCCGCTGAAACCTACAGGCATGCCCAAAGGGATAGATGCCCCTCATTATTGTTAGTATCAACATTAAGGATGATCCAGTAAGGATCAGAAATATGCAGGCAATGGAGTAAGAGCAAGCACTACTAAGATCAGAATGGAATTACTGAAATCACTATTAGCAATACAAATAAGAAAAGAAACATATTGTCTTTCAGATTCAGGGGAATTTGAAGCCCTTCCATATAGTAGGAAAAAAACCTTTTCATTCTTAGACTCAGAAAAACCAGATCAGACACAGTAATATGAAACCCTCAGTGTATCACATTAAATTTGTCTTCCATTGATATGTGGCTAAATATCCATAATAGTTCAGCATCTGAGTTCCATGCAAAGCTGTAACACAGAGAGGGTGTGGGAAAAACTAAGAACCATACCACAGATTTCATGTAAAACAGTTCTAAAATAGACTGAGGCAGGACATGAAGAATTTAAACAATTTGCAGATAGCAATACATTTGTAGTCTGAATATATGAACAAAAAACCCCACAACCACTTAGCTGTACAGTGTGTGTGCCAGCCCATTTACTGAGGAATTTGCACAGTTCTGAAAGAAGGAAATCTGAATAAACCATCTCCTCCAGTTGGGGTGTAGGGCAGGGGAGTGCGTGTTAATCTGCAGTGAAGTCCCCAGCTGGTACAGGAAAATAAGTAATGGCCTTTTGGGAAAAGTAATGGAAAAAGATGATTCTATGCATTAGCAGAAGCTCTAAAGTTACCAATGCAAACCAAAGTGCTCAGATACCATGGTGATAAGCATGCTATAAAAACAAAGAAAAAGTGCCAGCTTATACAGTAAAAGGTTCTAACAGAACTGTCCATCAAATGGGACTGGACATAGTTTGCTCAAAAAACACGTCAAAACCCACCAACAGGAGGGGCCTAGCTTTGAAGTGTCTTAACTGCCTTGTTGATTACAGTTTTNATGCTAACGTTAACTCTGCAATTGTTTGCAAAAGCTAGTGCACTAACATACACATATTTCCCCTTCCCACCCACCTTCTCCTCCACCACCATTTGTGATGCCTGGAGAGCCACACACCTACCCAGGAGCACTTAGTCCATTTGTATGCAAAAGATTACCACTGGATTTGGTAGATGAGAGATGCTGGAGGCCAAGATTAGCAGGGGAAGCAGGGAATGCACCATTTGGAGCTGTTAATTATCATTTACCAAACACGTCTTGCAACGCTGCCCGGGCAACTGTATAGGAAGCCTGAATTTGCAGGCTGCATGATGGGTGGACCCACCAAACCCCACTTTGAATTATTTAAAACTAACATACAGCTTGGATCATGTTTGTGTAAAATAGCCTACTCAAAACTTCAGTTTGCTTCTCCTGTTAAGATTACATTCCCTTGCTCATTGCCATATTTAAATGAAATGGCTTCAAAATAGGCACCTATATCACAAAAAAATACACTTTAAAAGACGTAATAAAACTGTCTCCTTTTTTGCAGCAAAAAGGATCCTAATTTCCTTACGCTTACCAAATCTCCAAGATTTATGGTGCCAGTTGGATTCATCTCCCTCATATCCCATTAAAAGTGGCTATTTCCTGTCAAAGATACACTGAGCAGACCCTCAGCTCATGCTCTAAGCAGCAGATAACAAGAATGACAGCTCCCTTATTTACACTGCAGTCCTCTGGCAGTAACACTGTTTGCCTTCTTTACTGCAGCTGTGCATGTTGGGATCAGCACTTCAAGGATTTTTATGTTCACTTGAAAGTGTCTTTCCTGGGCAGCACGCTCTGGAATCTCACCCATTATATATGCTGTTTTAAACTGTTAGACTTTCCCCTCCTCCCTCCATTTATAGCTTCCTAACAGACTGTGTTTTGCAATCTATGAGAAGAAACTTAAATGATCTGAATCTCCTGTATCTAATTGTAGTGAGGGAGACCTCATTATTTGTTGTGCCTTTTCATTGATTTCTGACCTTGAAATCCTTATTTTGCATAGCACCGTCACAGGCAATTACAGTACACAAGTAAAGCCTGAATTCCACCACAGATCCTAAGCTATCACACTACAGTCCCTTCATAACCTGCAAATCTTATTGATGGTTCCAATTTGCTTGTTGAATTTGGCCCCCCTGAACCATTCCCCCCCACCCTGCCAAGTATAGTGGGTTGTTTGGGCTTGGTTTTTTGTTGTTGTTTAAATGAAACAAATACACTATTTTCTTAACATCTTTAAAGATTTAAAGCATATTCAAGACAGGATTTTGTTGCCTGGTTTTGATAGAGAACAGCAAGGCATCGATGGCAAAAGAACTACCAGCACTTTGTAATACTCAGCATCATCTCTATGCAACTTTCCTCAGAGATTCTGGAAGGATGTCTCTGGCTTTTCATACTTGCTCCTTTGCAGCCTGCCAATGGGCCTGGTTTATAGTTCAGCAGGTAAACAGTTAATCATATGACATTTTTTCCAAATGTTTTCTCATTTGGGCCATTAAAATTCACTTAAACTTTAAAACAGCTTCTAAGACTTTCCATATGAATGACATCAAACAGTGCAGTCTAAAGTTTTCCAGTATGTTACTTGACCCTCTCAAATGAAGGAGTTATATGTTAGCCACATTCTAGACCTCAGGAATCTCTTAAACTGAGCATTTTTATTTTTATTTACTAGTTTTGAAGTCTGCTTAAAGCTTTTAATGTCCATGTCTCCATGCAATACTTCAGATTTTATGCTTGCCACATATTACTTACCATTTCTATTCTCTTGAAACAACTCCTGTGTTGTTTTTCTGGTAGAAACAAATCTGAATGATGATTAAAAGACATCTTTGCATTTTCAGTGTATAGTTACTGCACCTGCAAATCTTTCATGAGCTTGAATAATTTTCTCCTATTTTTCAATCACTGCTTTCTCACTGAAGGAGTTACTAGAATGCCTTGCACTACATTGTTGACTCTTAAATCTAAAGTAATAAGAAAGTTATGCTATTTCCATAGGTAGCCCAGTGAAGGACTCCCTCAGTCCCTCAATCTAATAGCATCCATTGCTTATTAATTTAAGCAGTGATTAAATCAAAACCATATACTGGATACTTTTTCCAGTTATGCTATAGAAGAATTTTCCCTTAACAAGTTTAGTTTATTTTAAAAGGTTGAAAAAATAAAATATTTTAAGTCAGACATCACAAAAGCTTATATATATTTTTACTTGCATAGTTCCTAACTTGGCATACTACTTTACTTCTATGATTTTTAGCCTAATGCCTGCATTCGTGCTATCACATCCATATCAAACTTGAAATAGTCAACTCTGTGCACATCCCAACTATTTGGCATTTAATACATGATATATAGCATATATAAATGTCAAAGAGCTTAATAGCCTTCCAGCTCTTTGTACTCAAAATTAAAAAAACCCACACCAAAAAAAACCCACACTTGCCATTTTTCCTTTTAGCTGTACTTTCTTTAGATCTCTTCTGGTGAAGGAAGAATTGGCCATTTTTTAAACTATCTGCTCAAGTGAGAGATTAACACAGCTACACCATGTTAGAGATTGAGAAAGGAATAGATTAAGCAAAGCACTGCACAACGTCTCCATTTTCAGTTTTATTAAGAGCAACACATAGAAGGATAATTTACACCATTTTACCCTGGAGATAGAGAGGTGTGGGAGAGAAGGGCTGAACAAGGCTATTTAAACACATTTTCTCTATTCGTTCCTACATTTTTCAACACAACACAGACCCACTGAGTGTTGTTTGGGTTTTGCCACAGTACCATAGAAAATAACATTCTGCATATCAAGGAGTCCTGCTGAGAAGTGTTTTCACAACATACGTTATATCAGATCAGTTATATCAAAGCATTTGTAGAAGGACAATTAAGTTTTGTTCCAATAGAAATAAAATAAAGGCAGCACATATCATCCCCAGTTCTTTCCCATCCAGTTCTCTTTACGACTTTTCAAGCAAGAACAGTAATCTCATTCGCTTATGCCAGAATAAGCACAAAGAGTGTTGGTACAGCCCATTTTGTTCATTTTTTCTTATTAAATTCTGACATATAAAGGCCAAACCCAAACAAAATATTCACACACTCCACAATGTCAATCATGGAGGACCTGACTTCCCCCAATAAACACCTATATCTAAATATAGTGAAATGTTAAATAATCAAACAGCATCACCAATATGTTGACTGGCTGAAGAAAGGAGTTCCTCAAGAGAGTTTGGAGCAAAGGAGTTCTTAGGTTGATCCTCTGCAGAACAAACTTTTTAAGATATCATCACTTCAAATTAACTAAATTTGAACATTCCTATAAATATTTCGAAGCAAGCATTCTAGATGTACCCCTGACAGCAGTGCTGGGATTATAATTCTAACAGTATCTGACCAACTCCTAAAAGAAACAGCCCTGGCACTATCTTTAAAATAGCCATCCCTACAAACAGTAAGTATTCATCTTTTAGCACAGCCTCAATATTATAGCATTTCTTGTCATTCCTGATGGAATTGCTCTAATATACTTGACACTGTATTTGTGTGGTACGTACAGGAGAACAGAGCACTAACACAGACTTCCAGGTAATTTGATCTGTGCCTTTATTATCTTGTTTTCACTAGATAGTTGCAAATGTCTGACTCTAGTATTATAATGTCTAATTTATTCATATCAACTTTACCGAATACTGCAACTCTACTGATGTGTCACTCTGGAGGATCCATGGCTCTATTAGCCCAAGGTACTTTTTCAACTGTCTATTTACTGAACCAATGTTTAAAAGAAAAAAAAAAAACACATAGAAGAAAAAAATGAACAAATCCAAGAGCTCTCAGGAGACTGGTTAATGAGACTGAATTTAACAGCAATTGTAGACCATACAGTAAAGCCCCACCCCCCCCAAGTGATTGCTGTAATTTCTTCAAGGAGAGTCCAATTAGCATTTAAATCTATTTAGAATAAGGTTATTTCAACTGGAATGTCTGACTGATTTCTTTCCCTTCCCTTCGCAATGTAAAAAAAAAAAACAAACTCTGAAATGCATTAAAAGTTTTGAAGATCAATTGGTTCAAAGCATTTGTTCGTGTCTCAGTTTACAAAGGAAATCTTTGCATCATTTGCACGAGTATGGTAATATTATAAGGGCATATTAATATTTCCTTTAAAATTCTCAATACTTGAATATCACAGACCTTTCAAATTACATACAGAACAACTTGGCATGAACTTAATGTGGATGTGGGGTTTTGGTTATTTTTAACAAGCATTTCAAGCACTTTTTTCCTCTCTTGCCACGCAGCAAAACTAAGAACATTTCAGTCAAAGTTTAAAAAGACCATTTGACTGAAAATTGGAAGTGGTTAACATTCTGATGCAATTTTAACTGCCACGTGAATATCTAATTGGGCAATCTCTTGCCTTAATGGACTGTTTTGAAGTGCTCTATCCTCAAATCTAATGACTGATTCAGCACTGCATCAGCCCACTTTTACAGTACAACTAACTCGGATTACGGTTCTTAACATTTTTAATTCTTATGATCTTATAATTAATTCCTTCGGAAAGTTTAAGCATTTACCAGTTTCCTTTAAGTAGGTATTTCTCACATATTGGGGGCGTGTAGCAGAGAGAAAGAGTTAAAACCTGCTTAATGCTTTAAGTGTTACAAAAGTTATAACAGTTTCTCCCCACCACTACTGGTTTGTGGTGAAATTTTTTTTTGTTTGGGTTTTTTGTTTGTTTGGTTTTTTTTAACTATTCAGACAAGTGACTGCTAGTTAAAGACCACAAAAATGGTCATGATGCTACACAAACTATAACATACCCCATAAATTTCACTGCAGCATAATATGCAAAAATGATGGATATATTTTAAACTTCACATAATCCCATTATCTAGCAACACAGAACACAGATGACTATAATTTCCAAAGACAATTTTTATATGCTAAAAGCCTATCTCCTTTCTAATAAATTAAGTTTCATTATGAAACAAAAAAAAAAAGGATTGCTCTCTGCTAAGATTAGGCATAAATTTAGGCTCAGAGTAATGAAGACAGTGTTGTCTGTTCTGAAGAAAATCTTAGCACACACAGATATCTCCATTCATTTTCAGGACCAGCCTTCTGTTCTGGTCTCCTCATGAAGATCTGCAGTTTCTTGCCATCATTGGTTCACAAATACACCTCGCTTTTATAAATAAGAGAGAGGGACTCAATGTCAGTGAGAGTTCATCACTTGGCTTTGAATCTGACTCATTTTGAAGAATACCAAGCACATCAGCCACATCCAACAGTCCTTCACATCTAAAGTTGCACATGTTGGGTATGAAACAGTCAGTAGGTCAGTATAGGTCAGTGACGACCTTTAAATGAAGGTTACAGGGAAGACAGACCCAGTACCAGGATTTGGAATTGGCCAGAGGCATGCAAGAACCTAAATAACTGCTCAGGAACCACACATAATCACTCAGCTTAGCACAAGATCATTCTGTTCATTGCTTTGCTGAACCAGTTCTATAGCCAGCCTGACATGTAAAAATGTGTAAAAAGGCTTGCAAGTGTGTAGATCAAGCTGTGTATTCCCTACACAGATTCAAACTTAATTGTGTTCTACAGAAGTGTTGTGGCTCAAAATGAATGGCAAAGAAAGTTAATTTTTCTTAATGGCTTTGTCATGACTTCTCTAATGAAGACATTTCATATTCTATTAAGTGACCCAGCCTGTTCATGACATACATTTAAAAATTCATTAAATGTTGCCAACAGCAGTGCAATAGAAGGGAAAAGGAGAAGGACTGACAGCTGAAATCTAACCAAATTGAAAACACTACAAGATTTAGTTTGTGCTGAAGTTTGAGGCAATGCAAAGCATTGTTTTCTTAAGAGGTATTTTAATTGTCATTTGTCTTCTGTGTTTAGGAATTGGGGTCAAAAGTGGAATTATCTGTTTGTTCTGAGCCATGCCAGTGTATTCTTGCCTAAACTCTGAGAAATATTGAATAAAGGCCAGTTAAAAACAATCTTTATTATATTCACTCAGACACTCTTATACCTGCACCAAAACAAGTTTTTTGTTTCTTACATATCTGCCAGATTTGTCTGAACTCAGACTACTACTGCTGGTTCCAGTATCACAAACATGGAGCAATGGCAGCAGAGCCCACGAAGAGCGATGCAGGTCATGAACACGTTAATAGGCAGAAAGCATCTGCAAGCAACGTTATACTCCAAGCTTCAGTGGTTGGCTTTTTGTTTGCACTAGTACTTGTGTTTTTACTATGTGGCAAAAATACCTAGAGGCGTTGGTTGGAGCGTTTTTAATCTATGATTTGTTTAACTTCAAAACAATAAATAAAAAATAAAAATCAATTAGAGCAGCCAGGAAGAGAGAGCACTGCTTTTGTTGGCTGCAAATGAAGGAGTCTAATATATCCTTTCATAAACAAACCTCCTCTGTACTAAGGTTTCCTGTAAGAACAGGCAGGCTTCAAAAGCAGTTCAGAGGCTTGGTTTAAGATAGAAACCCAAAAGTTCAGAAAATTCAGTTGTCTGCAAAGCAGAGCTGGAAGTCTCGAGAGAACAGCTTGAGTGAGACTCTGGTACTTACCATGTCTGTTCAAGCATGAATTGTACTGTAAAAACAACTTCGAGGTGCTTTTCAGGAAACAAGACATTTTCTGCTGAAACAGCCAAAACCCATTAATTTCAATACATAAAATGATGAAAAGAGAAGTTGGCTGCCCTTAAATGTAAACAGAGGTCAAGGTGGAGCTTGGCAAGCAGCTATTTTTTGGTTAAACAAGTGCCCTAAAAAAAGTTGTTTCATGCAAAACAGCTCAAATTAAAAGAAATAATTTACATAAAGAGTTTATAAACTCTTCTGCTCATCTTCCAGGAATAATCCAGTAGATTAGTTTATTGGAAAGAACATTAGCAGATCATAACACTTTTAGGAAAAACAAAAAATATTATTTGTATGTCTAATAAAAATGAAACCATAATATTCAGTTGGACCAACTAACTGTATATATACCTGTCCAATAAGAGAGGCCTGCAAGCCTCTATAGATTTTATTTAGCATCAAACAAATTGCAAGTTATCTGCAATCAGTCAGCAATGAGAAGATGAGGTTAAAAGTAAATAAATCATTTCCTGCAGATTCTTCTCTGGATGTTGGTAATCTCATGCAAATTGATTTGCTATTCCTTGATCCACAGTGCTACATCTTTTGCAGTTGTAACAGCCTCCATGTTTAGACACCCAGGAGAAGGCATGAGTATACATATTGCAATGGAAAAGTGACACAACATGTTCTTTCAAACATACATTTATGATGTTTCAAGTAAACAAGAGCCTTGACTGACAAAGCTCCTTCACAGGCTTCAATTAGTAAGCCAATGAATCAGTACAGGTGCTCAAAACGAGTATTTGCAGGTCTCCTGCTTTTGAGTATGTAGATGGAGTTAATAAAACTACAAGGACTGGGGTGAAGAGTTTTCCTCTTCTTTCCTTCCCATTCTCCGGACAATCCCATTTTAATTGCTGCATAACCCTACATATATCTTTGGTCCTTTCCCAGTGCTCTTAGCTTTCTCTCTTCCAGACATTTTTAGCCCCAAGGCTAGACAGAGAAGGTGAGGACTGTCAGAGAGGGGAAAGGAAGGTCAGGAGGGAATGCCCTTCCCCTGCAGCCTAGGACTGAGCTAAACAGGTTTTCAGAAATCCCCTGCTTTCTCATTTCATGCAGTGCCAGAGTAAACAGCTAGGGAAAGCAATCACCTGAACCCATGGCCAGACTGGCCCTTACACACGCCACTGGCCTCAGCTTGCCAGCAGCTGTGATCAAACACATTCTTAGCTCCAAAGGATCTCCAACTGACAAGTTTTATACATCAGCCTTCGAAAAAAATAATAGAAGGTAATCAATCACAAGCGTTACTCATTGTACAAGTCCTAAGAATCAGCTGCTTATGATGCCACTGGCTTGCTGATGGACACAGCAAGGGAATGGAGGTGGATTTTAATTGCATCACCCAAAAGACACCTATCTACCATCTGTATGGAGCACAGGCTGATCAGAGCAATCTAGCTATACCTGTGGCCCACAGCAGCTTTGGGACAATGAAAATCAAAATGTCCTTGGTTTAGGGGAAAAAAAAAAAAAAAACAAACCCACACACATTAAAAATAGATACTTTGCTTGTACTTAGAAATAAGAGGCATGTTTTGACCCAGACAAGTCCAGGCTAGATTTCCACGACCTTGACTAAGCTTTTCTTGGCACATTTTTTGTGTGCATCGTCTCCCTAGAGCACAGCACAGAACTTCCAGTTGCTAACGCAGCTACTCTTTCCCAAGCATGCCCAGGTGAAGAGTTGGAAGCTAGATTTTCCATGAAACTTACTGTCATAAGGCCTTTAAAGGCAAGGGAAGACTAGAGGATTGGCACCAAGATATTCAGAGGAAGAGACAGGGGAGCAAGGAGAAGAGGGTAAAATTGGAAGATCCAGGTTCTAAAGGAGAATGGATCAGTTCTCAGAGGAGAGACTAGAACAAGGAAAAGAGCAGTAATGCTAGGAAGAATAGGGAAGAAAACAAGAAAGCACTAGTATAGGAATCAGCCCCCAGGAGAAGCCCTGCATCCTAAGAGTAAGTGAATGAGGGTTTCTCCTGGAAAGAAGGGTGCTGTGGCTCAATCATGCAGTAATATTTGCTTCTGGCTTTGCAGTTTCCTGACCTACTCCACAAGAGCACCTGGAAGCACTGGCTGGAAGAGCTGTATAAGTATTTTAGCCCTTGAGATGTATCATTTAGTCCTAGTCATCACCACAATACTCTTTTTTGCAAAACCTAAATCTATTAGGTGTGACTGAACATGTATCCCCTAAACTATGACAGTGATATGTGCCCAAAGAAGTGCCTGTCGTACAACAGGACACAGAAGCATTTAGATCACCCAGATCAGTTAAGCAACAAGGAGGAATTGGATACACAGCACTCTAGCACCTTCAGAAAGGGCATAATAAGCTGCCCTAGTCAAAAACCCTCATCCCTCCCCTAGAGCTCTAGTTCATCAGATACGATAAAAGTTGCTGTATAAATGTGATTTAAGGTATGATTCCAAAACCATTTTATAGGCCATATACCCAGCATAATTTACATATTCATATACACTCTCCAACAGATGCTGCCACACCAAAGTCAGAGGGAATATTCCATTTTCAACAAGAGGTGAAGACACAGGGCATTTTCTTTAGTCAGATTTCCCTCTGCTAACCAGAGAAACACCACATGCTAAATGGTAGGAATCTTCTTATACTGGAATAAGATCCTAATTATTGCTTAATTTTGCCAGTTTTTATAATCACCAGGAAAAGGATTAAAGCAAAAGTAAATATTGGTTCCTGATCCTACTGACAATAATCATCTCAAACAATAAAATTACTGAATCATTTACAATATTACAAGGTGTACATGGTTATATTTTTCTCATTAAGTTTGCAGAGAACTCCCTGCAAACAAAAAGTGTTTGAAGGATTGCTGAAGTCTAAGAAGCAACTGTGCCCATCCTGTCAATACAATTTTTCTGAAAATTCATATGCAGGCTGCCTATTCATTGATAGGCATGAGTAGGGTGGCAGTGGAGAGCTTAGAGCATTGCAGAGAAACAGCAGACTAAGCCTTATATAGATCACTTACATTTATCAGCAGCTAAAGGTTTTCAGTGTGGCAAATAAGTGAATGTCCTTCAAAATATGCTCATCCTGAAAACTGGCTGTTAAATTAATTTTCCAGGAGAGTTTAAGTATCTAAAACAAATAACACTACATCTTTCTGGCATTCCTTTCATCCCAGACAATACTGCACACATTTAAATCAAATACTTTTGGAGAGCAGGGAAAAAAAAAATAAGAAAAAAGAGTGAACACACAAATGTCCAGATGTTTGAGTGCTACTGTCACTGGTTAGAAGAGAACAGACAGAGAAGCAGGATGAATAGCATGAGGATGAGTGGGCACCATCTCAAAAAGTCTGTGCTTTAAATCCATTAGTATTCAAGAGGTTTAAGTGCCACGATGCTCAATTCATTTTATCACAATGACTTAAATAGTCTGTTCTGCCACCTTAAGTCAGATAATCAAGGGCACAGGCATTTTAGTTATAAAAGCTTGCAGAGCTACACCAGTTAATTATAGGTGTGCTATTTTATGGAGATGAAGACTTCTTTAAACTAGATTTTTTTTTTCTTCCTTTAGCCTGGCTATTTTATTTTACTGAAAGATGTGCTACTTCCTCAAAATAAATTAATTTACAATAATGCTACCTCAGAAGAGATACACAAGTTATATGGACTGGCCTTTGAAACAAAAGCCTCCATTTATGTGAAAGAACAACAAAACAGTTCACACACAAATACACTTGACAGTACGAATCTTTCAAGAAACATTGAAATTAATCACAAAAAGGCATTTTCACGCCATCTCACTGTCTACCTGATCTGAACATCACAAAGAGAAAGCAAAAAATTAAAGTTCAAATCTGGCTTGCTTAAAGTCTAAATAAGATATCTTTGAGGTCCCTCATTACAAAGGACCTCAAAGTTCTCTACTGGTTTTCTGTACAAATTCCATTTTACCCTTTGCCTAGAAGCAACCATCTCTCCAATAGAATGTGGCAGTTTGTTAATAGCAAGTAACAATATTGGGGCAAAAGCTGAATGCCATATACAACCAGATCTACAACAGAAAAATATTGCCATATTAGAGTTGCAAGACACCAAAATTCGCCTGAGTTCAGAATGAATGACAGAAGACATTTTTTGATCTGTGAAATGCCAGCAAAACACAGCCCTGCCGTAAGTGCAATGCATAGACACTGGCTTGCTCCCAAGCCTGGGAAAAACATCACAGGCTGAAGACAGCCATAGAACAGCACTTTGTTTCTGTGACAATCTGTTTTGTGCCCAGGGGTTTCGTATGGAAAAAAAAAAAAAAGTCAGACCACACAAGTAGTTCTAGATTGAAGAGGAAAATGGAGAGGAACGCTTTTCAGTTCTGTGAGATCCTAGGGAAAGTCTGATCCTAAAGATCTTAAACCAGATATATTACAAATATGACCCATCATCCAGTTTATAATTCCCTAAAAATGCAGCAAGCTAACTTGACAACACTGTGTGCAGAAGAGACATATGCACACACTTGAACATACACACTTCCATAAAGGATCAAAGAGAGCAAGCAATGGAACATTTTTTCCTGTGTCATCAGCCCAAAACTCCACTGAAAAGCGAGAGTGAATGCTAAACAGACAGCATTGAAAATTTTGTGGCTTTTTGCTGCATTTTAAAGCAAGCAATAGACAGTGAGTTGCAGCAAGTTCTCCTTAGTACACTCTCATACTTCACAAGCCTTTCCTACTATGCCTGAGGCTTGGCTGTTGGCTCCCTGCTCTTTGCATAAGATCCCCAGTCACTCTTAAGTAACTTCTTCTGAAGCTCCTTATCTAGCACATCCCACAGTTTGCAAATCTCTCCTGTGACTGCATTCAGTAGATCACTCTTCCCCCTTATGAACTTTCTCCCTCCTTCCAGAGCATTTGCCCAGTCACTCCTTAGAGAAACTCAGCTAAACCAAAACTGAACAGCTGTCTATCACAGCTGGAAAGGGCAGCTTAAAATCAGAATAAAACAGCTGCCTTGACCTCCTGGCTTCAGTGGGTCTCTGGGAAGCCATCTGAGATAAGGTAGCCTTCCACTGACTGAACAGGTTGCAATTTTTTGGTTTACTACAAGTTCAGCACTGGCATCCAAATACTGTATTTGAGAGAATATAACTGGTGCAAGTTATAGAAGGCACCAGAACAGCAAAGAGTCTTACCATAGGTGTTGTTTCTGCACTGTTTCCAGAAAACGTTGTCATCTTGAATGGCACATACTAATACCATGCAGCTCTCATTTCCTGAGGGTGATTTACAAACTGAGTTTTTAAACCAGCTTTACCACTCTGTTCATAATCTGACTACTTCTAAATTCATCCAACTGCCTGCTTATATATGAGATTACCAGGAACAGAGTTTTATTTCACAAACCAAAGCCTGATCAGTACTGCTCTCAAAGTTCAAAGTTTCAAACCTGCCTTTTCAGTCATTAAGTATCAATAAATAACACAAACAATATTATGTCAACCATGAACATTTTCATAACAAAATGTCCAGTTACCTAGTTTCAACATATTAAAGTGATTAAAAGGAATGTTTTTCTGAACCATTTCCTTGGATATGTTGCATTCTTATGTTGAATCCCTGTACAAGGTTTTGTTAAGTGACTACCAAGTTAAGAGCAAGTGTTGCTCTGAGTATAACTGGGAGGGGTATCAGTAATTCCTTTGCCTTTTTTTGTTTTAAAGGAAATTCTAATATTAATGAAGAGACCTATCTACTGGCAGAAACAACATGCAGTTGCCAAAGATGTTTGATCTTGCACAGTAATTGCCATATGTTTAGCGAAGTGATTTATGATCAGACAAAATTCACAACTCTACATAGTCCAGTCTCAGTCCCTCATTAAGGCAATTGACATGACCACAAGTGTCATGTAATTGAAAAGATTTTCTTAAAAACTTGAAAAACAGGAGTCCACCACTCAGCGACATCAGTAATGGTCTTCAGACATCTCAACTTGCTAGAGATTTTTTCAATGCTATCTTTGCTCCCGAATCCTTTGTAGCCTTAAGTTGTTTGGTATCTTCACACACTAAGCAACCTCTCAGCAGCAGCACCTTTCCATATTCTAACACCATGAAAAACTGCTGAATCACAACAGCTTCCTGCTCTCTTCACGGATCTAAACTCTTTGACCATCCCATCCTTTCTTCGAATGAATTTTTTTAGCTAAAAGTGGTTTCTGCTCTCAAAATCAATCCTTTCATTCACAATGAGACTTTAAATGCTTCAGAACAGGACATCTTCAGTTGGCTTACAGCTGCTTTAACTTTTTTTTAAAAATAAGAACTGCTACCTTAAACTCATCTATCGAAGTTTTGTTTGTTTGATGACATGATCAAACTTTAGAATCAATTGTTAGCAAATGTTTGCAACAATATAAGCACTGGTTCTGCTGCTCTTTGTTGCTCATCAGTAAGGTGGTGACAGGATACTTGAAGTATTTCCAAACAAGAACAGTTCTACAGATATCAGTATTCCACAAGACTCAGCATTTAAAGATATCTTGAAATGCTCTGCATGATCTATTTGTAATGGGTCATTTAAAAATAATCAAGCAGTAAAGAAGAAAACAACCTCTGCCATCCATCCAGAAGTAACTCATACACTGCATGAGCCAAGTGACAAGGCATCCACCACAAAGAGTGGATAGTGGAAGAGAATAGTTAACAAGCAGTTCATGGTGAAAATAAAACATGCTTGTGACTAAAGCAGTGAATAGCAGCTATGATAGTAGCAGTCAAGTTCCATTTGCAATTTGAAAAGAGGGCCATTATTTGCTAGCTCTGGCCCTGGGCAGCATCACCTTTGATTGATACTTGATCAAAACGTCACCTAAGCTTCTCTAAATTCAAGTATGTTACTACATCATCTCTAATAAAACATCTAAATAGTATCAGTGCTTCATTCACAGCTCTCTTCACAGCCAGCTATTATAATTTAAAAGAATAGTAATCGGCACAATTTTTTCCTGCTGTGCATGAAGTTTTACAGGAAAAGCTCTGACACTCCCTTAGCCTGTATATTCTTAAGTCCAGTGCTGCTCCCAATTAGGCCAGGACAGAAGCTTGTAATAACTCAGTCCTTAACTGGATTTAGGCTATTTCCTGCTTTTCCATCCAAGGCTGGGCAGGCCTGTGTTTTAATGTAGCAGCAGCCCTACTGGCAGATCCACTAATGAATCAGCAGAAGCCCATCAATCCAAGTAAAACTCAGAACTATTTGACACCGATTTAAACTTCTCCTGCTAGCCTTCAAGCCTCATTTTCTCCAAAGTATTTTTTTCAACATTTCTTTCCAGCATCACTTGATTGGGTCCAGACATCACATTTCAAAGTGAGATGTTCAGTGTCTGCCCATGTCAGACAGGGTGCTGATCAGGGGTATAAACATTAAGAGAGAAAATACCTGGCAACACCTCCTAAGCAGAACAACTCCCAGATGTGTTCAGCAAAGAACTGAAAAGAACAAGGCAGTTGTCCAGAAGGTGAGTGCTGAGCCCAGGAATTGGGTGCATTGAAAAAAAAAAAAATCAGAATCAAACAATTCAAAATACTTTCAAATACTTCTGTTTCCTTACCAACAAACACCACAACACCAAAACACATTTTCCCTTTTCCTACAGGCTAGAACCAAGCTACAGCCTTTCTTCTGTTAAAACTCTTACCCAACACATAATGGCAGTGAAATAGAAAAAAAGGAGGAATGGAAGACTCAAGTGACTCTCTCATATTAGGAGCATTATTGATATTTGCACTGAGGCATAATCAGATAACAACAGGATGAATGCCAGCCACACAGTGAAATAGTAAAGATGTGGAAAATTACATCTTGAATTCATCAGTCTGCTATTACATCAGCCTTTGGCCACTAACAGGCAACAATTTTCTCTGGAAATGGCAAATTTGCACTTTTGGTGTATGTATGCCTAGACAGAGAGGCAGAATGCAATATTGTTATGTTTTAGAGAGCACTGGGCTTTTTGTGTCAGTTTTGTGTGTGTTTTTGGTTTTTTTTAAGCACAAATACCCTTTATTGTAATCCTAAATGAGGAATGAAATTTGTGGTGAAGAAACAACTGCTCTACACTTCTTAAAATACAGCCCACCAGATACTCACCCTAAAAACAAGTTTTCCCAGAATAGAGGTGAAAAAGATTTATAATACTTTATCTTGTCCAAAGCTTAAATCAGTACTGTTATATTTCAAGCTGTAAATTATGGCAGTTATACTACCTGCTCCAGACCGTTCCTATAACAGATCATTATTAATGGTCACCACCATTCTGTTCTTCCTTTACATCTCCTGTCTGAAAATATCAATCTTTAAAAATAAGTAAATAGGGCACACAACAGCCCAAGCTATCCTTCTCAATTGTAGAAACCTATTATCTACTTTACAACATGGCTTAGGTGGCCCCACCAGGGACAAGGATCACATTGTCCTAGGCACTCCGCAAACAAACCAGAAAAGACAATCCCTGCCCCAAAGTATTTTAGTGTAAGCAAAAAAGAATCCAAATGACAAAATCAAGTTGGAACAGACTCCTGCATAGAGGCCAGATAAAAGGAGGACCTCACTGGGTCAAAGGCCTTCAGCAAACTTTCTGCCCTAGGATAATTTTTTTCTGTATTAATGTAGGTAACTTTTTAAAATAAGTATTCAATATTTGATGCTGTCATGGATAAAATATTCCCTTATATAAAGTAGCTTCTTATTTCATGTAATAAAAACCACTAGACAAAGATAAAAATACAAATTTAAATGCACTCAGTTTTAATCCTAAAGTACGTTATCATTCCAGTATAGCCATAACCTATGTGGCACAGTCAAGGCAAATATAGAATTGGTACTGATGATCTTGCATATAACACAACTGAGGGTTTCCAAATGCCAACAAGCATTAAGCTAAAGAGGTAGCCCTAAACATCATGCTTGCCTTTAAGTTTTCTGTGACATCTAAGTACGTATATCAAAAGCAACACCCTCCTCTAGGCCTTCCCACATGACAGCCTTGGGCTCTATGTGCTCCAAGGTGCACTCCTACCTGAAGATCTGTTCAAGATCTTCATAGAAACAGCATGTGCCCTCAGTCAACTCTCACTGATGCCATGCAACCAATCCCATTTGACACTGAAGATTACAGCAAGCTAACAAGAGAAAGGGTGTGGTAAAAATCCTTCAGCAGCTCAAGGACAAATCTTTGGTGCACAAGTGCTCAGTACACATTGGAGAGGTTTCTGAGGGTGGGGTACTGATTCAGACCCTTGCATCCACCATCAGGGTTGGATGCCTTAAGCGAGCAGCTGCAGCAGATCTCCTGGAAGTAACAGTGTTCTTTCTAGAATAAAGGAATCGCATGCACTGGGAGCACTCCATGATCCACACTAATGCATAGCAAACTAGTAAATTCTAAATACATTATTGCTTTGAACTAGACATTTGTGTAGATGGTACATCAGAAACTATTATCTAACCCTGCAATTAATTAAATCCTGTTTTAACCTCCCCTGAGGTCATTAAGTGTTGGTGAGAGACTAGTACAATCAAAGGAATCAGTACTGGCAAAGACTGGAGATGGAGAAGTGATACCTCCTCCCACATCTCATCTTCAGCCCATGAGGGGTTGTTCTGCTGGGGTTTTTTTTGGTTGGGTTTCTGTTTGTTGTTTGGTTGGTTTTTTTGTTGTTTTTTTTTAAACCACACTTAAAATAGTCTTCACTTAGAGACATAAATTAAACTTTAGTATCGCCAATGCAACAGGAATCCCAGTCAGTGGTACAGATTTGTCTATAACAACTCATGCAATTTTAATGCAGTTTCCTCAAAACAAAAATATTAAAAACCCCTCCTATTGCTTTTTAAAATAAAAATCACATAGCCCACATCTCCAGTGAAACACTCTTGAAAGTTTATTTCAACCTTTTTAATTAAAAGACTCAATTTTGCCTCAACTACAGAGGCCAGAAGAATGATCTTCAAATCACAGATACAACCACAGAAATAAGCAGGAAAACAGGTTTCTCTCATCTGTGAGGTGCCAAAATCTTGACAGAAAGGTGGAAAACTTGGTTAGAATTAAACATGAGGTCAAGTATTCAGAATGCAAATAATCCACCCAGAACCTAGGAGTTTATATCCACAGTAACCACATTGAGCTATCTGCCAAAGTTCAATTGAAGCTCAAGTTCCAGGGGAAAAAAGGAAAAAAAAAAAGCACAACAGATGACATCAATTTAAATTTGAAAAGGGCAGCTCTAAAAGATGCAAGAACAACAATATTTTAGTACTAGAAACGGAGTTTTCTTTAGTAATACCACAGCTTTCCATGAATAATAAAAGAGTATTCTCAATGTTTTATGAAGTATAGCTTGGTCATGAAGACTATCTGCAGGACAGACTTATAACATACTGATGCTTTTGCATTAGAAAGATCACAGTAATATTCAACTAACTAATCTAAGGCAACCACATACTACAATGACAGCCATAGGAAGCAAAATCAAAAAGGACATTCTAAAAAATGGATGGGGAGCTAAAAAATTACTTTACTATTTCTTCATATTACTGTAGTATCCAGGAGCCTTAATGAGCCCAGACCCCACTGTGTTAGTCACTACTGTATGACCAATTTATAAACCAGACATGGTTCTCAATGAACAAAAGAAAGTATATGCTAATAATGTTACTACAGTATCAGAGCAGCATTATCTTAGACAGTGAGAAATGTGGAAGTTTTATATGCTTTCTTTATTGTTATTAAAAGTAGCACTGTAACCTTGGCAACTGCTGAATCACTTGGGAATTTGTTAAAGAAACCCAAATGTTACTTATACTTGCACATTTGCAATCAATTTAGGGAAAACAATTGGGGGTTTGTTTGGTAGTGTTTTGTTTTTTTTAAAACACACATTTTTTCCTTATGACTATGAGCCTGCAAATTTCAACTTTTTATTTAAATCAGTTCTTGGGATTGAATTAAAACAGATCATATCTCATTTGCACCCAAAATAGTCTGCACTTTCACACACAAGTCTAATAATCCATCAGGGATCTTGGTCAGAAATAGAAGCATAGACACCATGCAGCATACACAAAAATACATATCTGCAGGTACTGGGCAGAGGGACAGGCATTTCACCTGAGGGAAGGGGAAAAAAGGAATCCCGGACAACCATTTTGTAAGGGTCCAGATAACACTCCCAGGTATACAAACAGACAAGTGGGCAACAGTAGGTACCCAGTATCCCTAACACACTGTGCAGCCAAATTCAAAACTTGCATGACTTTTAGCTTCCAAGTGCTGGTATCCCTGTTTTTCTTTCATCCTTCCTTAGCAGTACCTATTTGCTTTTAAGATAAGAACTGGGTGCATGAAGACAATGCGAAACTGCAGGAGGATCAGTCTGAGATGTAGCAATTGTGTGGGATGGCTGTTTTCTTTCTAGTTTTCATCAACATATTATTCCCCAAGTACAGGCCAGCCCAACAGCAATGAAAAGCAGAGTACCAGCAAATTCCACCTTTTCTTTCAAGGAACCTCATGAAACTGAACTAAACTGAGGTATAAAAAAAAAAGGGGCTGACTTTGGATAATCTCAATTTCTGAAATTGAGAATTGCCTCACACAATCACTGTGCGAGACTAGTCCAAGCAAAATGCCTGTTTTCTTAAAACAAACACAGCCAAAGGCACAGCAGGCTCCTTGAGATTTTGCCAACTCTAAGATGCACTGAGTGAACTGAATTAAAATGCAAGGGTTAAATACAAGTCTTCCTGACCCATACTTGCAGGACTGGTCCTTGGCTTCAGTCTTTCTATTGGTGCGTCTCACAGCAAACATTATACAGTCACAACTGAGTCCTCAGGAAGTGATCCCACCTTTCTGTCACCTCAGAAGCTTGCCTGGGGGTTACTCCTCTCACCCAGCAATTCCTAGGCTGAATTGCTGCTGCAGGCTCCCTACTCACTCACCTCTGGAGGCACCTCCCCAAAGCCTCACTCCCTGTAAGCCACAGAGCAACCTGCCTAGTTAAATCACAAGGGTTTCACCTGCCTCCCAGAGAAGCAGTGAGGGCAAGACAAACTCAGCACCAGCAATTATAAGAGGACATAATATACCATACATCTCAACTGCAAATACACAGAGTGAGCTGTTAAGCATCACCAAACATTAGAATGAGTCTTTTCAGCTAAACTGCAAGGGGACATGCAGACAACAGGATGCAGTTTCACAAAGGAAGCATCATTTTCCAAATGCTTTCCAGAGTGAAAGTTAGGGGTTTTTTTTCTCTAAAATTAAGAACATCTTTTCGTTCTTCCTGTTAGTTGTTTTGCACACTAAGCTTGGAGGTTCAACTTAAAGCAGAGAGAAAAACCGCTCTTTTAAGTGACTTACTAAATATCTTTAGTGAGATAACTGCTACTGAAACCCACCCTCCAGAAAACATGAATACTCACAAGACTGAGGAAAAGCAGAATTCAACTGTATTTAAATACAAATTAATTGTTTCAATATGAATGTTGAATAGTTACAGAGTTCCTGTTATTGCTACTGCATTAGACACTAATTTGGCAAGAGGATAAATCTAGGGCTATTTGTACCTCCACATTAGGTACATGTTACACTATGGGCCAATATTTATTATGATATTTGCTATATGCTGTTATTAAGAACTGAAGAATGTAATTGCTCAGAGCACTTGAACCTTAAACACACAGTATTGCACATTTGTTTACAAGTATGTAAGTCTGAGACAATGACTGTCAGATATGACCTTAACTATGAATTTCCTTTCATTTAAGCCTCTAATGAGATAACACAAGGTCCTTAGTGTTTTGTTTTACAAGGCTGTAGTAGAACTTAACAACTGAAGAGTTTTCCCCTGAATTTGTTCTTTGGGATAAAGGAGGGCACAACATAGGACTTTTTTTTTTTTGCCTTCAGAAGGTACAGAAGGGAAGAATTTAAGTTTGTGTTTGTCTCTGAAGTTAAAATATCCATAAAATATCCTCCCTGAACCTACTTAACTCTCTAAGAAGTGGCTCACATTAAGATGACATAGTATGGATCAGACTATTTATTCACACACTCACATTCCAATATTCCTAGACATGTTTCAGCAGGAAAATACAAAGTTCAAGATCTGTGCAGAGACCTGTATGCTCAGGCCAAATTTAAAGCTCCACATTTTTTCTCACATCAAGATTTCTTTTTATTCTATCAAACCCCACTCTTGAGGGTGATCTTCCTTCCTGCAATATTCTTGTGTGCTGGGGCTGTAAAGACACCAGTCATAGAATGGTTTGGGTTGGAAGGAACATTAAAAATCATCCAGTTGCAGGATGACCCTCCACTAGATCAGGTTGCCCAAAGCTCCATCCAACCTGGCCTTGACCTGAGGTTGCTAGTCCTTACCATGTCATCTGCATGTAACAGCAGTGAAGTTAAATCACTTTTTCCAATCAGAATTACAGTATGGAGGAGGAAGATGAGAATGAAAAGTGTGAGAACATATGGGAAGTAGCTGCAAAAGCTGCCCTCCTCCAGAGAGGACAAGCAAGAGGTTGAGATAAATATGAAATAGCACTGGGACAACTGTGCTGGGATACAGAATGATAAGACACAGTCAAACTGGCACAGACATGAATTACTTTCAGATTCCTTTTTAGGCCCAAATACTGTGAACTCTAGTCAAAACCAAAAACAATGCTGTATAACTAGGACATCAATGAAGCCAGCAAAAAAATATTATATGCAGACAGCATGAATTGTTATGACTTCAAAATTGTTCCTCCCAGTAACAACTCAAACGAGGGTTGGCACTGACTCACACAGGCATCCCAGAGAGGAGTCTGCAGGTAAGAAGATGTAATAAGAGAGGGAGGAACAAAGTGAAGCCTCGCCATTGCCTATGGAGCAGCACTTCCCACTTTGATCTAGATGGGATGCTTAGGGCCATATTCTGATGCAAATTCCTGCAAGCAGGAGCTGCTAAGTACAGCCCCCAGTCAGCTGCTCAGTAGGAACAGCAAGGGCTGCCATAGCCCTCCAGCCTGGCACCTCTCTGCTGACTAGGCCTGAAAACAGAGGGAAAATTTGTCTGTGGTTCTCAGAGTATGAAAAACAATACCTATTGCTTATAGCCTATAAGAGTCTGCTTACACAACCATCTCCTGAGCAGATTTGCAGCATTCACCCACATTATATTTTGGGGAGCCACCGAGAGCAAGCAAGGCAGCCATTTTCCCCTCACCACAGAGGAGCAGGGGGAGGCTTATGAGACAAGACGGCTGCCACTGACACACTCCTCAGAGTGCTACAGATAGAGGTGAAGACACAGAATGAAAGAACTAGAACGCTTCCATGAATGCATTTTGGTTCCATTTTAATTATTCATACTAACCTAAGTCCTATTAGGCTAGTTTGTATTTACCCAGTTTCACACAGCACTATCACAGCACCCAAGGCAATTACCTCTGTTTACAGGACATAATGAATAAACAGCTTTCAGTACATAGTGTCTGGCCTCAGAGCTACCATACATTCCAAGATCACCTCCAAAACAGGGCCAAGGAGGGGCATTTAGTTTTGTTTCCCAAAGGTGAGCAGCTACCTTTAAAAAACACATCATCATCATCGCAAAGATGATAATTAGAGACTTCTATACCAGAGAGAATAACGTTTTCTTTCTGCTCTGTCCCTGCTGTCCCTTTCTGCACCCCCTCCAAAGAGGAAGCAAGGAGGTGATCTTGGGTAAAAGCACTTGTACAACAAGACTGCTGCAGAACAGTGTGGTATGCTTGTACACCCAGTTTTCCAAAGTCCCACAAGCAAAGCCATTAATCCCCTCAAAGCGCAATGATTTTCAACAGAAATCACTTTAAGCAAAGTTCTAGAAGTCTTTTTCTTAAAGAAAGAACACACATCAGGCAAAACTGTCTAGCAGAAAAGGAACCCCATGATTAGAGAACAGGACAAATTTCCTCTTGCACTTTAACAATGTGCAACCTCTGCGCTGTTATACATAGTCCGTTCTTCGCTCAGGTTTTGTGCCTCTGTGTAACAATTCTAACACAACACCAGAATATATTAAAAAAGAAAAAAGAATTAACAGAAGCAGAAGTGTTTTGCTGTGTCTGCTTACAAAAAAGATTGTTTAAGCTCTAGCTGCTATGCACAAGACAATACTGAGCAGCTAAAAAGGCAGGAGAGAGCTCTTGCTAACCAGTGAATACAAGCAATTAGCCAGGAGAAAAGCATAAGCAACTTGTTCTTTGCTTTCATGCAGCTTATCAAGTTTATTCTGCACTGTTATATTTTTGTAATTTATATAAAAAGCCAGCAGCTATTTGGCAAGATTTACATCTAGAAACAGCAATTTAATCGCATATGAAAGATCCGAGGAACTGGATGCCTCAGGACATTGCAAACTTCTCACCTCCCACTAACCTGCCTGAAACTTGCCTTGTTCATGTTAAATGTTAACTAAAAATAACTTTTAAATATCTGTTTCTTTATTAGGCTCATCTCTCTAAACAGAAGCATGAAATTTATTAAAGTTATCATGTGAAATATTTAATACTTGCACAGCAGAAATGAACAGCTTGCAAGTTCAGCAGTCATCTCTCTGCGGTGATGTAAATGCTCTAACAAAGCAAAATTCCTTGTGATTTCTTGGCCAGGCAGAAACAAGTTGAATGGCAGATGTTAGAGATTTCATAATGAAAGAAACTCCAAAAGCAGACTGTCAAATTTGACTTTGCTCCCTAAATGAATCAAATGAATGCATTCGTGTGTAACCTGTATGTAGTAGCTTATGCCATCAAATCTAGGATACTCTATCCTATTGTTTCCATATTACTTTTCGGACATTTTAATATTGAACAGCAGTTTACTTGCCAAATACATCACCTTTGAAGCCTGACCTCAAAGTGCCCTAAAGTATCAAATGCCAGCACTATCACTAGATAAGTGTCTAATTTGAAGGAACTGTGTATTTATTGCTGTTACGCAAATAAAGCTCTTCATCAGCCAGGCCTCTCCAGACCCTCAGTTCTTTCTTTGAAAAACTCTTTATAGGCAACAATCAGAAAAGACCACAAGTTGTTTACTTGCCAACTGATGCTCAGAATTTTGTTATAAATGTGTATGTTCCTGCATTGCAAACACAATAGTTGCAACAGGTACCTTTCATGAACTCTTGAGGTTTGGGGTCAAGAACAGAAGGGATATTAAGTTGGCATTAGCTTCTCAGACATGGCACTAATTGCTCCCATATCAAAGCTTATAGAAAGCATGGACAGCTTGCCAAGATGCAGTTGATCTGTGAGTAACCCTCCCTTGCTTTGTCAATATTTCACTTCAGAGGAGGATGGAAATTCATAGTTTAAAAAAAGCAAAATAAATTTAGTGTCCAGTATATAGCAAAGCTTTCCCCAGCAAGCCAAAACAACCCAAACATAATTCTGCCACTTAATTGGAAGACTATAAAAATACATTTCATACATAAGCAGTACCCTCCATTAATCCTTCTCTTCAAAATGACAAATCTCTTTGGCACCTGTAGCCTGGGGGACTTTTTTTTTTGTGCATTTTTTTAAACAGTCATTTAACTGCTTCTTCTAAAATACAAGCAAGACCAGTGTAGTGGAGAGACTGTAGAATCCACAAGGCTGCAGAGAAATTTCAAGTGCAGAAGCTAATGTATATCTCAATGCCCAGAATGGTGGGACATTAGACAATTTCGTCATCCAATATCTATGCCAAGGCTAAACCTCACTTCCTCCTATGTTCAGCTGTCTGCCAAACATTATCACACCAGTAGCAAAACACATGGTGCTGCAGCATCCCAGCTTTCCAACACCTGCCTAGGCCTTTCAGCATGCTCTTTATCCCGCATTTATAATCAGACTTTTCTTGAAGGAAAAAAATTTCTGATACAATTGAATGCAGTCACATTTAGGAGGGAGTAAAAGAGTAGAGATTCAGACTAAATAGTTCGAATTGGGAGCTCAGTAATAGGTGTCCTGTTTAAGATAAACTGAAAGTAATTGAGAAAGCAGACACATTCACACTACGAGTTTATTATATTCCACTTCAAGCAAGCAATTTAATCAATACAATTTACATTAATATTTCTACAACAGGTCATAATAGGAACAATCTTTTTTCCACAAGCTAACCAAAATCTTAGAGCAGGGATTCTATATTGCAATTTTTTTTATTTTCTTAAATTATGCCATAGCTAACCAGCCTTTTGCTCATTTTCTTTCATCTTCAAAACACAAAAGGATTCTCACAATCATCCTATTTAAAAACAAATCTGATTTAAAACAACAGTTGTAAACATTAATAGGTTTAAACCATAATGATGATAATTCACCTGCAGTTCCATCTGTAGCCAAATCTATGTTAATTCACAGCAGAATTTCTAGATAATTTGTGTGATGCCACAAGGAACCACAGAGCTGTGCTCGATTAGTGTGTCCAGTAAAATAGCAAGATATGGAAAAATACAGTTCTAAATAAACATTGCCTTTTATTATGATTAAAGTACATGCCTAAAATTAATGTATCCACTGAAAGGCTGTCATTTTCCAGTAATTTAAGATAGAGGAGTCAGATGTATTCTGAGATAAGGATGCTAAAAAAGAATCGTTTATTCCTACAAGGCTGCTGTTTCACATGGAACGAAACAGTGACACAGTATGTCTCAGCCATGGAAGCTACCAGCACAAGCTTTTCTTCCACTCCGTGTGGCTTTGGACTTTTTCCTTTGGCAGGTTTCATTTGTCAAATAGCAGCTATTTCTAATCTGACCAGCACAGAAAGGTAGCAAGTCTACCTTGTTTTCCCTGACCAACCATTTGCACTACAGACGAGGGATTTTAAACACATGCCCCAAAAGAAAAAGCAGCTCATGTTCTCTCAGCTGTTCTTTTCCATTCTCTCCTCCCTCTGCCTAAAGTTAGCTAGAAAAGGGCAATTATTTATTAAACTTAAGCATCTTAAACATGCTTATCAAGTGAAAATTTTTGCCAAATCATTATGTGCAGCAACATTTCAATTTTTTTAAATTTTTTTAATCCCAAAGGCAAAGTACCCATAACAGGAGAAAGTTGTTCCACGTTGATCTACCGAGACGACTAAAATGTAACAGACAGCATTGCCTTTTTATAGCCATCTAAAAATCATAACACCAGAAAGCAGGTTGAAAAAAGGAAAAAATTAAGGAGTTTATAACCTAAAAGGCAAGACCAATGTGAATTTTATAACAGATAAGGGGAACTGTATAATGTGCAAAATTCTTCTGCACTTTATACTTCTCATATTACTTTCCACTAACATGGTCTGTTTGGTGATTTCCAAGTAATTTCTGCAATAAGAATATTTAATTCAGTACCAAATTAAAAAAGAAACAAGCTGCAGAGAAGTTTAAATTGCTCCAAAGTTTTGGAATTAAAAACACACTTCAGTTCTGCAAATTGTGCTGTGCAGGTTTTCTGTCAGAATAGTTTAAAGGACCACATGCAAATCTGAAAAAGCAATTAATGGAGAGTAAAGAAGAGGTGTTACTTCAACCAGATAGACCATGCTGTAACTAACCACAGCTTAGGGAGTGAAACAATAAATATGTTCTCTCCAAGGGACACAAAAACACTATATATGCAATGCATATTTGTTCTGAAATACACCAAATTTACTGCAACCATTCTGATACCGTCATTTATTTGAATTAAATAGCAAGTTAACAGCTCTTCTCCCTTCCACAGAGCAACCAGCTAATAGATTCTTATTATAGATGAGAGGGTGAAAATTATAGTTTTCAGAAACCTTTGAACAGAAGAATCATGTAATCCACACAAAATTCATATCTGAACAGAGGCCTTTATTTGTATTGGGCATAAAACTCTTGCTAAGATTTGCCCATTATTTCTGTAGTCATTCATCCTTTCTACTTACACTTGCACAAGGAACAAGAGAAAAATAAACACACACAGCCCTACAATGCACATACCTGTAACAGGTTAGTGACAAGTATAAACAGAGAAACACTTGTAGACCAAAAATACTTTAAAAAAAATCCTTGTGCATTGAGAGAGAAAAAATGCCTTCTCCCTCCACCCCTGTCTTAGCTTTCTCTGTTTCAGCTAAATAAACCAGTCTAATGCTTTTATGTATTTCATATGCAAGTCATCCAGAACATTTACATAGTCTACCAAAAAATAATTTTCTGCAATAAACATGTTAAGATTCAAAGAACATAAAATTATGTTTCTCTTACAAGAAAGCTATTTCAAAGTGAAATATGCAGAGTTCTAAACTTTTCCTAACAACACTCTTTCTGCTTAATAAGTTTCAATCTTATAAAAATTAACACCAAACATGATTTGAACTGTCATAAGATACCAAATAATTATAGGTCTGATTTATTTTAAGTACCAATTTAGACCTGGAATGCTTTCTAGGTTTACTTTCAAATTCATTTTGGTAATTTACCACAGTTCTTTCCAAACCTGGCCTCTAGTTAATGCAGCTTCTACACATATGGTCTGACTTTCTAAAGGGCCTATTAGGAAAGAAAAAAAAAAAAAAAAAGAAAAGAAATTCCATTACTGTTTTCATGCTTTTTCATTGAACCATCACTGCATTCGCTTGCAATACCTCTAAAGGAGGATTATAAAAGTGCTTTCCCAGAATGTGTACTAAAAGGAAAGGAGCTCCAAACCTGGAGAGTATCTGAAAGGGGCCTCTTGTGAAGTGAATTCTCCCATGCAGCCCTTTGAAACCCTTTGCCTGGTCAAGCTGCTGGGCCTCTACATACAATTACCTATTACTGCAGCTTATCCCAAATACTTTCACAAGCCCGTCACAGCAGTGATTAGAAAAAACGTTATTGCATATCTTCGTGTTGGTAATAGATCCATTAGCAGGATCCTACTTCAGTTCAGAACAAGTTGAAACAATTTTCACTTTCTTAACACATCTTCACTGCATGTGGGCTTTTGAGGAGCCACATTAGTTACTTCTCCACCCTCCATCATAAAGGTTCTCTCCAGATATTCAGGCTTTAGTGATCACAGCTTTATTTTGCAGTCCTGCTTTGACAAATATGAAGTGTTTTCAGCTTGTTACCACCATTGTTTAAAGCAAGACTCTGTAAAAAAATCATTAATTTCATACACTAGGAGAGGTAAAAATAAAGCAAACTACTATATGTACTGTTTATGGTTAGACAACATTTCTTATCTTCTTATTGATGCGATTTCAAAATGACTAGCAAAAAAAAACATTTTGGATAAGCATACAGGGGAGATGGAATTGGTTACAACAGTGAGGTAGAAGGTTTTTTGTTCCTAAGGCAGTGATGTAAAAAGTTTCTTATTTCTCTACTTATCATTCCAAATATATCAAAGGGGAGGATATTTATTTTTATGACCATGTCCCAACCACCCATTACTGGTATTTTACTTGAATATAATAGTTGGGTATCATTATCTACCCATACCATAGAGAATCCCAAATCTTCATATTCATTTATTCATGCAAGGGAATAAAGTGGAGAAAGACAGGCAGCATTGTCATATATCCAAGGAGGCCTAAAGACCATGAATTAATCTAGAAATCCAGACGAGAACAAGGTCCCTGCACCTTGTCAGTTTTTGAACCAAAATCTTAAGGAATGCCACAATACACCTTAAGCCACGTTAATTCAGGGAAGAAAAAAACCTACAGTTTGACAATTGCACTGCATCTGAAAAGCAGAACTGGAAAATCCACAGGAGCTGAAGAAGTGCCAAGGGAAACAGTGGAATTTGCTAGAAACTTTGAATTGCAAATGTAAGGGGAAATCCTCTTTTGGAAAATATATTCAAACTCTATATACAGAGCACATGAATGCCAAAAGAAATCTGACACCTTTCTCCTCACCTTTTGTCTTTTATCCTCTTTTTCTGTCTCTCTACTTCACCTTTCCTTCTTTTTTATTTTTTTTTCCCCATTATTGGCTGTGCTTTGTCATTGCTGTAACTTTTTCCTTATCAAGAGAAGCAATCACAACATGCTTGTTCTCCAGACCAGCCCAAAGAGGAAGGGCTCTGTTTTCCCCAGGGAACAGGGAAAGCCCTGGAAGTTCAGCTGTATTAGCAGCTGCCCCACAAAGTTCTTCCCTTATATCCAGATCTCTGATGTTTTTATTTGCACTATGTATGAGGTTTCTTCCCCCCCCAGTTTAGGTTATCCATCTCACCCCTGCTCCAGGAACCAGAAAGAATCTGTAGTACAAGCCCAAACAACCCTGATGTAAGCTATGAATATGTATATAAATAAATGATGAATGAACCATTTATTTAGCTTAATCTCAAGATCTAATCTTACTGTCCAACAGAACTAAAATAAACAGCAGACTAAGTTCCTTCCTCAACAAGATGGTAGCATAGCTCCAAGCACCATGCCATGCTCACACCTGTCATTTAGCAATTAGGGTCTGATCCTGCACCAAGGAGGTCACCGATAGCCTTCAAATTAACATTAAATGCAAAACCCTTGAATCATAACCAGGCATTCTAAAACTGCAACCCAACACAATTGCACATCTGTTTCCTATTACTGCCTGATGGTTACCTTGTCACCCTGAAAGCTAATTTGCAGGTTCTAATCACACTTGAGAAAAGAGAAGGAGCACAGCTTTCTACTGCTGCATTTACAGCACAAGTAGTTCTGCATTTGTCTGAGCATTTTGTGAGCTATATTGCATTTATAGGCACACAATTCATTAAATCCTATTGTGGTATTGTTTCCTCTTTGAATGATAAATTCCACACAAAACTTCAGTTAATAGGTTTAAACCAAGTAACTAGTATAGAATTTAGCACATGGCTCCTTGCAAAATCAGAGTACAAGTACAATGCACTCCTCTATTAGTAACTAACATGTTGCTGCTGGGAGTTAGTAAGGGTTTTCCCAGTCACAGCATACCACCACACAGGTACCTGAAAACTAATCAATCCTCCCTTGCCCAAACATATTAAGTAAAAACCAAAACTTCAATCTTGCTTTAGCAATTGGATTTAGGGACCTGAGAAGCATCTGAGGCTTTTATCACATACAAAATAGGTCAGAGACTCATGGGTTGTAGCAGTCAAACCTGGATTAACTAGACATTATTGCTTGTTTTTTTTCAATCGGAAGAACCGATTGCAATAACTGTATCTGCTGATAAGAAATAGCCCATCCAGGTAGCTGATTAAATTCTTCCTTCTGCTTTCCTAACAACCTTAGTGCTACACACAGAGAAGGATTTCTAATATGGTAGAAAAGGAGAACAAGGGCTACAGTGGTGTGAATTTCCTCAGTCCCTGAATTCTGATTTTTTGTTGTTGTTTCTGAGAAACATTGTTACAGAAGGAAAATTTGTACACTGTAAGGGAGAAGAATTAAAGGGAGACTGACCTCTGCAAATGCTTCCCAACTGATGTAGGTTTGCAAACCAGAGCAGAAGTTACTTTCCAGAGTGACCAGACATGTGGCCAACTTCTCAGATTATTACCCATACACATTTTTTTCTAATCAAACATATTAGATATTACAGAGGAGCTTACAGCATTTTCACAGCAAATGAGTTTTAAGTTACAAAAAGTCCCCAGGAGTACCTACAGGCAATATCTTCACACCATGCTTTGGGCACCAAACCCACAAACTTTTTGGTTTTCTATCCTTCTGAAGGACTCACCCTTCCCAAAGCAAAAAGGATCCATTTCCTATACTAAAAAACCAGAGAGCCACAGGCCATACCCCACCACAGACCTCACTCATCCTTTGCCTCTTTAGCTCTCCTCCAGGCTGAAAAGGGAGAAGAACCCATCCCAACCTTCTCTCCACTTCTTCTAACTTTAGCATAAGAAATACCTGGTGAGCAGCAGAGAATGTTGTACCTCCTCCTTCACACGGCATCCCACCTCCTCCATTTTCCACCCAGCAGCAGCCCCATGCCTCTCCCTCCTGCCCCCATTTAACTGGGGCCAGGATGTTGCAGCAGCTGCTTCTAGTCAGCTACTCAAGTCTAAGCAATTAGGCCCTTCATTAGCTCTTTGCAGAGGATTGCTGCTCTATGACACACCTGTATCCCATCCCATCATCACCAAACACCAAACAACCTGTGTTAGCCATGGCAAATGACTTCAGTCAGCTGTAGTCCTTAAAATGTTAAGTCTTTCTGAAGCAGGCACCTTCTCCAAAAGAGTCTAGCAAAAGGCAGATAGTTCAGGTCATAACAAAATTGCCCTCCACCCGATCTGCCCCCCCATGAGGAATGCAGAAGTGCTTCACGTGCGTGCCTGTGAAGGTCAGCACAGAAGGTAGATGTGGGCCATTATCCTTCCTTGTATATACAAGGATTACACCACCTTGAAAATTAATTTAATCATTTTATATTCAGTTGCACTTTCATCCAAAGATCTTAAGGCAGTTCTCAAACAGCAATTAATTAACCTCCACATCCCCCCTGTGAGGTGTGCACATGCAAGTAGAGAAGCAGTTTTACATGTGAATTACAAGCAGCGCCGGGGAAGGGCTGTGAGGCAGCACAGCCGCCTCCTCCTCCCCACGCCTGTGTACAGCCCTGCAGCATGTCTGCATCTAGCCCGATTTATAGATGATGGAAACAGACACTGGGAGATTACACATCATAAAACACATATATAGCAAAGCCAAAAAGCAGGTCATAGTGTATTGGGGATGCAATACTAATTAAAAATAATAAGCCAGCTCCGTGCTTCAACTTTCTCTGCTCTTCTGCTGAGTATGAAAATGAGAGTTTGTATTTCTGCAAGCACAAGACTCTGTTCTCAGTTTCCCCACCTCTAAGGAAGACTTCCATTATCTGCTTTCTTTTTTTTGAAACCCTGAATTCCTGTGATAAACAAGTATCTATGTGCCAAATTCTAGTAGGCAAACTATGCACCTTGCTGGGGTAGGTAAGTGGTATCTTCTCAAGAAGCATGAATAGCATGCAAAATAGTACCAAAGACTTTAGGACAAGCATAACACAGCCAAGTGAAACTACAGGGGCAGGGCATGTTCAAATGAGGATTCAGAAGATGACTGAGCTGATTTAACAACTCACTGCTACCAAAAGGCCTAATCCTGCTCCTCTCTGCTCAGCAACATTGTCCAGTCCCCCTCCTGTGCTCAGCCCTGGCATTTGTCTCGCCCCAGAGAGCCAGCTCTGCTCTTTAGACCTGAGGACAACTATTCTCCCATTTTGCTGTGTCAGTTTTAGCAGCAGTGCCCTGCTCAGGACCTGTGCTGTTAAATTGAACAGCATCAAATATTTTTCTGGGTATTTCCTGCTCAGGAGAGGACTTAATTTGAAGTTGTCACTCCTGATTATAACACCTAGTCTTAACTAGAAGGGATAGGACTATGCTATAGTCCATGGCGTTTCAACTGAAAATGAAGAACAGGCTTTCATCTGTTTTCTTTCCAGCTCCCATTATCTTTCTCTGGCCTCCTGGGATATATTTGCTAAGTAATGCAAGCTAATCACCAGTTGTCGAGATAATTGTCATCTACATACTCCAGGTAATTTCTAACTATCTTTTCAACCTTTGCCACTTCTCTGCATGTACACAGGTGTTTAGTAGCTTGCATATAATGTCTGTTTTTGGTTTGCCATCACATGGGACAATGCTGGTATGAGAAGGGATTTCAAACCAGCATTCTTGGGGCTGTGGTGCACCTCAATTTTTATTTTGTGTGTGTCTGTCTCAGTATGCTGCCAACACAAGAGAAAACTGAGTGGCAGATTGTGGGGCAAATGCATCCCATAGACTGTGCTGCAGTGCTATAGAAACTTAATTTCACTTTGGTTGTTCTTGTGCACCACTGTAAAAGATGGGAGATGCAGAGTCTAACCAGCCCCAATGCTCAGACTGCGTACTTCTATATTTTCTTCAGATCTTCCCTTTCAGAAGGCAGTTTATTTGGACAAAGAGGTGTCTTTGTTTCACCCTCAGTTATGAAATTCAAATGATAGCCCTTTGCCTTAGGTGCTGCTTCTGCTTTTCCTCTCTACTTCTTTCATTTCTCCTCCCTGCTGCTACACTGGAGTGAATAATGCATTTTTTAATGAATTTCCCTGGATTAGGCTTCCAATTAATTCAAGCCAGTTTTACAGACTCTGCCAATTCAGGTTGCTAAAATTCACTTGGAATTATTGGGGTAGGGTGAGGGGGTTTTCCATAAAATTTTTCCAGATTAACTAAAAGAATTCAGTGGAAAGAAATCAGTCATTTTTACATGTGAGTATATACCATCAGCATGCACAGGTTTTGTTTCAGCCCAAACTGAAAGCACAAATTACACTCTCTTCCTTTTTAAAAGGCCCAAACATGGTTTCACACCAACTGACAGTGGTAGTAATTAATGTGAAGGATCCCTGGGGTCTTTTAACCTCCTTTCTTAGCTTTTGATGGCTGAGACAGCCACAACCTGTGTGCCATTTAACTATCTATAAAACTGAGGGGGGAGAAGCATTTAAACACGACATTGGGTTTTCTTTAAACTCTCTAATGAGCTCTAGATAAAGCAGAGAGGCTTTTACTGAGGATTTTAAGAAACACTTTTTCCCCCTCAATTGTTCTCCCTAGGGCAGAGCATTTCTGTCTCCTCATAGACAGATGAAATCCAGGAACAGCTCCCACAAAAACCAGGAGCGCTGATTGTGTCAAACAGGATTGCATAGTAAAGATGTGCTGTAGGACTGTTTGCCCCTTTCATTGGCTTAGTGCAATTTGCCATGTCTGTATTCACACGGAAAATTGTAACAAGAGGTTTTGCTTTGCTTGTTTGTTTGTTTGCTGCAGATTTGCCAGCTACTCCAGGGTAGTTGTGAATTATTAGCTCATTCAAATAATGCAGCTTTATGACACTTTACTTAAATCAACTAATCCCTAAGAGAGGTAGCAATAACTATTGGTTGAACCCGGGGTTGGGAACTAAATTTTGCCACCAAACTGTGATATTGGACAAATCAGTCAACCTTCTCAAACCCAGGTCTCTGTGTACTACCTCAGAAAGGAAGTATCCCCCCGGCAAAGCACTTTAATATCCTCTAACAATGGAGCTTGTTGGAAGTGTAGTAGGACATTAAAGGACCAGGGAGAATTTGGATTTGCCTTGACTTCCAGTTCAGGGCTTTCAAGTTACCAGTATAGCAGTGGCTCCTGGTTAAATTTTCTTCATAGTAGCTAGCATGGGGATATGTTTTGGATTTGTGCTGAAACCGGAGTTGATAATACAGGGATGTTTTTTTTGTTGCTGAGCAGTGCTTACAGAGAGCCAAGGACTTTTCTGCTTCTCACACCACCCCACCAGTGAGTAGGCTGGGGGTGCACAAGGAGTTGGGAGGGGACACAGCCGGGACAGCTGACCTCAACTGACCAAAGGGATATTCCATACCATATGACATCATGCTCAGCATATAAAGCTGGGGAAGAAGGAGGAGGAAGGGGAGGGATGTTGGGAGTGATGGCATTTGTCTTCTCAAGTTGCCATTATGTGTGATGGAGCCCTGCCTTCCTGGGGATGGGTGAACACCTGCCTGCTGATGGGAAGTGGGGAATGAATTCCTTGGTTTCCTTTGCTTGCACGCGCAGCTTTTGCTTTACCTATTAAACTCTTTATCTCAACCCACGAGAATTTTCACTTTTACCCTTCTGATTCTCTTCCCCCTCTGTGGGAAAGGGAGTGAGCAGCTGTGTGGTGCTTAGTTGCCAGCTGGGGTTAAACCATGACAATTACAAACAACCTCCCCAAAATACATACCTTAAAGAGACAAGGCAGATGCAAAATGATGCACTTATATGCTTGAATTAAGCCTACTTATATCAGAGCTCTGTCAGACAGACTCCTAAGAAGGCAGCCAGCAGCTGAACCCTGCTCTGCCTTGTGTCTGCCTCCAGAGCTATGCAGCAGGATAAGATGGGTTTCTGCTTAGAACTGACGGTTTAAACTGCCAGAGAAAGTGGGTTGCACTTGGAGATCAGGCTGAACCGTGGAGACAACCGGCATATGTCTTTCCTGCTTCGTTGCAAGGGCAAGGAGCGCCTACAAAGGGCAGGAAGGGACAGCACAAAGCAAATAGCCAAGGCTGGTGGTGCTTCACCTTGCCACAGCTGAATCCACCCAAGAAGGTCCTTCAGCAGAGCCCTGGCTTCCCTTTGTCCCCTTGAGGTCTGCTCATGCATGACCACAAGGCCTCATCATACTAGATTCTTATCGCCAGTAACTGGTTCAGATGCAGCAAGGGCTATATTACAGTCTGTACTTGCACTTCACTTCTCTCCATGTTTCGTCAAGTGTCTCAAATTCTTGGTTCAGGCTGGAACCAAAAGCAGAGGACAAGAATCTCTTTAAAATATAGCTGTTTCTGGCTGATAATGAGAACAGTGAAGCAGCTATGCTCTGAGCTGTATTCCTTTTATTTATGTAATGCTCTGATTTACCAAAACTGCTTGACAGAAGATTTGCACACAGCCTTACCCTGGAGAAGATCAGAATTTAAGATCCAACATCTGAAGCTAATTAATCATATAAGAAACAGCAAGTGAATAAATAGATTTTCATATTTTGTGGTTTAGGGAAAAAAAAAAAGAGGACAAAATTGAACTGAAACAGAAATGTTTCTGGCTTTTTGGCAGAATTTAAAAAAAAAAAGTCAGCTACATCTTTCAACTCAAAGTGAAATATTTTGAAACATTTTGAAAAAAATCCATCTATAGAATAAAACTTTTTGATAAGTTAAAATATTATCCTAGTTCTAAATTTTGGCTGAAATAATTCCTAAAAATTCCCCAAACTTAATATTTCAGTCTCCTCATTTCCCAGTGAAGTCACCTTACTTCGGAAACTTTTATCCGGTTCTGTATCAGAGTACTCCTTTTAATGGCAGTGAAATTACTCTTATGCACTGACACTGTTAAACTATTTATCATTTATTTACTGTGATCTACACTTCCCAAAGTGACTAGTGTTTTGACCGTTCAATTTGAGACATCTTACAGAGATCTAGCTTTCAGAAATTCAGAAAACATTCCTTATGAGAAATGAGAGCCAGCTGACCTGTGCCTACATGGGTGTTTTGCTTTGCAGCAGCAAGCAGCTCTGAAGCAAGCCCCCACCTGAACCCAGTCACCGTGTGCTGGTGGGGTTGACAGAGCAATTCTGTTTGATTGCTTTCAGAAGGACTGAACTGTCTTCAGGTGTTAACCAACTTACAGGGACATAAGGGTTTGAACCAATAGCTGCTCCTTTGGACAGCTTCATACCATGTTTGTGATGTGGAAATTTAGTCCACGAGACCAGACTAAATTTATTCTGAAGAAAAATCTCCAAAGAACATGTAGTGTGGATGCAGAAGCCTCAGCACCAGCTTCTGTAGTCAACCAGTCTGCCCCTATTGTGCTGATTTATTTGCTAATGTAGCCACAGCATAGGACATCTCATGGTGAACGTCAGAAAATACTATCAAATCACAAACAGTTCCTGAAATTAAAAGCAATAAAAGAGAGCAATTTGCAAGATGAATTGAAAGAAAACAGGAAGGACACAGCAGTAAGCTCATGAAATTATTGAAGTTAACATTTCTTCACAACAGTTTCTTCATCAGGGCAGGAATTAATATCTCCTGTGTTAGTAGAAAGACAGAGACATCCCAGTCACTTTTAGGTGATATTAGGTAATCTTTCATAGAATAACATCTTGCTGCAAATTAATTTCAACAAGATTTTTACCAGCAGAGAGGCTCCAAAACCAAATTCTGTATCTCAGAGAGAGAAAATGCCAGCACTTTAAGGATAAAGTATTATTCTTCTATAAATGTTCTTTTAAAAGGTAACATGGTAACTAGGAATTCAGCTTAGTATTTTTAATATGACCTCACGTAGTACTGTCTTGGCCTAGAAAAAAAACTATGATGTCATATCTAAAATATTCATTACAAATCCACTAATTGAAAACTTACCAAAATCCTTTGGAGCCATGTTCTAATAACGTCAATGTTTCTATAAGCAAAGAAAAGTAAAGATGAAAAGAAGTTGTCATTCAGCTCCAAGCCAAAATATTACTATCACAGTCAAGTCTACCACAAAAGGATGCCGTGGTTTTTTTTAAGACATTAGAGAAGTTTGCAGAAGTCTGCAAAATTATAAGCCAAGATCCTGACATAAATCTGAGACCAAATGGATGAGATGTCATAGACAGCTACATACAAAATTTTCAGTCTAGCTATGAGACACACCATGGTGAATCTTGCTGCAAACACAATCCTGATGCTCACAGGAGGTGCACTAGGAACCCCCTGCACATCAGTGGGTAACAGAGAGGCCACAGGGAGCTGTCAGGCTGTAGGGAAGACGATCTTTGATGGTTCAGTCATGCAAGGAGTTTGATTATGGCTCATCATGCAAATCCTGAAAACCTTATGCTACTAAATTAATTCCTAAACCTCAGTTTCTACAACATGTAAAAACTGATCAGAAGACAAGAAGTTGCCACTTGAAGATACTTTTCTCTGTAGTTTTTCCAGTTAGTGAGGCTGTGGAACAAAGGGATGGAAGCCATGTAAAAGTGAAAATCCACAGCAGTTCTTTTATTTCTGTACTTCATCTCTTGTCTTTGATACGTCCAGCAGACAAAAATTTCAGCTGAACATCTATCATAATTGAAATTTTCTGGTGTTCTTTCTTGGACCTCAACCAAGTTTCACTCTCACAGAGAATGTATATGCATGGGTATGTGCACAGATGCATCAGTGTAAAATAAGCTAATTCTAGCTCTTGTCAGAGACTCAGTGAGCAAAAGATATCTTCTTCAGTATCAACCCCACTGTTATCATTACGTCCTTTTCTTCTACGCTTGACTGGATTTGAACCACTACTTTCTCATTTTTCTTTTTACCTTACTCTGAGAAAGAAATAGAGAATATTTAAAATTAAGTTAGAATTTAACATGTTTTCTCATTAAAACTTAACATTTGTTTTCTTTGAAAACTTACAAGGGCTGCCCCATAGTTAGATAAAAAGCTGCCTAAATTATAAATGTATCTCTTCAGGCAGGATAAGTTAAGCACCTAATCCTTCGGGGTGACCCAAGTCCTTGCAAAGGGAACAGCACAAGGCCTAGATAACACTTAAGTACTATTTTAAGACACTCAGTTCTGAACAAGCTTGGACATATCTTATACACTGGGCTAAGCTCCCCCAGAGCCTTACTGTTTCAGAAGATAAATCCTCAAGCATTAAAAAAGACATCTGGGGGCATTTAAGAAGACAACACCCAGAAGCACTGAAGGAAGCACAAACTTCCCTACCTCAGGATTTGATCCAGCCCTGAGTCTGAAGTCCAGGTTTGTCAAACATGCCATTAATTCACCCGTTAGCAAGATAGTGGCCTTCCATAAAATTCTGTATATATCAAAGTTAAATGTAGACTTTCGTTCTCTAGGGAGCAGATAGGTCTGCACTGTGAGGTGAAGTTGGTAGTGGCACGCCCATTGGCCACCTCATTTTCCATAACCATTAAAACTGTAGCTTAACACCAGGCAATCATATCATTTGTATATTGATTTTTATAGTTAGTTTGTGCTGTTTGAAATGGAGACCAAGCTTTTCTCCTGCCATGCTTTATAAAACATTAAAATGCAACTATTTAAGCCCAACAACCAAACAGATCCACAGAAGTGTGGGGTGGGGGGGTGGAAGGGAAGATGAGGGAAGTAGAAAAGATACCTCCAGAAGGATTATGAATAAAGTAAATCTAATGAGTTTTGCAGTCCTGTATTTCAGGTCCAGAAGACTTTACAATTTCCTGTGGAGTGTCACGTCACCTTCCAGAGTACCATAATTCTCCAAGCGCATACTGGAAGAAACTCTACTTTGGGACAGCCAGAATGATTATTTCAGCTAAGGCTTTAATATTAGCTACCAGAAACTTGGGTCCTTTCCTAAGTGTTTATGAAAACGTGAGCAAGTGCTCTTGAGAGTATTCCAAGTCCAAGTTTATTTACTTTGCAGATTAGAATTAGATGTGCAGAGAATGGTTCTTGCACGATAGGGGTGGGGGCATGGTGTTATAAAACAGAACAGCTTTTTAGCATTTACAGATCAAACATGAAGGATGAATCCATAACAAGCCTCTCTGAATTCCTGAAAACAGCATTTGGTGAGCCTGTAGCATTCCAGATCTCCAGCTCATGCTCTCACCTTAAGTAATTGATCAATACTAAACTGTGAAGTCTCCAGTTATTCTAAATGTGCTTTGTTCTTGACAAGGTGCAATATATTTCTCAGGGATTACAGACTTTTCATATTAAGAAACTGCAGACTTCTGAGATTTCAAAGCTTATCATTCTAATTGCGCACAGAGGCAGACCGGATCTGGAGGCTGGGTAACGTCGTTTTGAGAAACCTGTGTAATCAGTCGTAACTGTGGTGGGTGTTCATTCCTGGAGACAATTTAACACATAGTGTGTTTGGGCAGACTGCTTAAATCATGAGCAACAGAGGAGAAAACGGGTTTTTAAAGAAGTTGCTAGCAGATATAAGGAAACTCTAGTTAGGACTACCTTTCATGACCTCATTCGCAGTTGAAGAGATACAGATGTTGAAACTTTCGTAAACGTGAAAAAATTATCTAAATACTGCACTAAGATGTATAGTCAGAATGACTGGGATCCCAGTTTTAATGCAGCTTTCCAAGGTTTTAGGAAAACAATTGTGTCAATCTCCTTCATGTGTGAAAGGAAACATCAATTTATATTTTCCTCTGTGTGACAGATAATCAGTGAGATGGGAAGATCCCATATATTACTAATAATAGGTTGCAAATGATAAAGTGTACCTATATGCTAGACGATTATACAAAGTATAGCATTAAAATTTGTTAAAAGTAAAGGTGATGGTATTAATCAGGAGACAAGGGCATGAAAGTTCTGACAGAAAGAACTGGATCGCTGAAAATGCAATGTTCAATGTGTGAGATGAAGGTGAAGCATCTGCAGAATATCTCTTACTGTTCTGAAAAGGGAGGATTCTGATGAAAAATCAATCTCACTGATGCCAATCCTAAGAGATACTAATTCCAATCTTATTTTAAACCCAGAAGGTTAAACTCAAAAATTAGAGAATTTTCCAGAACATATGGACCTGAAAAAGTAAAGCCAAATAAACTTTTTACTTATTTATACATTTCACTTATTTGTAATTGTATTTTTTACATTTCATTAACCTTTATAAACTTGAGGGAAAGGTGCCATTTTATTGTAATTATACGACTGACTTCCTTACTAATTTGGAAATACGTGTATTTCACTACAACACATCAGTCAGTCATGTTAAGAAGGTGGTATGTGTTCCAGAGGTGGTATGAATAAATTATTACATGCAGTTGCCCTGGTAACTCCTAATTTGTTACTGCATAACAGAATTACTTGTGTTTAAATGGCTATAAAACTTCTCTTGAGGCTGTTATAAAAACATGCATTTGTCATTTCCGTTGACTTTTCAAATCAAATACATGTTTCTCTGTGTGTATATGTATGTATTAAATAGGAAAGATGCTTTTCCAGCTTCAATTTACCTTTCTTATAGTTACATATCCTCAGGCTCTCACCATGGAAAGCATATTCTCCATGCAAAGGAAATGATGGTCCTTGTTGCTCTGGAAGAGAAGTCCTCCAGAAGCTCCCCTCTTCAGGCACTAGCTTCATAAAACAGATAGTAAGAGATTTTAAAATTCCACTTTACTGGTCTGTATTAGACACTAGGAAGAAAATACAAAGCAAATACAGGATTTTTATCCTATTTATCCTGATTCTTATAGAAAACCACAGAATGATTCACTAAAGCTAGTAACTGAAATAAATGGTCTTGTACTTATCACTCACTGACTGTGAATAAGACTTTTTTAAACATTTCTTTCATGTTTTAAAATAAACTGTAATAGAGAAAAAAACATTTAAAATACATATAAACCTCCTTATATAAAAAAACCAATAACAAAATAACCCACCAAAAAAACTTTAAAGTTGCTTCTTTCAATGCTTCTTAACAGAAAACCTCAAAACGGAGAAAATGTTTTCATCAAATTTAACAAATAAAAAAGAACCTAATTTTAATCCAGTGACAATCTCAGACTCTAACAATGAAGTAAAGCATCCATAATTCTATTTAACTCTGCTTGATGTGAAGGTTTTATTTTGTGATCATTTTAGTGCATAAACCCTGATGAATAATGGAATTTTAGAAAAAGAACCCCTATTGAGCCAAGCTTCATTGACATCTGACTGGTAGTCTAAAAGCCTGCAGAGAGGGTCCAAAGCAGTGCATCATAGCCTCCCAGCAGGTCATTAAGGCATTACCCAATTAGAAAGCAAGGCTACGGAGTGACATTGTTCGCAGCAGAGCAAACATAATTGATTTTTATTTCAACAGGGGGGAGAACCTCCTTACTAAAGAGCTTTAGCATAATTTCTTATTTAGGAGAGGTTTAAAGAGATTTGTGCTGGAGTATTTAATTCCAAACCCTGGGACAGTCTCTGGCAATGTGTATAAATTAAGGGGCAGTTGACTTCACTCATTCATATTCAAAATAGAGACTCGCTCGTTGCTCAAAAGTGGCATGAAGATTTCTGAGCAATGGCATCCAGCACCAGCTGTGCAGGGGCACAGCGCTTGGACCCTCACAACCTTTATATAGTTCATGTAGCTATCAGCAAGCCAGTCTCCTGCTTTAAGACTTCTCTCCTAGGCATTTTAACATGCTAATACACTGTATGTAGTCAACAGCTCTTTAAGAGCACCGTGCAGATGGAATGCGCTCCCAAGACATCTTCATCATCATGGATCTCCTCCTCATTTTATTGGGTTATTTTTGATCCCACTGCTCATGGCCACCACTGGGTGGGAATGTTCAGCAACAGCCAGCCTGTGGCAAGAACAGCTCCTAATAAACGACAGCTTGGATTTTCTCAATTTACTGTATTACAGTAACACAGTGGAAAATGTTACCCCCATTCTCTCTCATGAGAAACCTGCATTTCCTTTTACATATGATTAACATGATGCCTTTTCTCACTGCAAGCCATGCAAGCTTAAAAAAAAAAAAAATTTAAAAAATTAAGTCCTTTTGCAAGCACTACACTCCAGCTTTGAAAGCAATCAAATCATAAATTATACAAAGAATGTTTATTTTAATTTACTAACAGTCAGTGTTCAGTGGCAACAAGTTACTTTTCAGGAGAGGCTTTTTCTGTAGTCTTTTGCATTTAAGTTCCACTGGAGAACAGATAGCTGGAAAATGCAATAAAATCCTCACTTTTTATGAGACCCAAAGCAAAACAACAAAAAATTTTACTGGAAATATTTGTAGATTGCTATCTCCAAACTATATACAGTAGACTTGAAAAAAAGTATATTTTCCTCTATTCCTTTTACTTTAGTGTGCCAAATGAACCAATAAATAAATAAATAAATAAATAAATAAAAGTATTTCTCAGCTGCAAAGGCAGTGGTTCAAGCAGTGAACTTCATACACTGGATCTATACCTTACAATCATGTGACTAATCTGTCTCTAATTTTCTATTTTCCATCATGTTTCCAACAAAAAAAATTACAGTTTCCAACTTGAGTTATGCCTTAAACATTCTTTTTTTATTATTCTTAGTTAAAGAAAAAGGGCGGGAAAGGGGAGTAATTACATGGCACTTTCATTTCAAGGTCTGCCAGCAATACAGTGACAATTTTATTCCCCTTGGTTGTTCACAGGCCTAGTCCTCTGTCGTGGTTAAGTGCTATCCTCATATACAAAGAAAGCAAAGATATGGTGTAAATAATTTTTATAAACACTTACTTACTCAGATATATCACAAAGCTAGCGGCAGCGAGGGCAATTTAACAGTCGTTTGTCTTACCGTGGCACTTACAAGCCCCAGGCACGGATTGCTACCCTTTAGTCACAACGCCAACAAACATCAAAGAAGCAATCACTGCCCCTGAAAACTTCTCCTGTAAACTATATGCCCAAGACCAGCTATTGATGAGTTTATCCATACATTCCAATTTTGTTCCCCTTTTTTAATGTTAGGATCAAAATCAATTTTTATTGTTGTGCAGATCAACACAAGTATAAATTTTCAGTAGCAGCAGCAATATATTGTGCACTGTTGCTTAGTCAAGTAGCAACGGAGCTAGTAAGTTTTCCTGAGGGCTGCCAAGTCACATCCAGTGCCCGTTTCATGAGAAGATCGGCATTCTAACCTTGTGCTAGGACTACGTCTAAAATTAGCTTCTTCGGACCCTTTACCACAGATAAATTTACTGTCAACTGGCAGTCAATCAGATTATTCAAATCCACACATATTTAACTGACTAAAGGATCTGCTCCTTCCGTCACATCAATGCTTAAAGAAACCTATCAGTACATGAAGTGGTGTGGTCTTTTTTGTTAGTTACTACTACAGACTTTCTACCTGTACCGCAAAGTGTTTCGACTTCAGTGATTCCTGGTAAATTATCTTCATTCACAAAGAAGCTCCCACCAACAGATCAGCAACAAAATTGGAAAGCCATCATTAAAACACATAGTTTCTAAGAAATAAGCTAGATCCACAAGCATCCAAAAATGGTTCCGGATTAGGCTGATCCTTACTTTGAAAACAAATTATCTGAGTCAGTGGTTCTTCACCCTTCTCCATTTGTGAGCATCTACATTTTTTCTAGCTGTAACAAATACACTGTATCATAGAATAATAAAATCATAACAACAACAACAGCAACAACCACCACCTTTCTTTTTCTTAGGCTTGTTATAACTGTCATGTATCTCTCGAAAGCAGTCATTGATAATTAGGGGTTTGTAGCCTCAAGCTTAGCAATCACTGGTCAGGTAGCACACTTCAAGTATGCAAAGTGAGCACATATTGATCAAATATCTAGAAAGCATGTTGGAGAAAGTTTAAAAACTTTGAACTTGCTGAACTGCTCACATGTAGACATGCCGTTACGGTGCACCAGCTGCACAAGTGAAGCAACAAACCTTTGGGGTGCAATGTGCAATAGGCAGGCCAGGGAACGTGGCAGAAAGAGATCACGTGCTAAGAGCCAGATGTGGGTACAGGAAAATACCTTTTCCAGCTTTGAGAAGGATAAATGGAATGGTTTACATCTGGAATTAATAGGTCTCTTGACTTAATGAAAATAGGCAATGCTTGGTTTTGTATGCTAGGTTAGAGTGTTTTGATTTGTAATGAGGAAAGAAAGTGCAGAGTACACTGTGCATAGCCATGTTCTCCCACAGGTGTGTGATGTGTGGGCTGGAGAAAATGGGCTAATTTTAGAACTTTCACCTTGTTAAATATTTCTGGAGTTTAACTTTGTAATAGGAGACATGCTGATATTACAGTCCTTGAACATTCCTCACCAGTGAGAAAACAGAGGGAAATGGTCTGAAAATTCAGTCCTTAAAATGATAACTATAAATTATACTGTAACTTCAGTCCTTTAAAAAGGCTTATTTTACTGGTGGATGTTGAGGGAGGCTGTGTTTTTCTCCAAGGAAGAAATGCTGTAGTTCAACACAGTAAATCTATATGCTGGCACCAAGTTCACAAACAACTATTATTTAGTCTATAAAATCCTTCTCTAATATTCAGTAAGTTATGTGTTGTTGATTCTTAAAAAGATATCTTTGGAAACCATCCAAATTCTCTGATTTTTACATTTTACGTAGTATCTTATAAACTAGTTCATCTTCTCTAACCTTCATTTATATGCTCACTGGCTAGCTGCGTGTTCAATGTTTAACATGAATGGACGTTGTATTTTGTATGTTTGTTTGTATCTATATTAATTGAGAGACTAATTTCCAGAAAGACAGACAAGAGCACAAAGAGTCACTTGAACATGAAAAAGCTCTAAGGATTGTTGACTGGAAAGGAGCAAATTTCTGAGTGTTAGAAGAACTCGTGAAGGTTCACCTCTAACAGAGCCTCTCTGTCTAGTGCTTCAAAAGCAACGCTGGAGGCAGAAAGCCAGAGCCAGAGAGCTGAGTTGTATTGCACTCATTTAGGAGGCCACAAACTCCATGTATTTGCAGTAATTTTGGTAACCATTTTGCCCAAAATAGAAAAAGCAACCCACAATTCTTCAAATCAAAGCTGACAGTGCCCTGAGAGACTTTTTCTGATCTAAATGTGTACAGGAGGACCCAAAATCTATCCAGTTTTCTTCTCTGGAAATCAGAGGAACAGGTAGGAGCTCTGATCATAGGGCAAGGTCCTTTTACAGCAGATGCCATACTGATACAGAACAAAAATGACTTATGACATAAACAATGGCACAACATGGAAAATATCTTCTAAGAGAATCTTAGTTTTCTTTCAGTGTCCTTCAAAACACCACCAACAACAACAAAAAAAAATCATCAAATGAGCCAGCAAGAAAAGTGACGTGAAAAATGAACGTCATTGGTTTGAAGGCTGTGTACTTAATTGACGTTACTAGATCAAAATCTTTTGAGAAAAATCACTGTCACCTCTTCCTCCTTCTCCACTATATCTCACCCTGGCAATGATGCAAGCATGAATTTTCTCTTAATTTTGGCTGGGGATGGTGATGGAGGGATGTCTTTAATATTTTTTGAGGCCTTTCTAATAGTAAAAAAATGCCATCAGAATTTTTTGTTTCTTTGATCACTTCAAAACTTTGTAACAATTCTTTGAATTAATAAAACTGAAAGCACGCAAGTGCTGAGGTGGGAAAAAAGCATTATTCGATGCCTGCTAACTCACTTCCACAACCACTGCATCCTCCTTAGAGTTCGCACCTCTTAAAAATCCTAAACTGGCATTTACATAATTTACAGTTTAATGTAACAGGTACAATCCTATATTACATGAGGAAAACATATGTATTCTGCTTTTCAAAACAAAACAGGATTAGATTTTGAGGAGCTGAAGTAAATGGATTTTCTAATAAAATTCCATTCTGAAGGTAAATACAGTAATCTAATTGCCTTAACTCATAGTTTTATGGGGGTTTAAGTAATCTATATTCAAAGACACACAGTACAGCAGAGCCTTCTTCAATGCATACCTATCCAGTAGCTTTCGCAAACTGTCAATTTATTTCACGCTGAGCTTTTCCTAAAGTGGAGTAGAAAACAGAAGAGGTAAGTATAGAGTACGTTCGGAAGTTTCTGTAGCAATCCTACCATTTCAACAAACCGATTCACAATAAGTTTATTCACTTTGAACAGGTCAGCAGGCTGTCAATATTTTCAGCATCCATGACAATGTTTGCAGTTCACGCATTTATCTGGCCTTGTGATGGTTACATTCACAGGTACCAGTGAAAAGATACATGTTAAGGTTCATTTATCTCTTCAGTGTTTCATGACTAAAACCTTGGTGCTGAACTATTCAAACTTTACAGAGTTAAGAGACGCACAGTTTCCAATAGTTTTATATAGAGCAAGAAAGCGCAAGCAATGTTGACTATTTAACTCCGCATTAAGAAAAGCTGCACCTAATGAGTTCTAATCACACGATACTAGCAGTAATAAAGTGGAAAAGCACTCCTCCTTTAGCTTAGTACAGTACAATCAAAGACGACATGTATGTCACCGAGGAGTACTCCTGATCACGCAGTCCAAGTCCCTTTAAACGGTACAATAAGGTCTAGCCCGTAGCCCCATGGAAAGCAGATGGCACGATAATGACCCAGGCCTGCAAGCGTTTGAACCTGCAGTGCCATGTTCAAAGTTCATTGATGTCAAGGCACATCTGTCATGTGCCCTGACTTTAAACAAGGTCCATAAAAAAAAACCATCAAGCACGAAAGCGGTCAGGAGTCACATTTCTTGTGAATGAAGATACTCAAGAATATGCCTGAAATCACTTCAAGCCCGAGTTCATGGAAAAAGGCCAGACGTTACTAAAGAGTTTATCAGAAAATGCTGCACCATTCTTAGCATCTATAAGCGTGTGTGTTAATGCATTTTCAGAAACTGGCACATTATACAAATTTTATCTAAAAGTAGAAGAGGGAGAAAGCAAGCCAGAAAACTTTATTTTTTCAAATTCCTGACTCTTTCTAAATTTTCACATTATAGTTTTGCAGCTCTTCCCTTTATATGGTTATATAAACACTATATAAACATTTTAATCATTTACCATGGTAAAGACACGGTCATAAATAGTCATTTTTATTTGTGCAACATTTTTTTATATTTTATGCTTTCCATGTGCCCCCCAGAAGTTTCAGGAATACACATGGGAGGATATTTGGGGGGAGAATAGATTTTAACAAACTAAGAACTGTGAAAAACGTTACACATTTTTCAACTTCTGGCACAGGGAGTGAGTTATACCCATCTGATAAGAAATACACCATGTCCCCAAGAGGTCTATTCATTTACACCCCAAGAAGTATTGAAAAAAGTATTTTTAATCTATAAATACCTACAAAGACATTCACAAAACTTGCTCCTGTGTCTGGGCAATTTACTGAAACTCATATATTTCAATCAATTATTCATTAGGATTTATTTTCCATAACTAAGTATCACACATAAATTACTGATAAATGCTAGTGAAATCTGACAGCTGAAAACATCTGTCCTCCCATGCTTATACGTCTTAATTTTCTTCCTTCAGCTTGTCTTTATTTCTCAAAATTAACTATGCCAAACAGCTTAAGGATACAGTATATTTGATTGATGTCACACAAAACAGAGCTGTATGGCATACTATACACTTAGAAAGGTTACGGAACATCGTTCCCAAGGCTGGAATTGTCTCAGTAAAAACACCAGCTTTTTATGCCTATGGCTAATGAATTTATCTTCCGAAATAAATGTATCTTTTGGACTTGGATCAATGCATGCCTTAATTAAAACCATGTTTCTGTATAAGCATCTAACAAGAACACATGAAGGCCCTATTTAAATTGGAAGAGAACAGTATAAACCAGTATGGCTTTTAAAACTAACTGCTTCCAGGTGCAAAGAGAATGGAAGTTTAGTGCCATTTCCAACTTAATGCTTGGATGCCTTTGTTCTTGAAAGTGTAAGGTTTCCCTCATTCTCGGTTTTATGACTGCAGGTTTCTATGTTGCATAACACCCTATAACAGAGCACCAAAGGGCTTAGTTTTATTGTTTTGTTTCACTTTATTGACTGCATGTTTTATTCAGCTAATATGTGCCATGGAGGCAGGCAGTAACATCTCAATTACAACGCCAGTGCTCTTCCTTCTCCGTAAGTGACCAGCTTCAGTCTGCACTTTATTATATTCCCATGCAGATGTTAAAAGGCAAGAAGGGAGGGGTGAGGGAAGTCAGAGTTGAAACAGACCTTTTAAAGCATTACAACTGGAAAGACTTTTTTCCCAGGTAATCCTCTAAAGCTAAACACATTCCAGTATATGATATTTATGCTGTGGCAAGCCACCAAGCACAAGCAACTATTGCATAGAAATGGGTGTGAGAAAGTTCAAATCTAAATAAAAACTCCTCCAGAGTTTGATCAGAGCTGGATCTGGTATTTCACTTTACTCATTTCTACTATTGTGCATCCCTGTTGGAGAGCCAAAGAGACTTTGGCAACGCAACAAGTATACAAGCAAGAAATTGGCTCTCACTACAGCTTATTCAACATCCTGAATATTAAAGCTTGTTTTACTAAGAAGGGGAATGCCGAACAGGATGACATTAGGAGTCTTCATGGTTCCTTTTGTAATGCCATTGGATTTTTTCATTCCCACAAGGGCAAAGAGACAGACTGGGTTAACATTAGAGACAGATACAATCTCTTCCTGTTAAATCAAAAGTATGCTGAATTGGCAGGACAATGGGTGGGAGGTTGGTGGAACATGAGAAAAAAATTTACAAAATTTCTTATTAATAAAAGAGAAACAAGGTGTTCCTTTGCAGGTGGAGCTGTAACTGGAGTCAAAAAAAACCCCTCCATTTTTTATCTGAAGGACACCAACTCTCATAATACAGCAGCATCAATCAATTCAGCACATGAGCCCAAGTCCTGCTAATGGACTTGAAAGTTTAATGTCTGCTTTTCTAGCCATTGACAAATAGCCAGATACCAACAACTACCAGAAATTAGTCTCTGTAACCAGCAGACACAGGATACCAAAATGCTCTAAGGAATGACTTGTTCTCTACCTTCCCATAGGAAGTGCCTGTGAGCCAGCAATGGATTGTTCCTGTGGAGACAGAGGCAGGGACTGTGACATTTTCTAGCTACAGACAAGGAAAGGCTCTTTACAGTGTTTCAGAGATTATTAATAAATACTTTACTTTAGCTGAATTGTTTATATTGCACTGTGAGCCTTCTGGAAAATAATTTCATCTTGTGTTTATAAAGAACTCAAATATTCAATATCTAGCTCAGTTAAAGGCAACTGGAAACATCTAGATGTATTCACAGTGATACTTCATGCCAATGTGACAACAATAAGAAAGAATGATTTCTTTTTAGTCTGATATAAAGGGTAGCTTATTACACAGACATTCCCCTGTCTTCAAAGGGCAAAAACCTGGCTCAGCTCTTTCACATTTCTCCCACATCCTGATTTTAGCATACGTCATTCTCATCCTATAGTGGTCATTTTGTCAAATTCTTGTCTCCAAGTATGAGTGACCTGTTCAAGATCATTCTTAGTAGCAAAGTCAAACAAATAAGGCAAAATGCCAACATATATCCCCTATACAGGGCACGTGTTCCACTCACTGACTGCATCCAGTGGATTTACTGGATGGGGAAAGCAGACAGACTTTGCAGACCAATCCTCCAAGACGTGTGTTTGCTGCACGGTGCTACCAGCCTTTGCTCCTGTGGTGACACCAGGAATCAGCATGTGGGCTGACACCTTACAGGAGCAGAGTATTGCCTGATGTTCTTCCCACCACTCACCAACCGAGCAAGCCCAGGGTTGATGCTCAAGTCTGAGGGGAAGCTAGAATGGAAACTTCCGAACTCCTAACAGCTTCAATTTGTTATGTGATATGAAGCTTGAGAAATTTTCCACATAACCTTCTAATTCCTTCTTTCTTAATTCATATCAAACACATGGACAAGTACCCATGGTGGCAGTGCTGCCAAAGGGCCAGCGCTTGTGCTACAACACCCTTCCCTCCGTTCTGAAAGCCGATCTGCTCTGCACACCCATGGGATACAATATTCCTGACTGTTTTGGCTCGAAAAACCTTCAGCTTCAGGTGCAGAATGAGCAGCCTTGCCCTAGAAGGGACAATTCAAAATTGATTTTAGCAGCAGGAAGAAAGCAAGCCCTTCCTTTAAGTTGGGGATTCCTAAATCTGTCAGAGGAAAGAAAAAGAGAGCCGGCTGGAGCACCCTATGCAGTCCCTATAGAGCCAGGCAGAGACCAGCAGCAGTTCCTGCGGTCCATAGGCAGCAGGTATAGGAGCAGCAGCACCCAGCACGAGGTGGGTCTTTCTCTTCCAAGCCCCATCCAGGACATCTGCGTACATCACGTTACTCTGACTTTATTGTTATTTATGATTATTTATTGAGCATCAACAGCAAGCCTGGAACTGTACGAGGGACAAATAGAGAGAGTCCCTTCCCAAAAATGGAAACAATCAGGCTTTGTGTGAGAATCCTGAAATCCACCCAAATTAAAAGGCCTCAGTCTCTGGTGCTGTTAATTCAGCATGTATCATGAGCAATAAATTACCTTGGAAAAAGTTTTAGAAATCAATGTTTGTTTGGTCTTTGTCAGCTTGCTCTGAACCAGAAGTTAGAAGTCAAAAACCAAAAAGTAAATACACTTCTCCCTCAATCCCCCAGTTCCTTTTTTTGCCAAAGCCTATTAAAATGCAGTCAATACCTTCAATATCCTGATATTTCTTCCATGACTTTTATGGCCATTTAAAGATAATATCTTTGACAGTTGGGCTGGATACTTTCCTGGTGTAAATCAGTGTCACACCACTAAAGCCAATGTGACTACGCAGAATGAAACCATGGAACAATATGGACCTATATGTATATTTATTTTCTGAATGGGGAACAGAGTAGCAAGGCTTAATGATCCAACACATTTATTTCCTGCTGAGAGAGAGAAAAAACTATCATTCTAACTGTACATAGTACATATTAAATTATTGTTATTGAACTTCCATGTTAAATCCCCAGTAATCTGAGTTCTGCTCTGTGGTGAAAACTATACTGCAGCTCTGCTACTGATAGCATCATAAATACAGCATTACAATAACTAATGCTGCCCTCCTATGACACACTGCAAATTAAGAGCATTATTAACAAAACCTGAAGTGGATGCATATGTCAAGTCTTGCTAGATGAAAATGTATTTTTTCACTGTTTTACTCCCTTGACTATATCACAAAAACACCATTTTTCAGCTCTGTAAAACCATACTGTATATTTTTAATATTATACTAATTGAAAAACTGTTACTGTATCCTACCCTTTGTACACAGGAAATCTCTTTAACAGTCACAGTATTCACTATATAGGGTATGATTTGGGAACAAAAACATTCTTTGTTAATATTCCTCTCTAAATGGTGACTCCTTTATGTGGGTTTCATGAAGCAAATTATCTTTAAACAAGAAAGCCTCCAGTGCTTGTTCAGTGATCCCCTACTTCTGCCAGAAAAATCTCTTCAAGTCAATCTTCATGTCCAATTACATGGGAAAAGACCAAAGCCACAACCCCCAATTTCTCATACCACAGGAGCCCACAGGCAGCTGTAGTGTGAACAAGTATTAAACCTGTATTGCTTTAAGAATCACCAAGGCGTGCAACTTGTACCAGGGGAGAAGGGACTCTCTCATTCTGTCCCATGACCACAGCAGGACCAACATCACTTCCCTGCATGTGAGCACAGCGTGGGGCATTTAATGTCCAGGACCAGCACCACACATTCATTTATACCAACGTGGAGTTTCATTTCACTCTGTCAAAGTGAGCAAAGAAAATTGTATTACCAAAGGACTTCCAAGTTATTGACATTCAAACACGAGGAGGAGGAGAAGATACCCTTGGAAGAAGCATCAACAGAAAGCTAAAGCTTGTTCCATTTTGGGGCCTCCTTTGTCTGTGCAAAGCACTCTAGTAAATGTTGCTTTCACCGCCACGCCAGCCAACCACAAAGCTATCTGGCTTATTTGGCGAAATCTAGCAGAAGCTGTTTTTTGTGGGAGTTTCATCTGTTGGAACGAAAGCGCAACGGACAATGATCACTGCTTGAACATGTAAATAGCCTCCACGTGAAGGGCATACGTAATGCCCCTCAGAAGGGGATCTGCACAGGCGTGTTTTATATGCATCACACTCTCCTCGTATCTGAGGCTATCTTGAGAAGGATACAAGACATTTTTGTAGTGAAATGAGCATGTTCAGCTCCCTCCTCCCGAGACCTCTATGGAGAGCTGCAAGCAGAAAATGGGCTGGGGCTCGGGGGGCAGGTAAGCCCCTGGCAGCCCCCGCAGCAGGCAAAGGTGTTGGAGTTAAACAACACTCTCTCTGCTCTGAGAGCAGTTTGGGCAAAAACAATTATTAATCCCTGCCTCTCACCCCACAAATTACATTTTGTATGTTCCCAGCCCGACTTTTTTCATTTATTAATGAGGTCAATAGTTCTTTTCTTAATGAAGCCTTGGTAAGCAGGCAGACAAGAAGCAATGTCGCTACACAGCATATATATATATATTTTTTTTTTTTTAAGTGGATATCATAGTAACAGTCTTACTGTGAGGTGGGTAACTCTGTATGGGGGGGGAGTAGGTCAAGAAACACGGATTCATTAACCGACTCAGCTAAAGAAATCATAGCACCAGTTCATCCCAGTGACTAAGGCTGAAGCAGAAACCTGGTGGAGCTGAGTCTAAGCCTGCCTTTGGGCCAGGAAAAAGAAATAAAGGCTGGGAGGAGACTTCCCTCTCTTACAAGAGACACATTTCCTCCACCTCACAGGTGCAGGCTGGTACGTGGAAGCCCTGTTTGTATCTATTGCCCAAAGTGAACACACACAGATCCACCAAGTCCCCTTTTATAATTATACATGCCCTTGGGTAGTCAGAAAAACAGCAGCGCAGCAAAGACCACTCAAACGCATCATGTGAATATAGCTAGAGCTGTGAGCTTAATAAAAGCTCTTTACTACCACAAAGCATAGCTTGTAACATCACGTTCAAAGTATTTCTCCATGTACATTTTGGGTTAATTCCTGGTCCCACCAAAGACAGTGGGAGTTTTGCCCTTTGCTTCAGTGGTAAGTATTGCACCTTTTGTGTTTAATTGCCAGTTGTTAGGGAAAGGAATAAATTACACTCCATTAAATCCAGGCACAGTAATAATCAACAAGTTCCTTTTTTAAAAAAGAAATGCTACCATGAGACTCCTTTATACCTAGCTGAAGTATTAGAGACTCCTTTTTAAGTGTTCTGAAAGTTATTTTGTGATACTTTTTTTGTATTCCTGGATGGTTTCACTGCATTTGTATCAAAGCAACTGGATCAACAAGGAAAAAAAAAACCAAACAACAACCAGGGAAAAGCTGTTAAAGGACAAAAGACAAGATTTCAAAACCTTTCACAACCATCCACTTAAAAGACTGCACTGTTTAGCTAGCTTGTCCAAATTTACAGTGTAGCAAGAGCAATAATCTCCATCAGTACTGGTTCCAGCCCCTGCCAAGCTGAGAGCAATGTTCCCATTCACTTCTGTACGCAGATCAGATCCTAGTAAAGAGCGATTGTATGCCAGAGTCAGAACAGCTAGACAAATGAATGTAAACACTGAGCTGGAGATATCCTTTCTCTCGGAGTGAAATTATTTTGCCATGAACAGGACATTTAAAGTTTGTAACTGTATGGTATTGAGACGACCCATCTGTGTTTTAAAGCAGATTAGAGTGCACTGGGAAGCAAAGGACACATTGCATTACTTAAGCCAAATGTTCAAAATTCCACTTGATGTTGGTAGAGGCTACACACACTGTATCTTCAGCCATGTGTCTGAACACATTCCTAGTGAGCTTAAACAGAATATAGTAATGGAATCAGCCTATGGAAACCTACCACACCACTGCAACCTGAAGTTGCTATTTCTATTTTAGAAGCCTTAGAGTAATTTGCACCAAGATCCTCTGATTTCTCCTCTCCACCTCTGCACTATCTGTAAAGATTACATCTTACTGGTCCACCACAGTATCTTTATCGTCATTTTATCATTGTCCTTTATAGCATTAAAAATGCTTCTGTTCTGTCATCTTGGTATTATGAAACATGTCTGTTGATGCAACATTTGCCAATCCGATACACAAAAATACAAGTACAAAATATTGATCTAATCTGTTCTTCCCAGGTTGCCTCTCTGCTACCTCCTCTCAAGAGCCTCACCATCCAGGTAGCAGTTACGGAGAGCTGCCAGAGGCTTTCCTGCCATCCAGCCCTTGGACAGTCCCGCTGCTGCTGCCTTCTGGCCTTCTCCAGGCGACTTGAAAGCCAGTTTTCTAGAGTCTACAGATTTTATCGGTGAAAGCAACATATGCCATCAGCAAGAGAGAGGCTGGAAATGTGGCACTCCCTCATCAGTCAGCACTGATGCTCAGAATAATCATTCAACATGTTATTCATGTTTAACACATCAGTTCATTAAGCTGGCACTCTCATCCCACTTACAAAGGTAAATGAAGGCTAGAAGGGGTCTGTGAAACTCTAGAGCTAATGAAAATGATACAGCTGGCTCCAAACTGTAATTCTGGCTTTGAGGTGCAAGATCTTGGCACCATCTGCTCCTTCCAGAAAGCTAATATTAATGAAAAACTCATCACACCCCTGCTGATTGAGGGAACGCTAGCACACAGCTCCCCATAGTTGCACGCAGCTTTCAGCCATATTTTAGCACTGCTGATGGGTAGTTTCTGCCAGCTTTCAGGGATACAGAAATTTGAGACGTAGCATCTGGGTGAGTTCAGGTTGGTAGCATTTCTAACCAGGACATGCTGGGGAGTCACACACCCAGATGCTCTGAGCAGAGTGAGGTGGGTATCAGGGCCACATCAAGCCGCCTGGCCACACCAGCTACGCAAGGTACTGCCTCTGCAGGATTGCCCTATATTTAAAACATTCAAAAGTCAAAGCCCCCAAATTCCCAACAAAATTTTCAGGTGGAAAAAGAAGGTCCAGGTAGCTCAGATAGATGGTAGTCATTTGTTGACTATAAAGCAATACATCTGTTTTAAACCAGGTTTCACAGTCAAAAAACCATCTCTCATCTCTTCCCTACACCACACTCAATTCTAGCCAAATGATGCCTCATGGCCCCATTAGCCCACACGTACCCACCACCCTGCCCTAATTGAGGAGATGCAAGTCCCAGAAAGACATGAGAGCCTGCTGAACACAGAATGGTTCTGCTGTGCCTCCACAAAAATGGTTTGTAGTAACATCCAAAAATATAGAAGCAAATAATTCCTGTCTCACTCCTACAATCCAGGGCTTCCCACCAATTTTTTTTTTTCCACATAAAAATTTTAAAGTATGTAGCTTATTCTGCATGCCACTGAAACAAACAGCATTTTACTATTTTACTCAAAAAAATATTTGCATGATTAGTGTACTTTGAAACTGTGTAACCAGTCTGCCCAGCTATTTGCTTAGTTGCACAAGAGATCTCATGCTGCTAAACCCTCTTCAGAATTATCTTGCCCCCACCCCACTCCTCAGAAGAGACTTCCAAAATAAAATAAATCATTGATCAAGTGTCAGGAAAGCTGCCTTCTCAGTATTATCCAGTCCCAGCATATTCCCTGTAGGACTGTTTCCTACAAATCATAGGGGTAACCCTCACGTGTTTTACAGATCAATACGCTAAAAATTTTACACATAGCCTTTTGCACTAACATCCCCATTACCAAAGATATGTGATCCCCTGCCCATTGGAATTCCCAACAAATTGATAGTAACAAAATTGTGAGGAAAAAATTAGTTTTCCATACCAAAAGTGCTGCAGAAATTCGAAGATACAGGCAGCTGATGCTCAAACTGCCCAATTTAAAAGACATACTCTGCACCAGAAAACTATCCCATAAGACTATTAGCAAAGTTGCAAAGTGCTGAGAATTTCAGAGGTGTCGGGATGGCTTGGCACACGATTTATCCCCTTTCTGCATATCCCTTCAGTAAGGCATAACCCCTGGAGGGCTGACCGCAGTAAGGTCCAGAGCAGCCAGCGTGGCTGAAATTGCTTCTGGTTTTAGCTGCTAAATATACCAAAGCTGTCCCCATGGGACATGTGCAAATTGTAAGCTATGGAAACCCCTACAATTTAGCCAAACTGGCATAGATTAGAAATGGTAAAACATATATCCCTGGGTAAAAAGCCAGGCATTCCCTCCTTCACTGAATTTCAGGTCTTTGCTTCAAAGCATCGAAATATTTTACCTTTTCAAAGGTTACCACATTGTTTTGCCATTGTATTGTTCTCTAGCTCTATTCTCAGGAATAATTTGGGCCAAAATTTTCCTAAATAGTTTAGGGAGGCACGCGGCACAGAAAATTTCCTCCAAATTTTGTTCAAAATGGTTGAAGTCTGGCAAAGCGTACACCAATCAAAACGGGGGCCTGTAAGAGGCAATGTTACACAATCTTCACAGTAAGAGACACCAGCAGCTCCGCCTGTAATATTTTTGCCACTTACAATTAATAGTCTGGAAAAAAGCATCTTGAGAAAGTAAAATAAGTAGCACAAAGAGGAGGAGGGTTTCCAAGCAACTGCTTCATTTTCATTTTAAGCCCATGCTGCAGAAGTGTTAGCAGCAACTGAAGGGGCTAGTCTCATCCCCAGCCTGCAGGAGAGTGCAGAAACTGGGTTATAAACAGTAATTTCTTCCATATAACCTCAGATTAGCATACAACAGGGGGAACAAAAAGAACAATATTTTAAATCATTGTGCCCACGGTTAATTTCTGTATGCAATACATCACGCAGTCAGAAAATGTATTTGTATGGCCAAGTCGCATTCCCGCTGATTTTTGTGCATCCTCCGGTCCCCAGATCTTAAATTAATAGGGAGAAAAATGATAAAGAAAAAGCAAGCGTAAGTACTGCCCTCTCTTAGCAAGCTCTTTCTGAAAAGCTCCCTTCCAAACCCTCTTTCTGCTGATGCTGGCTCAGCATGCCACCTTACACTGCCCGAGCTTCGCTCTATCAGTCATCGCTTACTTTTTTCTTGACCTTTTTGCTAAACTGTGTCTTGGAATTGTCACAAGCCCAGTCCCAGCCTGCCATATTTCAAAATCAGGCACCTTCAACAAATGATCTGATTTCCAGGAGCTGCAGAGTATTGTCAGCAAGACAAGAGGACTTGCAGGCGCCCCGAACGTCCTGGAAATCAGGCCACTTTCTTCTATGCTCCTATTTTCTGCTTTTTCAGTTTTTCCTCCACCCAGTGGCCACTAACAGAAACAAATCGGCTCATAAAAGTACACTGTACTACCATCCTATTTACTGAAACGCACTATTAACACGGCAGTAGTCTGCTGTTTTCTGGATCACTACCTACGAAATAGCGCTGTGTGCCTCTGCTACAGCATCACGTACAGGATTGCTGAGGATGCGCTGCATTATGGAAAACATACGTATGACATGCAGGTGACAAAGATATGAAACTGTGCTCTGTGTGGTGATGGGAACTTACGCAGGACCAGTCAATAATATTATATCCCCACAAAGCCTAGAAACATAGCTGTGGTCAATAAAAGTAATCGCTACCATTGACAGGAGTAGAAGAAGGTCAAAACAAATTGAAAACTATTCCCATGAGCCAAAGCACAGAAATCTGCATTCTTTCATATAAATCAATCAACTGATGAAATCTCCTGACCAGTTTCCTGCTGGTACTGGAAAAACACAGATTTCTTGGCAGTCGTCTGCCCCACCTGAGGAGATGTGACGGGCTGCGGATCCAGGCTTTGGAGTGGAGCTCCTGCAGGACACATGAGAGGGAGGAGTCCTCTTTGGTCTGGCTACAGACTGCCATGAAACCCTCTGGTAATTAGAATTTAATTTTGGATTTTAATATTCAGCCAGAGATTTGAAAAATGCTTTGCTTCTGTAGATGATGAAAGCATGTTACCTTAGCCAGCTGGCAGAATTGTAAAGTTGCATTTATGTTTCATTACTAATAGCTATTGAATTAACTCCATAATTGATTCTTGAAGAGTATTTGCAAGATATATTCTGTACAGTATTCTACAAAACAGTTCCGCTAGACACTGAAGCATAGACCAAGACATAAACACATATATGCAGATTTACCTGCACATGTACAAACATTTACACCGTTACACCTATATGTTGGATAGACATCTCCAGGAGGATTCAGGCCTAAAAGAGCAGCTACCAGGTCAGACAATTTACAGTCTAAGATACAAGAAAAACTAGGGAGATTCTGAAAAGTATACTATATTACTGTTTACTTACGGAAAAATACAGTTTTATTTATTTTTAAATTCATCTGATGTTTGGCGTGCATCTATCTGAGTACATCACCAGCGCAGGACCACTCATTCTCTAGCCACGCTAGTGAGCTGTTCCCTTTGCACGCCATTTGCTTGCTCTTGATGGTCAGCCCCTTCTTCCACTTTTTTGACCGAGCACAGCGGACATTTCAGCTGAACACCTGAACACACCAGGTCCGAATGCACACTTAGCCTAGCATGATGAGGCAGCACATTTCCAGAGCTCGCAGCACTTTTCACTTTTGCCAGGTCCTTTGAAGACTCCATTTGCTCAAGGCAAGCTCCCTGGAAACCCCACTGCCCCAGAGCACGAAAAGCAAATAAGGGCTGGAAATACCATCCCACAGATTAAACCATTTTCTGTTTGAAAGAATGATTGAGTAGACTTGCTGGAGTATTTGCCTAGCTCTGCCCATAAAGATTTAAGCTTGTTTGCTATTTTCCCCTCACCTTGAGTCTGTAGTTTATGATGAGCAGGGAGGGGAGGGGAGGGTGCGGGCAGCCAAGTAACTCAACGGTCCTCAGGGCGCTTTAAGGCAATATCATAAACGGGATCAGGGACAGAGCTCTTAGCCATGACCCCTCTCTGCAAACAAAGCAGGAATTACTGGGCAACAATCTCGCTGACAATATTTTCCCCTTGAAAGCACCTCTGCAAGAGCCATCGCGCTGGGCAGCGGCAGGCAGCTGCGTGCGGCCTCCAAGTAAAGGAGCACGGCCATGGGTTTGCACAGCTCCGTGTCTGACCTGGCACTCCCGCGCTGGCCCGTGGAGCTGCAGACCTGCCACAAAGCTTCATGAATTATGTTGATTGAGCAATTTTCAGTATTTCTCTGGCTGACAGCAGCAGTGGTGCTCTGTCTGCCAGCTCTTGGCTAGACAAAGCAGATTTAGTGTCCCCCATCTGGTAGTTGAACTCTGCGTGCAATCTGCACGCAGCCACAGCCAACACTCAAACTGGGACCTCATGGGGCCTTGGCAGCGCTGGCACCAGGTAAGCCAACACAGAAAGTGCTGTGGTAAACCTGTCGCGCTGGGAAGTGACTCTTTGCACCTGTGAGGAGCAGGAGTGGTGACAGAAATATAACTCGAAAATACAGCTAGCCAGGATTACAAAAAAAGGAACTTTAATAGCTATGCAGATTAGAGAAGACCCACAGAGTTGGCAACACTTCTGGGTCTTGTTTACACTTAATAGTGAATGCTGGTTACTACCAATATCTCCTTTAAAATACAAGGCTATTTAATAGCCAGCTATTGATAGTTTACTATCCTAAGGTGAAGACATTACTGCCAGAATTGTACATTTAAATAAGCCATCATGCCCTATAAAAATCACGGCTTTTGCTCTAGGCTGTTGGTATGAATCCAGCTCCAATCAGTAATGACCAAAGCCAGTCACTCTGCGAGGATGCTCGGTGATCCGTACGCACCAAGCTCACAGGTATACCCTCACCGTGGTCTGCACGCCTTGCCACGGGGCTGCCGCCCACCTCCACGGTTATCCTTAAACCGGCCGTGTCACTCCCTTGCCTCAGCACCCAGGGCACGCTTGTTAGCCTGATGTCACCTTCACCCCACGTGCTTCAGTCTGAAATGACCTCAAGCTAGTGTTTCACCACAAAGAAACAACTCCCACTATTTTTTTTTCCTCTCCCCAAAGTGTCAGTTTGTTTCATTCATCCTTCTCCCCTGTATTTTGCCCGTGGCGTGCCCAGGCTGGGTAGCACCTGTGATCGGCACCAGCACCTCTCTGGCACCAACACGACCTTCACCTGCCAGTGCCCTGCCAACTGGGTCTCACCAGGACCCATTTTCACACAGTCGTTACGGTTGGGACTAGATGCTATCCTGACATGGAAGCAAATTAATCTAATTTTGGACTATGATCCCTTCTCCAACAAAACTGTTACAAAATACTGAACCTGAATTTCCTCAGAAAGTCATCTCCCTGCTCCCACATCTCGCTCTGTTGTTTTGCACTATGAGTGCATCTTGATTTCAATCTGTGCAACAACTTGTGAACCCGTATAACACTGGCCAGGCAAAAACTGCTGTAGCAGGGCTCTTCCCTAATCTTTAGAAAGCCGGCTGAACACCCACGGATGCGCTTTGCCCCTGCACTTCGAGCCTGGCCTCCGCGCTTGGTGCAGCTTTCCCTCTTTATGTTCGGCAGCACAAGGCAGCGAGATGTGCAGGTTTACCCACATGAGGAGATCCCTTCCAGCTGCTTATCATTTATCATCACTTCATTCAGGGCTTCTCAGAGAGCACGTGTAACCTGCGGGTACTCATCAAACGTGATGTTGCAATTAGAAGAAAAGAATTGGAGATCCTCTCATTTCAGCCCTATTTCAGATTTTCCAATTAATACCAACTAATTCATGATTTTTCTTAAATTCATCCCTGGCATATTCTGCTTGGATACACTATCAGAGTGACACAACGTAGGTATAGTTACAGAAGAACGTTTAAAGTGACGCGCACAGCCATGGCCAGGTAGCACTGGGAGGCTGAAGGCTTGTGCACGTCTAGGGCAGCCTTTGGCATGGCTGTGCACCAAAATCCTCTTTCATCTTCAGGGTCTCCTTCAGAGCCAATGATAGCCTGAGGTCTAAACACATCCACAGAAGCAAACCATTAGCAGCTTGGGGATTCGAGTGCCTGGATTACCACCATCCATCTCCAAATATTTACTGTCGTCTGTTTAACTCTTCCCCACCCCGAGCTTAAAGCAGCGGGTGATTTTTACGACATTTGCACACACGTGCACGCACGCTGCAAAACACAACATTTTATTTTCCGTTCTTCTCGCTGAGAGGAACTCTTCCTTTACTTACAAAAAGGCAGATTTAGGAGGCCAAGGCCTGCACGAGCCAGAGAAGTGCCTCCCCGCTGCCAGGCAGCGGCGACCCTGCAGCCTCTTTGTGCTCTGGCTCTGCCGGTGCGCTGGGACTGCACTGTCATTAGCGCAGCCAGAGCACCAGGCACCGAAAATCTATCATGCAATTTTATTCTGTGTGAGGTACCAAGCAGCTCTATCTGCGCAATGGAGCAAGCCCACCAGATAGGCAGGCAGAGACGGAGGCAGCGCTGGATGCTCCACCGCTTCTTATCCCTAATTAGCTCTGGGATGATGGCTGCCCTGTCTCTGCTGATGCTCTTCATTAGTATCTTCAGGCTTTAAATAGATGCTGTCTGTCTGCCATGCCCATATAGGTTTAGACCAGTAATGACATGCAGGTATGAAAAACATTGAAAAAAATTAAATCTTTGCAGGATTCATAATAATAGCAAAAAATTAAAACCAAAATGGCAAGTGTTCCAGTATTCAATTTTCCAGCACTTGTTCACTTGTTTCTAATGTGAAACAATCAAACATTTAAAATATGCAGGGACACACACACAATTTGTATGTATAAACATACATTATTTAGACCAGCTGAATTCTCAAGAGCTGCAAATAGTCCATGAATTATTCTGTAACTTATACTTCCCCATCTGAGAATATGCTTCCACCAAAAGATTTTTCTTTTTCAATTAAAATTCATTATGTTAACGTCCCAACCAAGCAGACAAAATAACACAGAGGGAACACATGGTATGACCCATGGGCTTTGCATGTCAGTCTGCTCCCAGACATCATTTTCCCCATAAGCCCCCCAAGGCGTAAGTAGAAAGCAGGCTCTGAGCCAGACGAGCAATTTTGTTCGCACACATCTCCCAGCCAACACCTCTTTAGGAGGCACCTCAAGCACAGTAGAATAAGACCAGCAAGAGCCTCCTGCACGCACACAGTTCAGCTGATCCAAAACCACGCAGCGAGTCAGATCGACTGCTCCCCACCTGCCTGTTGGCTCAGCCCATCACCTCGCTGGTGTCAGACTTTAGGTACCATTGGCATAACGAACGGGGTTGGCTCTCCTCCTTTGTATACGTTTGCATGCTAACCCACCACTCAGATCCGATTTCAAATGCAAAATGCCTGCTGCACATAAATATCCAACTTCCCTTAGCTAGACCAGCCACAGAGCAATGGTTTCCTCTTGGACACACCTGCCCAGCTCCTGAGTCCTGCACAGCACCGGGACCGGAGCTTGTGAAGCCACGTACTTCTGTATTGGTACTGAAGGCTGCGGAGTTTCTGCTTGTTTCGCTTTTGCTCCCAGCCTAGAGCTTCTGGAGTACTCTCTTAATAATTATTTTAAAACTAAAGAAATTAGGTTTTCCTCTTATCTGTGATGTGTAAAATGACTTCAGAAGATACTAAAAAAAAATATAAAGGGGGAAAAAAATATTTGAACATTAGAAATTAATACTTTATCTGTCCTAAAAAAAGAAGAAAAAACTATGAAAACTAATGTAATTATGACTGGAAAAGATGATGAAAGTTGCACTACAGAGAGAGAAGGAATGTCAAGTCAGGCTGGTTCAGGTCCAATATTCTGCTTGTTGCACTAACACCTGTTGAGTTCAAGCACTTAGAAGAAAGATCTTCTAAAAACTAAATGCCTCCGACTCGGAGCCATGTTTCACTTTCCTGTCCCTGAAATCCCCAAGGAATTGTCCAGGGAAAGAAGCGGGAAGGAGAGAGCAGCAAAAGCAGACTTTGCATTCCTGTTATTTTTAAATATAATAACAAAAAAATCCACGAGCAGAAAGCTGAGAATACTCAAAGCTTCCCAGACCTTTGTACAACATTTTAAAACCCAAAGGGAAAAACAAAACAAAAAGGAGCAGTAGAAGCCAATTTTAAAGTTTCCTTTGCAGGTCACCTTTGAGATGAAGTCACAGATTTCCTCTACATAATATGGTCTGAAAATACATTATGATGATATTGATGGTTTCTGCACTAAGACAGCAGTGCCAGAAATTGAATTAGAGCTCTCCTGCCTTCTCCAAAGTACTGATGAAGTGCCCCGTCTGAAGTCCTGTTTCCTTGTAAAAACTTACGAACAGAATAAAAACTCCTATCCCAAATACAAACACATCTAGTGGGTTTACCTGATAGAATAAAATACCATTACTGCTATTAGTCCTGCAGAGACTCTTCCTAACAACGCACACCAAGTGCACATTGGCATTTTCGGCTACTTTTTCTTCTAAGTTCCCCAATGCATTTGATGTAGGAAGAACCCAATCTGGACAAATGAAATTTCTATCTGAAGATACCCGAAAGTAATTTGAAGGGTTCACCCAGAACCCAGCAACATTGTTCTAAACTTTATTTATATTTAAAGCCTCAGTTGAGGATTTGGTTAGAATTTCAGATTCATTTAAAGAAAGAAATTCAATATGGATTCATATGGGACAACACAGTCACACTGAATCTAGCTTCAAAATCTTGCTGAATGAATGGTTTGCACTGACTATCACAAACTTATTTACGTTTGCCTACAAACTGACAAGGCCACTTTGCCCTGTTATCACATTTGGAATGAACTCCAAACCGTTCAGACTCTCCACAGCTCAGCTCACATCCCTGCACCGCTTACAAAGCCAAAGCCACCTCTTCGGTGTCCCAGTGCATCTGCCTGCCCATGAGCCGATCTTCCAGCCCTGGACCAGATCAGTGCTTAGCGGCACTTCTTATGTAGTATGATAAGCATTCCTATATCAAATACAACTACTGCTTTTGAAAACATGACCAAAATTATGGTGGTTTTTGTTGTTTTAGCAACGGAAGTCATTGAGCGTCCAACAATTTGCATCGCCATCCTATTGGGTGAGAATTTGAACTAGATAGCCAAAAGCAATACCTTGCGTTGCCCCAAAATGCGATCTTTTACAACTTACAGGAGCGATCAGGCAGGCAGACTGTGAAGGGATCTATATGCAAACCCTAAATCTTCCAGTTCTTGCCTGAGGATTGTTGTGTTTATCCACTTTCCTTGGTTAGGGATCTTTCTGAGCAGAGCAGCCTGACTGGCTAAAGGCGGTTCAGATTCCAAAAAACCCCTGAACTGTGAATAGAAACCCCAACAATTATAAGCACCCCTAGAAAGTATTCCTGTGCATTCTGTATCTTTACTCTTCATAAGATCAGATATGGAATCATCTCCAAAAGAGAGGCAGGAAAGAATCCTTAAAAAAAAAAAAAAAGAGAGAGATAAAGAAAGCACTTTAACTCACAGCCTGAACATTTCCTTTTTATTTGTGTTCTGCTACCCCCCGGGACTGCCAGCAATGCCCAGCTGATCACATCTGATCTGTATAAAACACTGTCTTTACCTGACACTGTTTTGTCCGAGGGGAGCTCTCTAAATTAATTCCACAGGCTTCTCAGAACCTTGACAATTCCTTTTTGATCCTCTCAGCTGCTTCCCAACACTTTCAGGGATGTTTAAACCCAGTCAGAGCAGTCTAAAATGAATGGCAACTCTTCTCATAACACTGTCCCTATTGCTATGGCTACTGAATTCCTCTTACACAACAACTCCAGGCAAAATCAGGGCACCACACAGTCAAAATTGGCAGTATTGCAAATATTCCCTCCCTCTTATCTGTCCATCTCTGGAAGACTTTGTTAGCCCACGTACCACTAAGCCAATGCCTTGCAGCCTGCTCAAATAGAAGTAGAGAACCGGAGGGCAAGCACTGCAAACGCGCGAGACGGAGCTCCGGCTACCAAAAAGCGCGAGACACAAGCCCAACGCACATGTGTCCCTTTTGGGTCAGGGGAGGTGACAGCATGAAACTGGTTGTGGAGAGGCTGGAGCAAATCCCTTCCCTGTGCCAGAGTGGTTTTGCTTGTTTGTGGGACTGGTATAAAAAGTATGCATTAAAAATACCTTGCCATGATAAGTTGTGTCCACACAATTTATGTCTCTACCCTGAAAAACCTTTTAAATTTTCAGGAAAACATCTCATACACAGAAATTTAGGATATAGCCATACTTCAAATATTCAAAATAAAAATAGCTGTTTCATCCAGATAACCCCAGCCCCATTACAAAATATTTCTCAGCGCATTAGATCCATCTCCTGGGGGAGAGGCATGAAATAGATTTTCCTGGTCTCAGTCGGTTCAGGATTGGGTTTTGTCTCATTTCAGACCCACTTGAGGATTCATTAGGTTGTGGGTTGGAAGCACAAAGTGCTTGAAAGCAAAGAATTTTCCTGCTAAGGCTAACAGCTAGCATTTCCAAACTGGGGCTAGCCAGATCACAGTGGGCGCTTGCAGAAAATCCATGACATGCCAGAGCAGGAGCTGAAGAAGTTCAGTTTAGCTGAATTTCACACCATGTCAGAGTCCTATGTGCAGCTTAGAAAATGAATTTAATAAAGCTTTTTTGCTGTAACATGGAGTGTCAGCTAGCAGATTCTCTGACACCTGCTGCTCTTTGAATCTGATACCATATTGCAGCATAATGTGGTCTAATTTTAGACTTCACACAACACACCAGGTTTCAATCTTTCAGAAAATAATTCTGTTCAGCACTTTTCATTCCCTAGCAGTGTTCTGGGACACGTGTCCTTTCTTTCCTGCCCCCTCCTGGACTAACACCTGAAATTTTTAAGGATGATTTTGAATCAGTCATAAAAAAAAAAAAAAGACAAAACTAAAATTGTTTCATTTCCGCTTGATTGCAAATTATACCATGAAGAAATATATACGCCGATTTACACAGTGGCTTTCTACCTGCACCCCCACAGAACAGAGATAGCGGAAAGCTGGAAAGCTTTCAACTTTGGGTGCAGAGAATTATTGTCTGAGAAGGAAAAATATCCAAAGCTTAAATGACAGTTGGGTGTTTGAATATCTATTTGAAGACTGAGAACCAACTACAGGAAGAAGCCAATGACAGCTCCACAGGATAATGCAATTTTTCTGTATAAATTTTACTCATTACCAAAGAAAAGAATTAACCCGATCTATTTCTTTCCCTAATCAAGATACATTTTTGTATTACGAATTAAATGCAATTAAGTGATAGTTTATTCCTTTTACAGAGAATTGACTGCAATTAATGCTGTCATTTATTCTAAACAGTAATTAGATTTTTTAAAATGTGCCTAGCCTTTAAAAGCTAAGTTGGCTCCAAAACCCATCTCTCAGTTGAAATCACATAGGAAGCTTCTCTCACAAGACAAATACCTGTCTCGTTTTCCCCAGCTACCCACAAACTCTTTTAGGACAGTGTGGAGCTAATATACATCTCGCTGTCAAGAAATCTAGCACTGGTTGGTGCACACCAACACAGACAATCAGTGTCTTCAAGAGAATTTAGAAGAGATTTAATTTAAAGAACAAAATATCAAAGAAATTACAGATCCAGACATTAAAATATATGGAATTCACTGTGGCAGAAAAGATATAGTCCTTTCACTGGCAAGAAATTGCTGAGATATCCAATAGAATTAGTAACCTTGTTCTTATCTTGGGAATTACAATTGATCTACTTTTTGTATCAAAATCAAATGCTTTCCAAACTTAGAATGCAACATCCTGTGTCAGCTTGCAAATGAGCTGGAGTGCAAAAGTAAACAGATCACAAACACTAAACTGTAAAAATAGAAATAGCATGCAAATTGAAGCAAATAAGATGTCCAGTGGAGGAAAAAAAAAAAAAAAGTAACTTCCCTCATTTTAACTGAACGTCCAGAAGATTGTTTTGTGCAAGACAGCCCGTAGGAGTAAAACTGAATCTGACTGACTGCCTTCGTCAATTCATAAAACCTTCCTTCACCAAACGTGTTTAAGCAAGTGAATATCCTTTCTTTAGAACAGACGGAGGAAGGTCACTGGGGTAGGGAAGAGGAGCACCGCAGAGTCATGCCTTGCAGAGCATCGCTAAAGCAACCCTGAAACTGCATACGTAGGTGTGGGCTTTCCACCTGTGTCCCAAGAGTGGTATCCCATACTGGTTGACCAGTAAACCCAAACAAAAGGTTTAAAATCAAGATTGATAAACATTTGATTTTTGCCAGTATAAAGTGAATTGAATTCTTTACACACCAATAGAACATTTTAGCTCAAGAATCTAAAACGAATGAGTTTGCACTGATCGGATTATGATCTCATCTTTCTCACTAAAATATATTTTCATCAGATGTTGCTGTTTCCGTTCAAAAAATGGGTGAAGCCTGAAATTGTGTTCTGCACCAATATGCTACGATCCTTGCAAACCACTAACCTTTTCCTGAAAATTATATGTGTCTGAGCAGAAACTGAAGAGAAAGGAGAACATAAAGCTTCTATACATCTCATTTTGTTTAAACTAGCTTCACATCTTCTTGAAAATGCAATCTACATATTGAAACAAAGGAACTATCTTAATGGGTACATTACAATAACAGCTCCTCCCATCAATCTCCATTTACACCCATCCATATGGCAAAAAAAAAAATGGTAATCTGAACAGAAAGCAGCTCCTCGAGCATTCCTGAAGTATTCTCAGGCTATTCAGCCCATCAAATTTACATCTATGAACATACTCACATCCCATTTTAGAGATAATATTCATTATGCTCATCAAAGGTATTTGGTCTCATTTTTATGTTGGAAGTACAGATGCTTATTTATAGCATCAATTAAACTTTTTTTTTTTTTTTTTAAATCAAAGAACTTTAAATTGCTATGACCTGCCTGACTCAGAGGTATTCTGCAAGTACTGAAAATGCTGGTGCCAAAATCTTTCAGAAACACCAGTAATCCAGAATCTGCTACTTTGGTTACTTGGGTTATAGCCATGCCAGAATTATTCTTTGTACCTTGCATGAGCTCTTGTTCCTTTTTGTCCCCTGATTTATCTCTCTATAAACCAAGGGTATGATTAACCAGGCACACAGGTGACTTGTGAGGGTTCATTAATAAAAACTTACATTTGTAAGATACCAAACATCTTCAGCATGCCTATAAATCTTCAGATGCATATGAATGCAGTTATTTTCAATTTTGAAGCTACATGCATAAAAGTTATAGGTTATAAGAGAAGATTGTCTAAGAAAGGCATATGCAGCATGTTGTGATTTGAGACACATTCAGGACCTGGAGAAGAATGCCAGGTTCGGGTAGTCTGGCAACACAAATTCTTGAGGTTTGGGCGGTAGCTCATTAGCATCGTTTTATGGCCATCCAAAGTTGATGAGGGACTTAGTTGTAAATTATTTGTCTTTTATTTTTATGTTAGTTCATGAAAACCAGCTATTACATACTGTTTGATTTTAATCTGTTTTAATTGTTTTGAATGCTATGATTAAGAGAGAAGGAAATAAGAGAGTAGATCAGGACAGGCACAATCTTATCATATATACCCTTAACTAAACTGAGCCTGGGATCCCAGGCTGAAATCACTCTCATGTACTATGAAGTATCCCCAGAGCAGTAAGAGAGATCTCACTGTCCCAAGGCACCTAATGCTTCCACTGGCCCCTCTCTCCCACTCTATATCTCAGACTGTGATGGGTGATTCCCCAGAACAGTATGAAGAAGTAGCCAGGTGATGGAGGACACGGCTGACTGCAGCAAACGCAAAACCCTGTATGGTATAACTGCAGAAATGCACAGGAGGGAAGTATACCTTAGGGTGGTGGGCAGAGGAAATTGTGAAAGCTATTCAGAGGCATTGCCAGTGCAGGAAATTTTTATATCCTTCTCAACTTTGAAACAAGTAATATATTACTTCATGTATGTTTAATGTTCCCAAAACCAGGAGGACCTGAAAGCCAGCCCTAAAAGAGGGCATCGTGACTCGAGCACAAACTAGCAGTTATGAAAGACATGCCCAGAAAACACACAAGAATGTCTTTAAAGACAGCAAACAGCAGCAGCCTCCAAGACAGAAGGAACAGGTTTGCCTTCACACAAACAACGTCTCCCTTTGCTGGGGCAACCAGCAGAGCTGGTAGGTGAAGAGGGAACCAGAGGGACCACTCCAGAGGGACTCACGTGGGATTAGGTGGCCTCTTTCCTTTGTTTGATAGATCTTGACAAATCATTTGACATGCACATGGCCACAGGGAACGCTTTCCAACACAGCTAATGGGAATTCACCCATCTGGAAGGAATCACATGCAAACCTCCAGCCCAGTTTAGCCCATTGTGCCTCATTACCTGCTTAAATACCTGTTCTGGCTGGATTCATAGGCAATGGGCAAACTCCAGTTTAATTCACATGCAGAGAGTATGGATGAACACTGTTCTGCTACCTGAGTACCCATCTTCTGATGGGAAGAATTCTTGGCAATTCAGGATGCTAAAAGCATACGTGTAGTAGAAGCTAGGCACGGAAACCAGCTTTAACTGCAAACTCTGTGTTTTACACACAGCCAGTAAATGGACTGTTAGGGGCTTACAGTATCATAAGAGAGTTTTTCAGTTTTCTATTTTGATGGCTACATGGCTCTGTACCTATATACCAATTCAGGGCTAACTTAAATGAAGTCTTGTTTCAGAAACAGAATGAAGTTATAGTTATCAAAAGAAGTGGAGATTGCTTCACAGGGGCTCTGTACCAATATGACGGTGTACGATAAAACTGCAATTTGTTTCCTAAAAAAAAAAAAATGTTTAGACTTTACTATTACTACTAACCCCAGTATGAACCCAGTCTCAATAGCATAAGGATATCTTAAGCCAGTATGAACTTTCTTCCTTGCTTGGGAAAATACCAGAAGGATACAATCACATCTACAAAAGAGTGATAAAGTACCACTGGCATTACAGAGGACCCTCAGAGCAAAACTGAACATGTCACACTCTCTGTTCAAACCCAGAATGAGCTACTAGTTTACCTTCTTTGTACAAAAAATCAAGAAGGGGTAGCTGACGGGCTGCAATAAAAGTGAGATGCAGCCACCCCCTCGGTGGTTTGTAATGATCATGCCTATTGTAGGTCTCTGCAGGTTGCCCAGCTTGAGGCATGCACTGGGGAGTGCAGCCTGTCCACCCTGTTCACAAGGGGGGCTCTGACCACACGCTGAGGTACCTTCCAGGGGAGACTGTGAATCCAACGTCGGAGCAAGTGGGAAAACCCGAATAAGCTACACACTGCTTTTCTGAGCCAAAACAGAAAGTCCTTGCTTAATTACAACAGTCAAAACAATGAAACAGAACAAGTAAACAAGGTTGTTAATTTGTCATTGACTTGACTGAGCCACCACTGTAAATAATAGGAACCCAGATGATGCTCCATGGAGATAATCAATTGTGTCTTGTTGAGCAACTAAGATTGAGGAACTGGTGAAAATATGTATGCATTTCATTCCTGCTTGAGTAACGCGTGGCCTGTGGCAGACTCCTGACAAACTGTAGAGTATGTAGTATAAGATTTGCCTCTTCCATCAAATTTGAGCATGAATAATGGGAGCTCAAACCTCTGGGTGGATGGAAGTTAGTTATGATCTATGGCTCAAAACAGACAATAGGTCTGTGACATACTAGATATTTTCTTACTGGATCCTCAGCAAGTTCTCCTTAACTCACTGTTGCTAGGTAGTTAATCAAGATGTAGTCTAAAAAAGCTAAGTGATTCTATAGATCATAATTACTGGCTAAAATGTATTTTCAGTAACCTGGCTATTTGCCTGGTCCATGATTTTTCCCTGAGATTCACTCCATCAGGCTGTAACGAAGCCAAGATTTAGAAGAGATGTCCTCCGATTTTAGCAGAGGAGGAGGAACGCACTTCCCTGCTCCCCCTTATCATAACTCCCGATTACCCCGACTTGCAGAAGGTTGATCCAGATGGTGAACACAAGACTGCAGGCAAGCATGCCTCGAATGAATTCTCGGTGTGGAAGGGTGGAATAAGCCATATGTTTTCACAAATTAGGGGTGACTCTCTAACGCCTGAGTGATGAAGCAGATCCAAGAGTAAGTTATGCACGATCCTCCCCGATGAGTGAAGAGAAATGTTTTATTCAGTGCCTCATGCTGTGAGCTATATTTATACCAAATGTATCTCTGTACATTTTAAAATGTTATCTATTAAGAGGATATTGCAACCGCAACACAGGACTATGTACACCGTCATTTAAAACCCCAGGGCTATGGGAGGGCTGTATGTGGCCTTGACACCATCCAGCTGTGAAGTTACTTGTCCAGATCACTCAGAAAGGCCAAAGACCTTAAAATCCAGCTACCAAACTGCCTTGGAGAAAGCCTTTTTCCTCTATGCACAAGGTACAAAACCTCTGAAATCATCTGACCAGATGAAAACACAGCTAGCACCTTGTTTTCCATTCTTTGTTATGGTAACTATCCAATAACACACTGTTGGAGGCTTTTAAAAAAAAAAATCTCAGCTTCTGTAATCTTTCGATTGTGTTAGAACCTTACTTTTTTCTTCTTTTGCTTACCAAAAAGCTCAGAAAAATTAGACATCAAACTAAAATTACTTATTATCATGACTAAAGTGATCCTTCTTTTAATCTCAGAATTGTTGCAGAGAATTTCTAAGCCTCCGGTAACAACGAAGGCTGCTCAAGCGGAGCGGTAGGAGGGAGGCAGCCCTTTGCTTGCCCCTCAGCCCCCCCAGAGCAGCATCCCCGGGGAGCTCAGCCTGCTCAGGGGCCAACCCACCCACCCCCCAGGAGCTGCCGCTCTGCCTTCAGAGGCAGCTCACAGCAGAGAGGAGACGCAGCCAAACAACAGTGCTCTTGCAGGAAGACCGTATTTCAGATGGAAAGAGAATAACGGTAAAAACAAAAGCAAAGATCATTCTGACTGAAAATCCATAGCTACTCTTAAACATAATAACTACAATCGCATTTATTGACCAGGTTGTGGAGTTAGAGCCCATAGGCAAGATCGTCGGCTAAGATGAATCGCCATAGCACCATTAACTTTACCATTCCACGCTTGATCTCTCCCACTATGCTCCCAAAATGGCCATGGTATATTTTTTTCCTTTTATTGTACAAAAACGTCGACCATTTTAAAAAGTACATTTACTGTACAGCTTGCATTTCACTTATTTTACACCTCACTGTAATTCATTCCCCAGCCTAATCTGTATCTAAACATAGGCAGCAATGCAAACTACCAGCACCCCGCTTAGGAAATTCATGCACTGAAAAGACCATAGGAAAATTTTTGAAGCTCTCTTCTGACCTTTTAATCACTTGTTACCTTCTGCAACAGAATTTCTCAAAAGCTGACTTGCTCTGAATTCTTGCCTGTCTCATGTAATGAGCAGATGTGGCAAAGTAAGGATTTGTAACATGATGAAAGTTATGATGACAGGTCTTTCTCTGTCAAATTTTTATGTTTTTACAGGCTAACACTGAACTGCAGCACTTTTTTTTTTAATTCAGCTTCTGACAAGAACACATAAAAAGCATATCAAAGGCAACAATAAATCCACTAAAATACTTCTCTTGGTTCAAACAGATCTGAACTTTACAGGACTGTGCAGATCGTACTCAGCTTGAATTTACTCATAAATATCAACCCTAACATCTCAGGACTCACGGTACCCTGCACATCCCTTCTACCACCTAAAAATAACCCCATGTGTTACTTGGTGAGGGGAATCGAGATGAAGATATGCAGGGATATTTAACTGGCAGAAGGAAAAACCAAACCCAACGCCAAAGACAATGATAAAAGGAAAACAGTCCTCTCTCTCCCCTGGGCAGTAAAGCAATTACGAGCAAGAGAGCTGCTCCGTGGTTATTATTGCAGGCTGAAGTGGTAGCATTCTCCATGATGATCACAAATGTCTCCACTGGGAGGAGGGAAGTGGGAGGATTTACCAAGCAGCAAATCCTCAATTTCCCTCCCCCTATTCCCAGCAATTCCTGCTGAACTGAGCTCTGCACAACAGAGAGGTGCGGCCTTAGGCAGCTCCAGCAGATTTACACCCATCTTCTAGCAGAGCCAGACCAGGACAGGGCAGCCATGGGGACCACTTCTGCTTTGCCTGGCTCACCCAGAACTACTGAGGACCTCCAAGGGTCCCACAAAGCTTCTGGCTGAAAGCTGAGGCATTTGGTATCCTTTCTAATATTTTTTTAAACATAGCCTTTTATCCATTTTGCTTTGATTCAGGACACTTTGAAAAACATTTAAAAAATGAAAATTCCAAGTTATTTATTCTCAAAAAAAGTCAAAATGCTTCATCTTAGTGTCAACATTTCTAAGTGTTGTTACACAACTAAAACTTTGCTCAAAATATTTTGATGATAACAAGACAAAAAATGGTAAGAGTGAAATAAAACATGTTGATAACATCTCTCTGGAGCCTGAAAGAAAGAAAGAAAAAAAAAAATCAGAGAGTTTCCATCTAGCTGCAAAAGTAACCAACAGTGCTGACACCTACCAGATCCCTCTACCAAATGGGCTGATAACTGTGTCTAGCTATTCGGGGTACGCCCGTGCAGTGCTTTGCAGGCTGACACAAACTTGTTCTGCCAGTGTGCCAAGCCAAAAGTAATCAAAGAACCAATAAAGTAAGGAGTTTGGCAGAGTGCTGAGCCCAAGCCAATACACTTCACCTCTTGGGCCACATATGAGGTCAAGGCTGGCCGCGCGCTAACACCACTTCACAACTGCTGCCCCATGAGAGTTAGAGCACAGATAACTTGTGAACACCTGCCTTGCAAAACACTCCAGAAACATACTTCTAAATGTCTACAGTATAATTAGACTAACAATAAGGCCCACAAAGTTTAAAACACGTCACCATCCCTAGGACTACTTCCTCTAGAAGTGAAGTGTATTATTAGTGGGATAGAAGGGGAAATGGTCTGCATTGTCTAAGCAATACCTGGTCCATTAAGGGAAAATCTGCCTACTGGCCTGCTGCTTTAGTATTTTCCTGGCTATACCGACATATGGCTCATTATTATTGTGCATTACGATAGCCCCTAAGGAACCCAGCTATATCAGGGCCCCAGTCTGCTAAGCACTTGTACAAACACAGGAAGAGAGCCCCTCCTCTGAAGAGCTTGCTGTCTAAACAGAGGAGACAGACAAAGGGCTGAGATGCTGTGTGAGGGTTTGCAAAACTCATCTTACAGTTGGGATTTATTTTTCCCCTCCAGTTGTTTTTTCTCTTTGGTGAAAAGGGGATTTTGTTTTTCAAGGGACAAAGGAACATGAAGGGAGGGACATAAGAAAGGCTGAGAAGATGAATGGACAGCCTGAACACCAGGAACAGGGAGGTTAATGGGGAGAAACTGAGATATGAATAAGTACAGACAATTTTTACATTTCCATGAGGAAGGGGAACATCTTTTCACCACATGTGCAGCAGATAAAAAGAGGAATAATGGGTTCATATTGCAGGAAAAAGCATTAGATGTGACAGAAAAAAAAGTTTTACGGAAGTAAAACTAAGAAAACCCAGGGACAGACTTCTGGGAAAGCTGGAGAGACACCAACCTTGGAGGGCCTCAAAACCACATTGAACATTTATCAGCAATGACCTAGACAAAAGTGACTCTGCCCAGGGCTGCAGGCTGAGCTCCCTGCCCTTGCAATCACACTCCTGTTCCTGTTGTTCCAGGAGCATCACCTCTATCACATAGTTTTGGGCTAGGATCACTGCTGTAGGTATAAAATAAGCAAGTTTAAGCTCACTCGGAAATACAATCAGAAGTGAAGCCATCTCTTCCCCCATGTTCTTATTCATTTTTGTACTCCTATTTCCCCAGATAACTGCTATCTTGAGATGTCAGTAGAGGGATCACATACACAATGCAATATGTCCAAAAGGGGAAAAGAAAGCCCCGTCTTTTCAACTTCATGTGAAACACCAAACAGTTGCAAAAGTCTGAGTTATGTTTCTTGTGAAATGCTAAAGATGCCACAAGCCCACCATAGATCCTGCAGCCCACAAGCATGGAGAGACAGCTCTCCAGAAGGATAGACAGGAGGAAAGAACAGCAGATGACAGCAGTGCCAGCCATGAGATAAGCCTTTGCTAATTCCTTGAAACAAATCTGTGACACTTAACTAGGGTTGATGTCCTGTGTAATCCCCTTGATTTGTGAAGGATCTCTTTCTACCTCTTCACTGAGGACAAAAGTGAGCACTTAAGTTAACAGAGCTGGAAGCACCAGAGTTTATGATGTGTGTGTGTGGGGAACAACTGATGAGTGTCCAAGTGTCGTCTTTGTCTTGTGAAGCAGCAGTGATATCTAAGCCATCTGCTAGATCCTGTTCTTTGCTTCTCCTGCACAAGACGATCTTTTCCTTTACTGCAGGAAGAGAACAGCAATGCCTTCTCCCTGGTTCCCATTCTGGCTGATCCAAAAATACCCTGCCAACTCCCTCTGCCCTCCGCTATTGAAGGGGACAGACCAAGTGACTCAGAGACAAAAATGCAAAGCAGTAACCACTTATCCACCACTCCCCATGATCACAAACAAGTGCAAATTTAAGTAAGGTCCTACAGGGCATGGATGACGATGCATTGCTTGCATTTTGAGCTTGCAAAGCATAATGCCATGTTTCTGCATTGCTACTGATTTTCTAGCAGGAGAGTCACACCCATAAGAAGTGCTCACCTGAAATACCTTTATTTTCCTGCAACACTCTATTTTGACCATGGGATATGTTCCTTCTCCCCTCCTTTGAAAACCTGTTGAGAAAGAGACCATTATCCTGAGTGGGGGAAAAGGCTCCTATGAAGTCTCTTCTAGTCTTTAGTAGGAGTCTTCCCACGGTCAAGATCAGCCTTCTGCAGAAATAAACTGAAGTTAAGAGCCCTCTGTATCTGCTCTCAGCATCACAGATGCTATTGTTAACAGAGCAGCACTTGGAAGGACTGACATGCTCCAGAAATGCTTAACTTCATGACCTGCCTCTAGCAGAGAAATGAGCTCATTATTGTTATCTTAAAATATTACTAAATTAAAACATTATAATATTGTTTCATTGTTTAGATCCCAAGAACTTTGGTCTGGACTCAGAGGTGGGTTTCTTGTTGGGAGAAAAAGGCAGCTCATGTTTTACTGAAACTAGTTGAATTTCAGAATTGCAGAGCTCTAGTGGTTCAATTGCTTCTGCAGCCTGGAGGAAGCATTGACAGAGATCCTCTCTACCAAACCCAGCCTTCCCCCCTCCATCACCTCCCCAGCCCCACCAGAGCAATTAGCCTCAACATTCAAAGAAAATGGCCGGGGGAGGGAAACCCAACCTAACACTCTAAAGCGTATAACCTGGAATCCTTATTCTGAGCATTTTTCCTTCACTGGTTCATCTGCCTGCAGGGAATTCAGCTAGTTACATTGCTAGACTAAAAAACCCTGAAGTTGTCCTTGAAATGAATGGCTCCATTCATTTAAGTGGGAGTGTGTTCTGGTTTTATTACCTGACCCCATATTTCTACCACAGAATCACAGGGCAAGTAAGTAAAATAACCTGTTCTCAACTGTGGCTGCCTGGTTATATCCTCCCATTACATTAATTTTTGTTATTTTTCTAGGATTAATTCAGTGTACTAGGAAAGGATAATATCCCCCGCCTCCCTGTGAAAACACAGTTTTCAAACATCTTCTGAATGATTTAGTGCCATTCAGCCCATTGAATTTCTGTCTCAGCAATTAAAAGGAAAACCAAGAGAATTAATTAATAAACTGAGAGGAAAAAATTCTTCTAGTATAACCATTATGAAAGCTCACTATAAGCAACAGCAGCCTTTCCATCATCCGCAATGGACTTTATATCAGATCCAAACTGCAGTCATTTATTTCAAATAAAATAGAGCTATTAAATTGTAACCCAAAAAAACCCCAACAGCATTCACACAAACGAGGGGTGGTTTCCCTACCCTTTTCATCATCCTTTCACAAGGTTTTCAGGAGTGCATCTCTGGGAAGTCCCCTTCCCAAAACTGCTAGACAAGAAATTCCATATCTCAGACATGTGGGTGCACAGCTGCGCCCATGCTCCAACCCTGCCGCTCAGGCAGACGTCTCGGCGTGGGCACTGGCCCGAGCCCCCGGAGCTCAACACATCCCAGTCCAGGGTTCACCTGCGCCAGCTGCCCGGAGCAGGGGTGGGGTGGTGCACCCACGGGTGCTCCCACTCGAGCATCCCCAGGGTTGCACCCCCAGGCATGCTCTTGGCCCCTCCTGCACATTGAAATAATCACTCTCATAAATTTGACCAGATATGCAAATAGGTCTTTGTCACTACCAAGCTCTGTAACAGATAAATATACCTTATGGACTAAATCATTATCTAACTGCCTTTTTTTTTTTTTTTTTTTAATGGAGCTGGGCAATTATTTTTAAACCCTGCTATGAGGAATAATAGCTGACTTCACAAGGCTGGCTGTGAACAGCCCGTAATGCTTGGGGAAAGTCCAGGCTGAAATGCTCTGGGGTTTAATGACATGTTACATAGGGAGAAAAAATGTATTTGGAAGGAAATACCATTAAAAGAGGTAAGAAATAAAATGCTGTACTGTAAAATGCTTATAAGAGGGGGAAAAAAAAATCTGACTATTCCATTTTCAAAAGATTTCAGAGCTTGTCTGCCTGGTCTATGATGAATAAACTAAAGAAAAATATCCTGGTTCTGGATAGAGCTGAAGGTGACCTTATGGGACCTTTTTTGTTCTGGGAGACAAACTAAGGAAAATAAAACAGGTGCTATTGTTAAGAAAGGGATATTCAGCCATAGGATGATTATGATTCTTCAAGCTGTAGAAATGCAGTCAGAAAAGTCTGCAGCAGCTTTAACTTCTATTAATAGTACAGAAGCATGTTCTGGCATTAAAATAATGAGGAATGCTAATTCCAGATCCCTTTTGATCCCATCTCTTTTTCTTTCTTTTTTTTTTTTTAATGACATATCTATTCTTTTTATTTTAATGTTTCTGATTATTCCGGAGATAATTATTCATAAATAGTTTCCAGTAAAACCTGTTTAATAACCCGTTTTCACTTAGCATCCCCAAGCAACACAAAATTTCTAATTACTTACATCAATGGTCACCTCTCAAAGATGACAGAGACCTCCCAGAAAGAATCCCATTACAAATGAGCTCGCTGGATTCCTGGGCTCGTAAGTCACAGTCTGTCTGTTCTATACATATGGTTTCTACAGAACCCATTTGGTGGCTATAAGCCATATAACGCTGGCATTTCTAAAGCGGTCTGATTAGATACTCTTTTCCTGACTATCCTTAAAGGAGAATTTTGCAGCTGGAAAATTCAGTTTCTTTAAAAATCCTAGTTGTGTAATTGTTTTGTGTTTTTTTTTTTTCTTAAAGCAGATAATATATATTTTGCCTGCAAGCAGCAAGGTCACATAGATACCACAGCACTAAGAGCTTTTTCAAACAATTAAAAAAGTCTTGATCAGCAATTCATCTATCAAGAGACCCATGAAACAAAAGAGTGCTGTGATGTATATCCAGTATCTCCTGTTAAACACGAGCTTGAGACCCCCACTGCAGCCAGCACCCTATAAATGAACAGAAGAAAGAAGCCTCAGCCCCAGAAAGTTTTCAGCCCACGTTAGGAAAGATGTAACAGATATCATTTTATCTTGTAAGTCTTTCTGAGCTGCTCTACCACCTATCTTTACAGCATGGTGGAACACTGGTCCACATGTGGGGTGCTTAGGCACTGCCAAAAAATGGGGAAAACTGGGGGTTTTTGTTTTGTTTTGTGTCAACACGTATCAAATGAGAAAGAGGTAGCAACAAGGAAAATGGCACCAGTAAATCTGGTTTCATTCGTTGGGAGAGGCAGTCTCGATGATCTGGCTACTAGCTACCAGCTCAGCGTGATTTAATTAAATAACTATGAATTGCTAATGGGAATTCCTTTCCAGTGTTGCCTTTCTGAAGAGAAAAATGGAAGATGACAGCCAAACACCTGCCAGCCAACGCAAGGAGGGAGCCACCGCTCACTTGCGTGGTTGCTCCTTTCTCATCTCTGCATTATCAAAGCAGCAAGCGAAGCGCGGGCTGGTGCACAGCTCCTCTCCTCAGGCAGTTATCAATGTCAATCCTTATCTGTCTGACTGTGACCACAAATAATGAATGCTAATGGAGGAGCACATGTTCCTGTGTCAAGTATGGCATGTCTCATTTTGTGACTCAGGCTAGGAGTAGTATTGATACAGCACGCTGGTGTAAACATCAGCTCACAGCAGACAGGTAAATAATGACAAGAAATTCCTCCGCTTCAAGGAGCTCGCAACACAAAGGTACTCTGGATACGACAACGAGAAGAGAATGACAGTGCTTGATAGCCACAGTACTTTGGAGGGTGGCGGGGAGCTCTTCTGGAAGCAGCAAGGTACAATACAACTCAATACAGCATCGTGCAGTGTTTTTAACTACTCGTCCCATGTATGCAAAGGGGCTGGAGGAGACCAGGGAGCCAAAAAGTTAAAAAAGCAGCATCAACAGAAGAAAAAAGTTGCTGAAGGGGTGACAATGTGAGAGAAAACATTGCTGTCCAGATGCAGGCAGGAAGGAAATTCAAGGACAAAGATCATAAAGAACAGGCTATACTGGCTGTCCCGTTCACCATGTACAGGGTGCCACCATCCCTTGGGCAGACACGGGCAACTTCACCTTCACTAAAACCGCGTAGAGAATAACCAGCTGTGGTGGAGATACACGCAGCTCTGGGTGTGTCTCCTAGGAGCTGCTTCCCTTGAGAGCTGAAAGATGTCTCCTGTTAGACTCAGCAAAGGTCTGCTTATTTCCACGTGGAAATAAGGTCTGCTCCTATCCACGTGCATAGGAAAGAGCCTGACTGAACTGGTTTCCAAGGCATCTCAGCTTTACTGGAACAGACTTTGGGAGGAGATCCCACAAGAAGTATTTATTAGAGGGAATTTCAGAAGCGTAATGTGGAAGACAGTAACATTGGGAATAATCAATAGATGTACATCACTGGTATCAGGCAAAGTCCCAATCTTTACCCTGGCTTACTAGCCCAAGAGCTGCCAAAGACCAAAGCCATGCTCAGCAAGGACCAGTCCTAAACCCAGCCCAGCAGCCTCTAATGAAAAGCAATTCAGCACACTGTGACTCACTAAAAATATACACGGCGCACGTACTGCGTCGAGCAAGCAGATGCCTGCGTTTTAAATCCACCTGACAGTCAGAGTGAGGAGTCCTCTGTGAGACACACAGACAGTGTATCTCTGAGCACCAGGCTGGCATCATGCAGGGGTTTACTGAGCACACAGTCAGCCTCTCTGGACGTATTTCAAATGACAAGCTATATGCAGCGTAAGACTGAAGCCTCTAAATGAAGATTAGTCATTGCAATTCTTTGTTAGCAGGTACTGTAAGTAAAAGTGTATTTCCAGTTTAGTGAAGCAAGTGCATCTTGCTTTTAACTTACCCTCTGAAGTGCTGTCACCTGTCAAAATCTCTTCCCTAAGTCGTGATACCACACATCAGAAGTGTTGCAGATGCAGACACATTGCCTCATGGCAAAGGGCTGACATTTCTTGGTGAGGTCCCACAGCCCTCTGCCACTACGATAGCAACATTCTGCCAGAAAAATCAGTATGTGTCCCTGAGGAGAAGATTCCTGGATATAAAAATAAAGAACAACTAAAAAGCATGTTGTCAGAGGTATACGGCAGCCTGGAAAAAGACACAGAGATCATGCCAAATCACTTTTAAACCAAGCTGAACCATACAGCCCAGAGAGGGAGGAAGGAAGGAAACAAACCCCAACCCAACCACCCTACAGCCATACCACTCACCCATCAAGCACTGGGGTGACCTAATCCCTTTGTAGGTTCGTTAGCAGGTTCCCAGCTGAAGCACACCAAGCCATGGGCCTTCCAGTGACCACCACCACCTGCCACACAGCCCCTTGATATTCAGCTGCATAGAAAAGCAATTAGAGTCAAACATGAGCACTCTGTGATATTGAGCAAAGACTGACAAATAGCATAAACAGCTTTTTTTATTCAGTACCGCCAGGCTAAACTTGCCTGCTAGCTTGCAAGTAATTTTTAACTAGGTAATTGAGTCTGCTGAAGCAGATGCTACCTTCTAAGAAGCTATTTGACTGTCTGCTGGCTAGAGAAGCCAAAATTCAACATGTGACCAACTAGCTCCTCTTTCCTTTAGCTCTGCTTTCACAGCTCAGGTAGCAACAGGAAAAATACCTGCCTTTATAATGTTATGGAGATTCGTGCATAACCAGTAATAACGAACTAGGCGTCTATCTGCACACTGCAACTCCCATAGCTGTAGCAAAGCTAGTTTTAAACCAGCTCTGAAACTGATGGTAACGACTTAACACAAGTTAATCACCAAAGTTTTTAGCCAGCTTCTGGAGTGGCTTTTAGAGCTGCGGTGAACTAATTGTCAAAATGTCTCTATTAAAGCTGGTGAATACGTGTCTGAGGCAGTCACTGAAGCACAGACGTACCCCTTGGTTACACCAAAGTAATAGAGCAGGAGCTGGTCTCCGCTATTCACCTTCACAGAAAACTAATGAAGGTATCTCAATCCATCACAATTCATTAGCAACCCAGGACAGTGACAGCTCTATTATTTTATTTTTACCAAACCTGGCAGGGACTGTGTCTCTTTGTTCCAGGTTTTGATGTGTCTGTACTTTCCCTCCCCTTTCTGTACGCCAGTCATTCCTACAGGACACATTTCGGTCCCGCTGGGGTGGCACGGGGAACCGGCGCGCCTTTGAGTCCAGGCACACCGACGCTGCTAAGGCCAGCTTGGGTATTTTGCCACTGAAATAGAAGTACTATACTTTATAGATGGATTCTTTTTGCCCAGGGTTGAAGTATCAGCCCTGAAGAAGGGCTTGTGTGCCCATAGCTCTGACCATGGATGTTTACTGTATGAGCCAGCCTAACAGAAGACATTACCTGCAGTGCAAAATTTGTCTTTCTGAAATTAATATTCGCTTGAAGGCTGTTAACCACCCATACAGGGTGCTCAGGAAGAGCCTTTCAGGGACCAGTTCTCACGCCTCTGGTAACAATCATTGTCACCTGCACTACTCATAACGCCATTGATTTCTGGCTCTGGTATATCACTGCCTGAAGTACTATTTTGGGAGGTAGCATTTTTGTGACTAACAGCTTTCAAGCGGTTTTGTAGGCCTACTAGCAGAATAGAGCGCTATTCAGTGGGAGCAAAGACATCAGATTTGGTTCAGATGCTGGTATTCGAGATATGTGGCACCATTCCCAGAGGCATTAGAAGAGATTCTCTGAAAAATAGCATGAGAAATTGATCCTCATTTTTCTTCCTCTTCTGGTTTCCGATCCACTATAAACTAGTGATGTGTCAGAAAGCACCTGTGGAAATGGTAATCAGGTAACTTGTCCTTTGCCTGCCAAAGAAATAAGGCTTTGAGAAGTACAAAAAGCTTACTGAACTACAGAGAGCTTTTGGATTTAATAATAATAATAATAATAATAATAATAATAATAATAATAATAATAATAATTTGGTGCTTNTAATAATAATAGTAATAATAATAGTAATAATAATAATAATAATAATAATAATAATAATAATAATAATAATTTGGTGCTTTTAGCAATAGGACATGCTCTTCTGCTGCCTTTTTGTGTGTTCTTCACCTGCAGGACATGACAGAAAACAATCCATAGCCATATACACAGGGGCCAATCGACCCACACAGCCCGCAGCCCCTCTCTTTTCGAAACCCTGTAGACACTTATGTCTTACCATCCTTATCACACCCAGAGGGAATTTCAGTGAGCCTTTGCACCTCAGCTTGGAAGAGTTAGAACCTGAAAACCCAAGATAAATTTCTCTCAGCATTTCTCTCTGCACTGACTGCAGATATTGTTAGTATTTTTTTTTTTACTTGTATTACTATAGAATACATATTAATAGCATTATATAGATGCTTTAAATAATTTCAGTAAGCAGCAGGTTGTTACAAAAGCTATCAATGAGCTGGTGCCAGGTACCCAGCAGAAAGCAGGATGGCATTCGTTAGACGTGATGCGCAGTGATGTGGACTTATAGGAACATCCTGATCAGTCTTCGAGGCTTAGAGATGGTCTCTCCCTGTGCAACCGCTGGCAAATTCTCCCCACACGTTAGCCTATCAAAGCATATACCAACAACAGAATTGAAAAAACACAAAGAACGAAGGAGACGTGCTGAAACTGAATTTAGAAACCAGAAAATAAGCCCACCTGCTATCATTTCCACTCACGCGTGCTTCCAGTTGACTACTGAAGCAGCCCTGCAGAAGGCAAAATTGTGTTGGGCTGGTTTAGGCCTGATTCTGCCTTATAGAGGTTTGGCAATGCCACAGGTGACAGAGCGAGTCTGTAAATCAATGCCCACCTGCACACAGAAGACATTGCCATCGCAGTTCTCAATGAGTGCGTCTTCCACGCCTAGCCTGGATGGGTGTTGTCCCTCCTGTTGCATACTGCTAGGAGAATGACGAGGGAGGACTCAGTCAGCCTGCTGCGTACCCCAAATGGCAGCCGGTGAACGCAGGCTGGGAACAGTTTAAACACATTAACCAATTTAATTTTGTAAACGTGCGTAATATATTGGCTAACTAATAATCGAATTGCCTCTTAATGTGTGTTTATCCTAACAGCGATGGGTATCAAAATTCTAGGAACATCAAAATGATGCTTATGCAGTTCTTCCTGGTTTTTTGTATTTTTATGTACTGAAACCTCACGCTTTCCATCCAAGCCCAAGCTTACGCAATAAACGTTGTATCTCTGCTATATCAAAGTAAGAATTAATGCTCTATTAGAGAATGCTCTATCATCTTAGCATCTTCCTAACCCTATAGGCAAATAAATAATCTATTAATAAAGGCATGTCCAAGTTCAAAATGGAATTGTACTCTATACGTTTGTTTTCTCTTCATTTAATCCACATGAAAACCCTGAAAGGCCCGTTCACTCCTTAACAAAGGTTTACGAAAGGATGAAAAAAAATCTGCTGTATCAAAATAATTATATAAAACATTAGTCTGAGAATAAAAGGCCGGGATCACAAAACCCATTCAGCTTTCAGATTTAATCTTTTTAATATGAGGCTAGATTAAACAACATGAAGTGAAAGGGGTTAAGTATAAATCCATATAGATGCCCAAAGTATTTACAGTGTGCATTAAATAAATCATTTCATGTGAAAGGACAGTTATTGTTACTGGAAAGGTTTCCTAATTCACTTTCAGATAAAAATAAAGAGGGCTGCATTTAGAAGCTTTGTACACTTTTTCCCTTCTGACAGCTTTCAAGTGGCAGCATATTATTTGGTCGCTGCTACATACAAAGTGTCTTAATTAAAGGTTGTCTAAAAATATAGAACAGTTTCACAACCACATCTGCCATTAACTCTTCTGACATTCTGGTGGCATTAAGTACCAGAAAATTCTCCTTGTAGGAAATAGCGTTCCTCTCCCTGCGCTCCGCCTCACAGCAATCCTAACAAATTTTAACAGCATGTTGCGATCGGTACGCACCATCGCTGGGAAGGTTGGCACTGCCTGTTCTCCGGCGCAGCGAAATGGCTGTTCTTCCCCCAGATCCAGGCTCCGCTCCTAGCAGAGACACAGTAACCCCGCGCCGTACCTGAAACCCGGGACACTGAAACTGCCTGGCAGCTTTGGACCATGTCCTAAAAAGCGGCAACTTACGGCTGCCACGTCTTGGGCGCTCTGCTCGCCATCCGGGGGCTGTGGCTGGATCCTGAGCCCACCTCAGGATCCTGAGCCCACCTGGCCAGCATTTCGCTGCCAGTTTGTGCGTGGCCCACGGCATCAGGCGGTGACCCAGAGCTGGTCCCAGCCAGCCCTGCCACCAACGCGTCCCTCGGCCACGTGCAAGGGGAACAGCGGTGGCCACATCCCAACCCGACTGGCTCGGAGGATGCGAGGCATTGTGAGACCTCTCCACCTTGTACTCAGGATAAAACTGATGCCAAATTGATGCCAAAGAGACCACAGCAGAGGAAATCCAGGAGTTATGATATGTGGCTGGGGATTCTACACAGCTAGGTTATGAGAAACAGAATCATCAAAATTATTCCTCAAGAGAAAAATCAAACCACTTTGCTTTTTCATGCAAAGGAATCATTCCACAGGCAGAAGTTTGGAAATCTGGTTTTCTTCAGTTATGTCTTGTGTGCGCATGGCAGAAGGCTGGGTTCTCGGGTGTCTAATAATGCAACTGAGCCAATTCTGCAGTATTTTCCCTAAACGGAGCACTGATTTGTTTTCCCTCTGCTGGCCTGCCTCTTCTTATGAAATTTGGAGGACTGCAATATCCTTCAGCCCTTCGTCTCACAGTCAAATTTGATTCGAATCAGCCTTTCTCCACCTAGTTATATCACAGAGGAGAGGCACTGGCACTGACCGGCAAAGTGGGAGCATATACTTCATTTCCTCAAGAAGTTTGGCTAAAACAGGGCTAGTTCAACTCATTTAAGATCAGGTACATTTAAACTAGAGGGAAATGCATACTGCCTGCAGAAGTCCTCTCTCATTTTGGCTACTTAGGCACATATAAGCCATATTTGCAGTTACCTGCAGTAAATACAGTTCACGGTTTAAGGAAAGGACCGACTGCCTAGTGAAATTAGGGAGTACTCTTCTTCCAAGTGCCTACATGCAATGTTGAACAAACTGAACTAGAGACTTTTTTGACTCAGAAGCCATTTTATTTCCTCCAGAGACTCAGGTTTGCTTGGTGCCCAAGGACAGCGACTTTTTAGACCAGAACTGTGCTGCTCTCTAGCAAATGCTACACCCCTAAGACGCACCCACTAGAACAGAGATTAATTTATTGAACGTCATGCAGGCAGTTTGCTGTTATTTAGCCTTTTCTGTTGTTGGTGTTTTTTTTTCTTCTTCTTCTTAAAACCTAGATGCTTAAGCCACTTGTATTGATTTTTTCAAAGGTTAAAATACCTCTAGTGGATGTGTCCTAATGGAGCATTCGAGCTCAAAGAACAAGCTGTGTGACTCACCAGCTGTTAAGCAACCTTTAATACACATGATTCTGAGAACTGCAAAGAATATAGCACTACAAAGTACCTTAGGCTCCCTGGGAAGATCCTGATAATAAAAACTACATTCTCACATTATTCCACTAGACAGATACGTTGATTGCTGGGATATCTGGCGTCTTTGGGGAAAAGGTGTTCCCACATAAGTGGAACATCAAACTAGAAGATTCCTTTATCATTCTGAAGGGGTTTCAAGGTAATTTATTCTAGTGTGAAAACTCACTGGAAAATTATTGTACAGCTTACTTATGTTTCAGACCATCAGAGGCAAGACTTAGCTCTTCCCTGTGTTTGTACAGCACCTAGCACAAGAATGGCCCAACCCCAGTTAACATATTTCAAGTATTTATGACAAAACAGACCTCTGATGCTCTTATCATGCATTTCCTTCGCTCACCGTCTCCTCCTGAGAGACAATGCTCTAACAGGCATACAGAAATCAACTTTGACTCAGAGCTTCCAGAAGTTGAACAATTCTGTAAAGCTCAACTGGCACAAAATTAACAATCCCTCCGTGGAATTATAATATAGAAGGTGAAACTCACACGAAGGACGTGTAAGATGCACAGTGGTATGATTTGTGACGTTACACGTTTAAAGACAGTCATGGCAGAGGGAGAATTTGCACTGGAAAGAAGGAGGAGCCTGGGATCAAAGCCAAGAAGTGGGGAAGCGTTCATGTCAGTGGGTTTCAGCTTACTGGGCCAGGATTGAAACTGCTTCGTGAAGATGCTCTAGGTGAATACTGCTCCAAGAAAGCATTGTTCAACCCACCGGTTCGGAAACAGACACTCTGAAGCGAGTTTCACTCATGTCCTTCGCCCCTTCAGAAAGACTGTTTTTGCTTATGGTTTCAGTGGGGCTGACACTGCACCTTGTCTCTTCCAAGAGCGGCAGAGCAGCGTAAGCCGGAGTGTGTTATATCTGAGTTCATTATTTTAAAAAGCGGAGAAGGAAGGGAGAAGTGCCTATACCTCCACATCTCCTTGCTCTGTTATTAATGTTTTTCAGCTGTTTTAAATTAAGATAAATGTCTGAAATACAATGGCATTATGTTTGAACTCCATTCGGTTCAATATAAGTAGATTTTAAACAGGAAACTGATGGTCCTTTTGAATGTGAAACTCTGTATTAGAACCAAATGTAGCTCTTTAATCTCATTTGGTACATATACTAAAGTCATTATTACTTTATGAAACCTTTTTAAAGATTTATATATTCCATTGACTTGGACTTACATGGCAACTGCTTTTTCTTTTAGGTTTAAAATTAAGACAGGAAAAAAAAATCTTCAACATTCTCAGAACTGTTTTATTTCTTTCTTGGCACAGAAAACCGTTAAATGAAGTAATTTTCTCCATTGTGCAGCACAGCTACAGCTACTTGTATGTCAGTCAAAATGTACTTTACCCAGAAAACTCATAGTTGCCTTGTTACTGCAAAACTGAGGTTAGTCCTATTGGTCTGGTTACACAGTCACCAGATATAACCTCTGAAAGGGAGAAATAAAGTGCATACTCTTGCTGTAGAGTCTCTTACTCATGCTGAAAGTCCGGCAATCGCAGTGGCGTTGAGCGTGGAGTAACGTGGCTGTCACAGCCTGAACAGAGGCTCCGAATCCAGCCAGCTAGAGGTAGGTATTTCATCGTGTCTGAGAGAGGAAAAACTATGCAAGAATTTTAATACATTCAATGCCCGAAGTAGGAATTTGTAAAGGCTATGGATTATTATGTGAGAAGCAACAAGAATAAAGGCATTATCCATCTGACCACTCAGAACCCTGTCCTGATTTTCTAAGAAAACCATAATGTCATAAATAAGCTAAATAAATATTCCTAGAGGTATAAAGTAAATCAAACAAAAAATACATCATAATAAAACCCAACGAAGAGAGAAACCTCGCAGGCATATTGTTTGAATACTTCTTTCTGTTTCAGTTAACTGATTGTTTGTGTTACTATTACTGGAGATTGCACAGACCTCAAGCAAGATATCACATCACTGTCATGCTGGGTAACTCGTAAACACAGAGAAGCCCTGCTCCGAAGGATGGACAACAGAAAGCCCAGCCATCGGGCGAAGCAGAAGTGCTGCTCCCTCCGTTTGACCAAACGGAGGCATTGAGTGATCTGCGTAAAATTACAGATGATGGTTGTAGCAGACCTGGGACCTGAAAGCAGATCTGTCACAGCCCAGTTAAGTGCCTGCTCCAGAAACCACACTTTTACTGGCTTTTCACTTTTGTTTTTCTCATGTGATTACGTACAGTTTAAATTGTGCCCTGGCCAAGCAGGCTCCCAGGGCAGTCGGCTTATCTGGGAAGAACAGAAAGAAATGCCAAAAGCTGAACCATACAGAAAGTCCCTCCGCCAACAGCCAGGTCTGGCTCAGAGAAGATGTAACGGGGTCAGGCTCTTTCCTGGCACCATTCACAGTTAATTGAGGGATTTTGAAGGAAAGGTGCTTTCTAGAGAGCCAGCGTGGGCAGCAAGGTCAGAAAGCTCCCGATGGGGAAACCAGAGCAAGTTTTGCACAGATGCCAGTGCTGATCTGCTTCGACAGGAGGAGGGATGGAAAAGTCGCATTTCGCACAAAGAAACTGAAAACACAAGTGAATGGGTTTGCTCTGTCACTTGGGCAACTTCCTTTCTCTTCAAAGAGGGCCGATAATGAGGTTTAAACACCAGTTTAGAAGCTCATCTATAGATTAACAGGCAAGCCTAAATTGTTCTAGCAGAATTAATTTTCGTCCTGAAAACTTTGCTGATGTCAAGTGGCCTCCAGAAATGGGCAGAATAGCTCCACTGGAGCAAGGTGCTACTCAGCAGACGGGTGGAAGAAGCTGTGTCCTATACAACTCAGTGTCACCAATGAGCACTATATTCTTCTGGGAGAAAAAAGACAGTCTGGAAGCCAATACCGCCCTGTACTATGGAAACACACGGCTGAGACCTGCTCTACCAATTCCTTGCCCTGCAGTTGTTTCTTGTGACATGAAGAAGATGAAAGCAAGAGAAAGCAGCCACCAGAAGTCCTCCTCAACTCTCAGCTAACCAAGAAAGAAGTCCGAAACCTCTAAGCAGTTGCCACCTTTGCCACAATTTCCCCTTTTCCTCTAGAGACTTGAACAAGAGCAGCCATGCGACAGACAGGCACCTGGGTCACCCTTCCTAGGAGGAACTCCAAGGAGAAATTTATCTTGCAGTCACTGCTTTTTTGGGGTAAAAAAAAAAAAACGAATCTTGTGTTAAATATCTTCTAACAAAACTGCATATGGAACAGTTTGACCAAAGCTGCAGCAGAAGATCGTGAAGCCACCTGCTCAGCTCCTCCTGTCAGCAGCGAAGCAGGAACCCCGTGGAAAGCGCCTTGGGAGCAATCCCAGAACAGCAGCTTTCCCCGTGGACCCTGCCAGCCCGTCGTGCAGCAGTAGGCGATCACAGGGGCTCACGCTCCCCTGCGGATCCCGACTGACAGAGCGCTGAAGGGAGAAACCGCAGAGAAAAGTGGCATCAGGGCCACACTCAGGGGGGGTAAAATCCAGCACCAACATTTCCAGCTTCTTTATTTGTTCTAAATTGTCTTTTATGCAGAAAGGAGGCCTACCTCTCCTGACACAAATATTACAATTGGGGAAAACCAATGAAAATTAATGCTCTATTTTTTTTTCGCGGTGATGCTTCCGTATTCCACAAAACATGTATTACCCTTTTCTGACGACCAAATTTAAGTGGAGCCATTTATTATAAGGAAATTAGCCTCTCTACCCCTTTGCTACTTCACAATTGAACCCACTTAAAGATAGTTCTTGATTAAACACCATTTATCCATCATCTTTACTTTTAATGACTTTCCATTTTTTGAGAGAATGAAGAATAACCCGCAGGGCTCAGTGTTCCCGCGCGGGATATCCATTCCCTCAGCTCTGGGCACCAGTTTAGGCACAATTCAAAGGATCAGAAATTGGTACCCACGCACCCTGAAGAGCCCGGGGAGAGGGCAAGTGCCAGCTCACACTCATGATGGGGAAAAGTCCTTTCTCTCCAGAGAAAAAGTTTTGTTCTCACCCAGCCAAGGAAATGCTCTGCTCAGCGAGAGTTCCCTTATACTACCAAGTTACTATAGTGCCTACCACACTCCTTTTCAGCATTCCGAGCTGCAGACACAGCAGACCTGTGCAAAATGTATAGTTCCCAGTATAGCTGTTCAGGCAGAAAACATTCACCTGTTCTCATACATCTTTCAGCAATCCATTTTGTTAAAGGGGGGAATGATAACATACTAAGTTAAACTGATACCATGAGAAATACATCATTAATCTGATTTTTTTTCACAGCTTCTGCTAGTCAGAACTGAAACAAAAACATTCTGTGTTCAGGTAAGACTAAGTGATGGTAAGACATGAGACGACCTGGGACCTATTTGCAGCCACTGGTGTAGCTATACCAGCAGAAAACCTCGCTGGCTGGCAGCAAAGCTGTTACTTGTTCACACGGAGAGAAAAAGCCCCTCTAGCCCAAACTACTAGAGGCTTCTGATTTTAAGAAACTCCTTCAGTCCCAGCAGATATTAAAATTAAGAGACAGCCTCTCTATTTGATGCTACACCCTAAAGAGTTGTGAGTCCATAAATTTAAGAGTGCCCCAGCTCTTCCCAGCCAGTTCCCAGGATGCTGCAGCACCCTCCTCGCAGCGGGGATGCGGAAGGGTACGGCACAGGCTGGTAACGACGCTTCTCTTAGCAAACAGCAACTGGAGATTCCCTTGGCCATCTTCACCCATTGCGAGTACGCCTGGTACTGGTTCCAGTCCTGAAGTGAGGGACAAGCTGCCGTCAGACAAGTACCTTTCATGGACCAGGCCCTGGAAAGGCATCGTTCAAGTGAAAGCAAATTACATTAATGAAGCCGAAGAAGAGTCGCACTCTGGCCCTGTGAGAAGTATGCCAGTCTCTTCCTACCTGGCCCCTGTCCACAAATGTTTGTGTGACCATCAGTTTTCCATTTGCATTTGATTTATCTGGGACATTCAGTTGTCTTGTTACTATGTGTATGCTGCCACATTCATTACTAGTGGGGCAAATGCAGCTTAAACGGACAGGAGCAGGGTGGAGAAAAGGACAGCATGAACAGGTAAGGTGGAGAAAGGAGGTGAGGAGAAGGAGAAGCCCCTTTCAGAGCCAGAGGTTTCCAGGAGGATGCACAGAGGGGAGACAGATCTGGCTGGAGGAAGCCTTTAATGCCCATTTGGAAATCACCAGAGGTTTTAACAGTTGGCTCCAGAGAATGCAACCAGCTTTAATGTTAACTCAGACATTAACCTGCCATTTCAGGTGAGCTCGTTCTTCTTTAGCTTGTTGTACTGGAAACATCTGCAGGTATCTTTTCAGAATTAACTTGCATACAGTTATGTCAAAAAAAAAAATAAAAAAAAATCAACCCCAAACCAATTGCTTCCCCACAATTAAGTTGCACGTGCAATTTGAGGCTCTCCGCACACAGCCACAACCAGCCCACGCCCCACACGTGCATTTACGGTACCTGCCAGGCTGCCCCTCGAGGTGCTGAGCTCCTGCTCTGCTCAGACTGGGGTCACCAGTGGCGTAAGCCTTGGAAAGTGGGGAGCTGTGCTGGCAACCTGAGGAGAAGCTAAATCTGCTTTTAGGGTCTTACACAATGTTGTGACCACTGGATGGGTAGGACTGGGCCAATGCAAATTCACTTTGCCTTTGCAGACTTGTTTTAAATTTTTTAATGGGGTAACTCTGTACGGGAAGACTTCATGCCAGATCAGCAGCTAACCTTGTCTGGCTCACTGTCAGCCGTCCTCCCACAGCAAGCATAAAGCTAATCTGAAAACATAAAGCTGCATAAACTTTGCATCATTCATCCTGGCTAATTTGACAGAAGTGTGATTGCGCTGTGCCTCTTGATTCAGATCAAATTTATATTACCAGGTGATAACCTGCATCGTGAACAGCCCCTTATTAATGATCATGACACCTGGGAAAACGTACCTGTGCCATGCCCCGGTGTCACCTCGCATCCATTCTCTTTGAAACCTAAGGAATTGCCTGGAATCTAATCACATTTTATGCTAACAAACAAACAAACAAACAAAAAAAAGAAAACCAAATTAAACTTAAAGCATGGAAATTGCCTGGAATCTAATCACATTTTATGCTAACAAAAAAAAAAAAAAAGAAAAAAGAAAACCAAATTAAACTTACAGCATGGAAATTGCCTGGTTTAGTGCAGCTAAAGCACTGATTGATCTGATTGGGAATTTCCCCTTAACTTCCAATAACGCAGCAGCTTTTAGGGGGCAGTGCTGGTGGTTCTCCAGGCAGTCACTACAGGGCTGTGCCTGCTGCATGAAAGGTCCATTCTCTACCTCTACCTGACATTTGGCTGTTCCCTCTATGCTGCTTTCTCAGCGTACCTCCCCTTTCCTCTGTTTTGCTACGTCTGTTAGATTTGTGCTTCTAAAGCAAGCCTCCCCCTTTCCCATTTGCATGCAGAAGAGTGGCTCCAGACTGGTTTGTACTAGTAGGTTTCTCCTCAAAATTAAACTATTTGAATTTAGAAGGTTTAGCAGCACCTGCCTAGATAGGTACCAGCAGATATCTGGGTGATTGCAAATGCTCATTTCCCTGAAATAAACCACATCTCACTGTGTGACTGGAACGTCTGGATTCAAAACCTTTATTCCACCCAGTTGCCTTCCCTGTCTTTTGCTTCTCACTTTGTGCGTGCAAGTGCTCTACACGCTCAGGGACTTGCTTGGCTTGAGATAGGTCCACACTTGGCTTGGTCTTTTCTCTCTGGTATTATTGGCTGTTTCGCGCTGAAATCCACACTTCCTAGCTTTCTTTCAGCCGTTTATGTGATGCAGAAAGGAGGAGAAATCCCTCCAGCCCCCTTTGCCCTCCGCACACACTCCGGTCTGGTCTCTGAGGGCTGTACCAATACGCTATTTACATCTCCATTCCTCAAGCAGAACGTTTTACAAGGACGCGTAGTGGGCTGCAGCTCGGAGCCCACTCTAAGTCATCTCCATCTCGCTCAGTCAAGGCTAGCACCAAAACCTTGCACAAAAACACAACCCGAAGCAAAAATGCCACATCAGACCATCCTTTCACCCCAGGCATCCCTACTGAGAGGCAGCTTTTTCCAAAGCTCCTCTCCAGCTTAAACGCAAGTCGTGCTTATTGTCCCTTCGCGAGGGGAGGTCCGCGGGCACATCGTCCCCTCCTGGCCCAAGGGCAGAGACAGCCCCTCATCACCCTCCTGCCAGCACGCAGCTGCAGTGGCTGTGTGAAACCAAGGTCCCCGCAGACCCTGCGGCACCACCTGGAGCGTTAGGACGGCACTGGAGGGGGTCGTTCCCGGACCCCAGAGCACCCTCCTCTCTTTTGGCTTTGCCTCTTCCATTTCACAGGGTGCTCTCAGCTGTGCGAGCTGGGCAACGGAGTAGCCAGACCGCTCCAGTCCTATGAGGCCAACAGGGCCTATTGGAACGTGTTATTTTTATCCCTTTCCAAAATATTTTCATTTGAGAGGATCATAAGTAGTAACAGAAAAAATAAGGCAGGTATATAAATGCAAAAATTGAAAATGGACTAGTTATTTGTAAACATTCCCAGAGCAATGAGAAAAAGTCAGGTTGTTCTGGCAAGTAAATGGAAACGTTTTGCTGTATTTTGGTGAGTAAATAAGGCAAAAAGAAAAGGCCTGGAGTCTTCAATGTTAGCAGTTTTTATTTAGAAAAGCAGAAAAGATAATCCAGAAAAATAATTCGTACAGATAAATGGGTCGGAAACATTGGTTTCCAGGGGTGAGTCCTGTACGAACACCATGGGTTTCCATACTGATATAAGAGAACAAAAAGAGCAAGGCAACATGAAAAAAAAATGACTGATCATTTCCAAGTCCAAGCGTATACCTAAAGATAGTGAAGAGAAAATGAATAAATAACTAAGCTTTTAATAAGTGCATCAGTGCAGGAGAGATCCGACAGGGTCTAACGCAAAGAGGAGACGCTGTGAGACAGCCTGGCTTCTGAACTGGAACCAACAAATCCAGTAACACATTGAAACGAAAACTTACATCCACCAGCAAGACCAAAGCCAGACTCTAACTGCCTGAAAGAAAGAAGCAAGCGGGGGAAAAAAAGAGATAAAAAAGAATGTAAATAGTGGTGTATCACACTGAAGCGAGACAGAAAATAATCTGGAGGAGCTTCTTCAAAGGGCACAAAATCCCCTTTCTCTTCCAGCTCATGATATTATACACAGATAACTTGAATAGCCTTCACAACAGGAAAAGCATGTTTCTGACTGAAGACGACCCGCATTCCCCGAGTTATCAGCCACGCAGAACATACCTGCTCCGTGAAGCTTTATGTCTGTGATCACATGGGCAAAGAAAGGCTTACTTGCTGCCCGGGCAGCAAATGTACATGGCAGGAAAACCTGGATCCACTGAGGTCAGAAGGAAAGCACATGTTGACTCGGGGAGCTTCGGATTCACCAGGATTTGCGAAATTCTGAATGCTTCAATGCATCGCGGCAAATCCTCACCGTCTCTTTGCACGATTCATCTGCTGCAGCTTGTCTGTAAACTACCATGACCTGAAAGGTGAAAGGTAGGAGAGAGGTTGGATTAAAAAAAAAAAAATACAGGAGCTTTCTACATGACTCCCTGCTAAATAAGTGTTACCTGTGAAAACACTAAAAAAAAAATAATTAGAATTTTGCAATTTCTATGATAATGATAATCCAAAACAACAGTAGGTCTAAAAGTCAATATATTGAGTCTGCTGGTAAATATTATTGAAAATAACACTAGTAGAGTTACTCAACTTTTCAATAACCCAGCATGTAAGATATGCTCATCTTGCACAAATTGTCATGCAGTTTTCCAGACATATAGAAGAGCATCTCTGGTACGGTGGGGATGTTGGTATGCAGTACGTGTTGTTGACATCAGGAAAGCAATCCCAGAGTGATTGGTATGTCTCCTAATACAATGCCATGTAGCTATTCAGCTTCTGGAATTCAGTTTTATGCGATTCAATCAGCTCTAACAAGAAGAAATAGTAACACATTAAGCAAAGTTCTGAGAGACCAACAAATCAAAGCGCTGTTACACTGCAGCCACCGTCAGTCTAGCTGCAGCACGTTTCTTACTGGCCCTGTTTTTCTGTCCCGGTACAGAGAAATTATTGTTGAACAGTAGGGATTAACCACGCTTGCTAATTCCACAGCTTCTAACATAACAAGATGCTTCACATTTCCATTATGCTCTCCAATCCAGAATTTTAAGCATGTTTTAATAGAAGTTAACTTATCTTCACAGCACCCTAATACAGCAAGCCAAGACTATTTCCCTATTTAGTAACCAAATTGAGAAGAGAAATCCAGTGATTTACTCACATCAGAAGGCACAGCTGCAAGCCCAACTCTAATTCTCTGTCCCGCGTACGTCCCACAAGACCACAGCAAGTGTTCTTGCCTGGTATGATAATCTCAGAAACGCTTGCAAGCGCCCCAAGGATCTTTTTTAGGCTGAGTTACCCCATCAATTCCTTAAAACGGTTTGAGCTGTCTGCTGCTCCAAGAACAGCTCACCCATCCGTCAGGAGTGGACACAGGAGTGTCCTTCACCACGCTGAAGAAATGCCACACATCTTACTATTTCTGATTGCTTTACACTATTGAAATAAAAGACATTTTTGCTGTAGAGAGAGCTGGAGCATGCTTCATCAAAAATACTATTCAAGCCACAGTGCTAAGCTGGTCAGATTCAGCTTTCATTTACCGCAGCATCAGGCTAGGGATAATTCATATCACTTGTGTGAATTTGCTCTGCTCTCAGAGACCCCACCTCTGAGGAATCAGACTGAACAGGTCTGATTTTCTCTCAAATACACCGACTTCAGATACGTGCAGTCACAGTGACGTCACCAGTGTTAACTGTGATTTACGCTTGCCCGAGATCAAAATTAGATACAGTGCACTTATAAGGATAGAAGAGAAATTTAACAGGAAAATAAAAAGGGTCAACTCTGCTCTTGCAAATCATGGGGCTCAGAAAATCCCCATTTAGCAGTGAAAAACATAATCACCATGCATTTGCAGGTGCTAACAGGAAGATTCACCAGTTTTTCCTGATTTGCCGTTATTTTACTGCCACTACATCAATTATTATCTTAGTCTCAGACATCAAGTCTTTCTGAGCCTCTTGGCTAGTTTCCCGAAAGAGATAATGAATTTGTATTTATTGTTTATGCAATTTTAGCAAATACACTGGCATTCCAATCTATAATGGAACCACCTTCGGAAACCAACACAGGGCTCCCATGATTATGGGGTTTTGATGTTTACAGAAAATTAGAGCCGAGATGGTAAACTGATATTAGCTACATATTCCTGCACCATCATACGGTAATCATCTCAAATAATTCCCTCCATTTCTGGAGCACTTAAGACTCTGAATCATGAAAAAACACCCAGTTCAGCAAGAGAAGAGGTGATATGGGGAGCAGAGGAGATGGCAGAGGGTGTCTTTACTGCAGGGTGACCCCACAACTACAGGAAGCCCAACAACTGCAAGGAAAGAGCCTGCAAATCCACCGCGACATGAACCAACCCCTCTGACATCTGTCCCCTCACAGCAGGGAGGGTGAGCGACAGATCTGGGTCTCGCTGGGCCAGGGACAGAGATTGCCAGCGTGGCTCTGGCCCTAATGCCTGACACAGAGCTCACCTCAAAGTCCTGCAGTGGCTGAGACAGCAGGCTCTGGTGAGTCCCGTGACAGAGTTTCCAAGTTTCTACATGCTGAGCGAAAACTTCCTGTCCTTCCTCTCAGCTTCTGGGCGATCCAGGCTGGAAATGACAAGCCAAGAACTCTTACAATGCTGCTAACAAGAGATGCGTACCCACCTGAAGCTTTATGGTGGGTACAAGTTCCAGGAAAGTCAACAGGACCAAGCCCTAAAACACGAAGCCCTGAGTTTGACTAAGTTTTTTCATGTGAAAAGGTGTTGGATTATTTTTTTCTATATGAGTTAAAGGATACCCACTGATGCTGATTAAGGCAGTGAGGGAAGGATCAAATCAGTGTGGCTCGCTCAGTCTGAAGAGCTAGTGGTGCTATTACTGTAATTAACAGCTGCCTTGTAGAGGAACTGATAACAGCCAGCCAACAGAAACCACCGTCAGCTGAAAACCAGCCTCAGCAATTTGAGGTTTGGAACTGGAACCTGTTACTTCTGGGAGAAAAAAAGAGAACAAATAGCATTTCGGTCGTGTCATGTCTTTTTACTCTCTACTTAGAAAAGTCACGGCCAGCATCTTAAAAAAGTAATTTTACCAGCGCTTAGCCTTTAATATATGCCAGTGGTAGCTGATACTTTAAAAGAGGGAAAACTTTTTAAAAGGCAATAATGCATGAAGGGAGATGCATGCAAAGAAAGATGATCTTAAACAATACTAAAAATAAATGTAGCTTAAAAAGATTCCCTTAAAACCAGCTGTTGACGTTAGAGATTTAATTAAAATGTAATTAGTTATACATTCTCCTTTGAAATGAACAAGCATATTACAGCCTTCATCTACAGTGAATTCCCTTTTACATTCATACCTTGCTTTTGCCTGTAAAAAAGGCAGGTTTTTACAGGAAGTGTTGTAAAGATAGGATAGTTCTACCTAAAATTTTACAGTCAAAGAAAATATAAAGTGATTTTTTTTTTTTTTTTACCTACCGATACAAAGCCATAATCATTGTGCTTGCAATGTTCATAAGACGAGTGTTCTTAAATGCACAAAATAGAAGAAAAAATAGAGGTAAACGGCTGAGGGATGGGGCTTGCAGTAAATTAGGATTCTAAAATAGGTCACTAAAGACTAAATCAATCTGACTCCTTAATTGTCGTTTACCTGAAAGAGAAATGCACAGTAAACTACTCACCCTGCATGGATTTGTACAGGCAACATGCGACCAATAGCTTTCCCTGGGGCTAATGCTTTATGGAAGCACCATTGACCTGGTTTTCTATGGAAACTACACGGATGTTTTCAATTCCAGCGTGGAACTGCAGCCTCGGTCATAGCCATCAAACTCCGCATTAGACATTCATGCAGCATTAGGCGTCCTGTAGCTGCCAAGGGCCACACAATGAGACATTGTTTGACCTGAAAGTCATATAATTAGACTGATGGGAACGACACCAGCGGATGGTGCATTGAGCATATCCTAATTTTGGATGGGCCATTCTTTGGCTGTCTGACTACCAGTTAGCTGGGGAAGAAGTGAAGCCTGCTATTATCAACGGAGAAGTTTGCTGCTAAGCCAGAGTGATGATGAAAGGGCCATTTGGCTTCAAAATCACCATTGGGGAAAGGAAGGGCAGCCATATAGCAGAGATGCTCTCATACAAACAGGAGACCCTACTTTTAATGACTTTTTATTTTTGCAGAGCGGGCGACCCTACCTTCTGGAAGCCATCTCTTTGGGTACAGACACAGCATTTTGCTACACCGGCTCGGTAATGGCCCAGCATCCAATGTAACATCTGATACCAAATGCGTTTAGAGGCAGCGCTCGGCAGGATGAACACAGAGCTTGTGTCAGGGGAGAAGTGTGAAATTCCTCTCATTAGCAGCGCTGCACATTTGTGCGTAGACTCTCTCCTTAAAAGACCGACCTCCTGCACAGCCAGGAAAGAGCTTTCCAAGAGCCATGTGACTCCAAAGATTGAGGACATTTTCTGCTGGAGTGAGTTTTTAATTCAAATTAGTCATAGAAAGTCACATTTTTGTGGCCTGAAAACATCTTCAACTGCGTCAAACATGAAGCAGTTTCATAATTGCATGTGATTGACTTTTTTTTTTTTCAAGAAATGACATAAGGAGAAAGAAATATGAATGTTTGTGAAGCTTTAAACCTCCCTCCTGCACTTGTGCAACAGTTGCAAATAAGTCCAAAAAATATCTTGTGACTTACATTTCCAACAACAAAAAGTGTAACGAGTTGTTTAGGAATGTGATCAGTCTCTGGAAAGCGATACAGACAGCAACTGCATTCACCTTATTGTCAACTGGGTATTCAGCATTATGAAAAATGAGGTATATGTTTCATAGTATGTAATTACAGCAAGGCTCAGACAAATTCCACTGTTTCCAGCTATTTTTGCCATTTTAAAACATGTGGTCTAAGACCTGCACAGCTGTAGTCGTATCATTATGCAAACAGCATCCCAGCCATGAGTAGTAAGAATAGATCTTATTACCCGTATAAATTACGAACAATTTCACAACATCAATTCCTGTCCGATGCTTCGTGATGTAAGACATCACTCCTCCCATCCTCCTTCAGGCAGGAAAAGCTCTGCTCAATAATACCCAGCCGCATGCACAGGGATTACTAGCTCGGTGCTGCACGCTTCTTTATAACACTAATGTTTTCATCTCCATTAAAAAAGGGCATCACGTGTTAAAGTGTTAGTGATGCTACCCCAGCGAAGGCAAGAAAATTGCTAGCCAAAGCTGCCTGTCTGTATCCTCCGCAAAGCCTGCCAGGGCTGTACGTATAACCCTGGGATCAGATATTTCTCCTAAGTCAAGCTCAGCACACCTGTAAGTGCCCCCGGAGGAAGGGAGCTTCTTATACTCCTCATATCAGATTGTTCAAAGAACATGTAAAACCAGAAATCTGGAAAAAATAAAACATTAAAAAAAACCCAAACCAAAAAAACTCAAACCCACAGATTTCAAATATAATCCAGTTCTGTGTTTGTTTGCTCTAGACCAAAATGATTACCACATGCTGGCTACTGTGAACTGATTAATTAGGAAGTATCAGTAACAATATTTTGTACTTACATCAGGACTTCCACCTCAGGATACTTCAATAATGTCAATTAATTAATTTTCACTATCCTGCCTGTAAGTAGGTGTCATTAGTTCATTCGCAGATGGAAATCCTGAAGCATATAAAAGGTGAAATTAATTAGCCGAGAGGATACAATGACTCAGTAGCAGAACTAAAGATCCTGAAAATCACTCCTCTTTTCTAACTCTTAAAGGGGCATGGTTTACTTGCCCTTTGCAGTTAAATCGTGGAAATAATTTCCAAAAGTGTAACAGAAACTTTTGTGACTCTATCAAAGCCACTATTTACAGGTCACGCTCTCGTTGAAATTTTTGTTTGATTAAAATCGCTTCTGCTGTTTAGTACACCCATCAAAATATAAAGACCATCAAAATCAAATAAAACCTGCCACTAGATCTATAATGAACTTGAGCTTTGCTACTGTTTTCTCAGGTCTAAATTAAGGCTCTTTTGTAGAGGGGAAAAGTGAATAAAACATAAAGACAAAGGACAAAGTAAGAGATGATGTTCACCCATTCATGGCAGTCACATTTACGAGGCAATTGCCATTCGTACTAAGGTAACGCGGGCCGCACAATTCTACCAGGTATGAAAGGCAGAAGAGCCCTCATACATAAGAGGGAAAAGCACTTTACTGTATTTTATCTCCACCACAAGTGGAAAAGCAGTAACGAGGAACATCAAAAATCTCTTTTTGTTCTTCATTTAAAACTAACAAGCCACTTCTCTTGGTGCAATCTTATCAAAGGCTATAAATTTCTGCAGACAGCTGATCAATCACCTTTGTGGCAGGAAAGGTATAAGGAGCATTTAGTATGAACGTATTTAACTGCCTGATTTTGTTCACCAATAATCCTCTTACAGCGGGGGGATATAAGTTGTTACAAAAGATGTGGCAAAAACTTCCCGACCAAAAAAACCCCAACAAACCCACGTTAGGGAGAAATATTATCTGTTTTTTATACGGAAACAAACTTTATTTGCCAGAGTTCAATTTGTGTGGAGAATTAACTCCTGATCAAGGGGGGCTTCTGCTATTGGTTTCATGGAGCCCCAAACTCAGAGCAATACCAAAACTGCACAAATCTTAAAAGATCAGGGTGACGTGGTACTCACAGTGTGGTACAAATATGCACGTTTATATCTACGGCGCAGTCAGAGTTGTGCATGCTATATGTGTACAGATAACAATAAAGACTAATCCATATACCAAATGCTTAAATGGTTTTGATACAGCTTCATCACTATATAAGCACATCATGATCCAACCTAATTCCCTAAAACTAAGCCAGAATAAGCTTTTTACTTTTTAATCAAAGTTAGAAATTAGATGAGATGTAATTATTTTACATATCCAACTGTGGAAGCCTCATTAAAATCCTTAATATTAAGTAATAAAACTACAATAAAACTTTTTCTAGTATTACAGCGGGTTTCTGTTAACATTAATGCACTGAAAAGGGAAAGATTTTCTAATCCGTGTTTTTCTGGAGGATTTTAAGCAGTCACCAGCGTACACAAGTACCTATTGACTATGTGGTCACACATACCTATATTTTCTGAGAAGAAAGCGAGAGAACGCAGTAGCTACGAGTGCCTTCCCACATCGCTCACCGTTGGATAGAGCACTTATCCACCTGCAAACTCGGGCCCTTTGGCATTTGCCAGGGAGACTATCATAAAAAGGTAAATCAGAAATGCAAATGATTATACAGGCTGAAGCATCCCTTAACTACTTTAGATTTAAAATTGTCTTTGTTCTCTAATTAAACCATCTCTGCTAGAGAGACAACAGGTACAGGAAACACAAATAAGCAGAGGCAGGGTGAATAATTACTTTTTGCTATTTCTAGATCAATTAAAGGCAATACTCACCAGCATGCTCTTCCAGCGGCAGAATTCCCATTCATGTCAGTGACAGCAAAGCATCATCTCAATTTCCAAAATGGCAAGACAAGGAGAACGGAGAAAAAAAAAAAGACGGGTGAGAGGGGTTGGCAGAGAGGAGTGAGAAACATCAAACAAGACGCAATCTAATTTAAATACCTGACTGTAATAGATTCTTACTACTAATTTTAAAGTTTGATTTTAAGCCTCATTTCAATCGCTTTGCAGGAAAAAAAAAAAATCTAAAGAGTAAATTTAGATTAAATTGATCATTATAATTTATTTGGCAACAAAATAATATAGTGGAAAGACCTTTCTTCCAGTAAAGGGCTCTGGCTTTGATGTCTGATTGTTATGCAAATCCCGTGGAGTACAAGATATGGACAGAGACATAATTAAGCTCGAGACTTTGTATATAAGAATTCTTACAAATGTAAATGTATCCTTTTTTGAGATAATTATGTGTATACGCACTGGGAACCATACACGTACGTTCGCAAAGACAGGGAAACGCGCGGACGGTGCAGGTCCTCGGCCATCCCGCAGCCAGCGGGCTGGGACGGCGGGACCAGCCTGCTCACGTGCCGGGGGCATCCGCACCCCCGCGCGGTTCCGGAGGCTGCAGAGGAGCCGCTCGCAGTGGAGACCCTCGCGTACAGTTTTCAGCACCAACACACACAAACATTTGAAAAACAAAGTGATCTTTGTTCTGGAAGATAAACATTGACCATACACATCTATATGTTTCAAAGCACTCAACCTGAAACTGAACTTTGCCCCTTTCTCAGGCTTTGAAATGTCCCTGCACCAAACACAGGCCTTTATTCTCCTTTCGCGCGGGCATCCCTCTCCTGCTCCCGCACACCATATGGCCCCAGACCTTGGGACAAATTCTGCGCTGATTTATGGCCTCTGCAGTCCGAGGGACTGACCCACGGCATAAATCTGGGGGGGAGCGTGTGTGTAGCCTGCACGGTCCTCCGCACGCTGTCTCTGCTCACGCGCACCCATCTCCACCAGCCAAAGACAAGGGATTTTACACTGGGAGCAGACTGGGGTTCAGGGCACGTTGCCGCAACCCAGCGAGCAAGGAGACCGCGTGCAACAGACACCGCCCGTGCCAGAACACCTCTGAAAGGGAGGGAGCGGGCAGCGGAGGGGCCTCAGGAGGAGGATGCTGAGCCCACCGTCACGCCGGGCAGCAACGGGCCGGCTCTGCCACCACCGGCAGGCACGCGCGCTTGGAAGACAGGGCAGCGGCCGCTCGCCGCATCATCGGACGCCAAAGCAAGAGTAATCCACGCCGGTCCCTCTGCGGGTGAAATAATTGCGAAAGAGGAATGAACACTATCAGTTTTTTAAGGCACCGCAACCCATCTTCCCATCGCAAAACCACACGCATGTGGAACACGAGGGGGTGAAACGGCGTACAGAGGCCAAAAAGGCATCCGGGGCCACGGGCAGAGAGGGGATTGCCTTTGTTTCAGCCACAGTTCGGTAAAGAAAATACCAAGGTAAGTCCTGCAAGACGAACACAGACGACGAGGCCGGTTGCATTTAATGAGGGACCCAGTGGCCGAGGGGAGCAGCGCCCTGCCACGCCGCCCGCGTCGGGGCGTTTGTCGCGCGGCTGCACCGGTGCTGCTCGGCACAGGGACCGCGGCTGCTCAGCCTTCCCTACCGCTGCTACGAACACCACGGAGACACGCACTAGTGTACATGAAGGGGACAAGGAAAAAAAAAAAAAGGAGCAGAATTTAGTTTTCACTTTTTGTTCATCCTATTTACCTCTCCATTTCACTAAGCTTAGAAAATTAAGCAAAGTGATCAAATTCACTTTTTTTTATTTATAGCCATTTTCACAACTTTTCCCACAAAACAGCACAGGATGTTTACACTGAAACAAGAAATTGATTGACGCATTTTGAGTACATTTCCTAAACACTCATCATTAAGAAAATACACACGTGGCCTTAAACTTCCTGATCCCTTTAAAGCAACCAATTTTGCCAAGGATTTTTTCAATGTCTGTACCACTTCTGTATTTAAGCACATCTTCTCTGCCACTCTGGATTCTTTTCCACGGCATTGGGTGGGGTTTTTCCCCACCATTCAAAACGACAAGCTTCTTGAGACAAATGCAACACTCAGTGAGGGATTCTAACTCTATAAATCGGATGATACCACAATCACAGTTCAATGAAAGAAGCAAAAATCAAATCAAACAAAGAGATCCCATCATCCCCTGCCGCATCCTCCCTCCTCCCCCTTCCCACCCAACCAGCAGCTCTGGAGCCCATAAAGGCGAGCGGAGCGGAGCAGAGCAGCTCTGGCACACACTGCTAAGCACAAAGTAAAACCTATGAGATACGCTACACAGTTTGGGTTTGTTTTGCTGTTTTCACTCGCCCGCTGAGAAAGCGCACCGGTACGCTCAGAAAGAAACATGTAAAGGGATGGGCAGCTACCTTCTGAAATCCGCTCCAACACGTTTTACCCAGCAAGTTCCTTCAAACGCGTTGACTACGATCAGCAACAAAAACAGCGCAGGGTTTGCCTGGTGGGTTCGTAGGCTCATTAGAAAGCCTCTGTACTTCCTTCGCCCCAATACCACTGCGGGCACCATCAAAAGCAAACAAACTTTACATGGCAATAAATTTTTTATTCAAATAAGCCCGTCAACACCAATTACCCGAACCACAACTGCCAAATACCAAGAAACCCTTTCAAGAGCTCAGGAAGGATACTACAGCCCTTGTTCCGCTCCAGAAAACACCGAGTTTGGGACGCGGTTCTGAGGGCCCTGGGCACGGCAGAGCCAGGACCTGCAGGATTCAACCCTCCACCAGCACTTCACAACAAAGGAACCGCCCCGGCTATCTGCTTTTAGATCAGAAAGCCAAGAAAACCCTCAGCTCTGTCTCTTACCTATGCATTATTTGCTAAAAGTCACAATTCATACAAGCCCAAGTATTTTTCGAGACTAAAAATTAGTCTTTTTAGATGTGGAATAACCCCAGCAATATGCCACATATTAAAAAAAAAAACAACAACTTTTTTTTTTTTTTTTCTTTCTTAAACCCGTGCTATAAGGTCTGATTGCTGGCAGGATTATTCTGGAAGCCTTCACAAGCTACAGTTCCAGCAACATTAACATGACACAGTTTAAACTCCCAACATGGTTCAGTGCCACAAACAGGGAACAAAAATTCCAGAAGAAACTCTCAGCACATCAAATCAAATCACCACACAGAGTACTTTTTTTTTTTTCTGTAATATTTTATTTTATTTATATAGAAATACTTAAAAAAACATGAAGTAGCACCATTACTTAAGTTTTACTTTTATTATGTAGAACTTTAAATGTCAGAAAAATAAAACTCTTGATACAATTTCAAATCTTGTCTCAGCAAATATAATATTAGTATTTGACCATGAGGTTAAAGGCCCTTTATCATAAAATAAAATATACTTTGTTTTTAAACTTTGCTCAGTAAAGTACATTTAAGCTCAAGTAACGTCACCTACATATACATAAACAAGTGGTAAACAAATGTATTAAAATAGAAATACTAAAACTATAGTGGTGCAACAGAATTTTTGTAATTTCCACTGAATTCTATTTATACAAATGTTAGAAAGCTTCAACAGTTCCTTTTGACATATGTTTATACATTTCCATTTTTGTAATAATATAGAATAAAATATGCTTTATATCACTGAATAGAAAATATGCTGGGTGAAGCAGATTTAAAAGATTTTTTTTTTTCTGAACCTATAAAATCTCCATCCCAACAGAATACTGTTCAAAGCATTACACATTTTATGGTTTGTAATTCCGTTCACAATTGTGTGATATTAAAATAATACAGTGTTCTTTGCCATAAGGCCATACTAAAATAAAAAAGATTTAACCCAGCTACAAAAAGTTCACTGAACTTAAATTAAAATACTTGTAAACATCTTTGCAATATGAAATATAATTTTTCAAGTCAAAAAAGAATAAAATACTTCAATCTGTATTAATGCAATTTATCTTTAAAACCTTTAAACGTTTTTAATATATATAAGAGATATGTTACAGTTTGTTTTTTTTTTCTTTTTTCTTTTTAAACTTTGATAAAGCTGCAGTATCATGGTTTTTCACAGGAACTTCTTGCCCTTTCAAGAACATTCAGAAAAGTATCCACCCATAGATTTAATTATTTCATAATAAGCATCCTAGGAACTACCAGCACGTTTTACTAACAGTCCACACACCATTGTCATCATCATAAGCATCTGCTACTTTCAATATTTTTTTCCCGGTTTTTTTGTTTAGGGTTTTTTTTTTGTTTTGTTTTGTGTTTTTTTTTAAAAAAAGGGGGAGGTTTGGAAGCTTCGTATTAAAGTACAGTGTAAAAACTAGCCTAGCACTAGAAGGGAGTCGCCCGTTACGATTTATAGCATGCACCCGCTGTCACCACCACCCCCCTGCCCTCCCTCGGCCGCGCCGCGCTCGCAGCCCGCACCCCCCCCGGCGGGCGGCGGCCCCGGCGCCACCGTCCCTGCCCCGGCCGCCGCTCCCCCGGCC